>CM021109.1:284226474-284762110 GCA_007115665.2 Sequoiadendron giganteum | reverse complement strand
AATAGGTAACCCTAAAATCTCCTTGAGTTAACAACAGTTCTTGCCAATCTACAAGATTTATTCCTATGTTTAAACAAAGGTAACTAACAGTTAACTGGAAAGATTGCCTTAGTTAACTAATTCTAAAACTAAAACTAACTCCAATTGTACAAAGGTTTCTCCAAAAATAGACATGCATAAAAGGTGGGACAATGAGTTAACTTAGAAAAGGCGTCAAGTTTAACTATTGTGTCAAATGCTATCTTTGGAAAAGGTAGGACGTCCTAACTGGTAGTTCACTGGTTGCCATCTTGAGCAATCATCTCCTCCAAGAAGTTGTTAACTGCCTCCTCATTTGGAGATCGTCACATGCCTCAATCGTTAGTTTACTACTTGTTAGCAACTTGAGCAATCCTGGAAATATCTACACACTTCAACTGTTAATTCACTGATTGGTAACTTTGGCGGCTCTGTAATTGGAGTGATGACCTCTGTTTTTTCTGCAGCTTTACGCTTTTGATGCTTTTCTTGATTTTTCTCAATGTAAGAGTGTTGCATGATGAAACCGCGAAGTTTGACTGTGAACACTCTAGCTATGAGAAATGCTCATGAACTCGTTGCACACCCAAAGTTCCAACAGTATTCAACCCTCTAAACTAGCCTTGAAAGGCTATCAGATATATGAGGTATGAAACCATATGGAATTCGTGGACTTTGAGTGTCTAGGCCTGTTAAATTGTCCAAATCAACTTCTGGGTGTGCTTGATGTAAATCGGTGTCAGCCATCTTCAGGAAATCATGAAGCAAGACCAAATCGGTCTTGAATTCAACTTGAGAGAACTTCATGTTGAAAATCTGGAATAATGACTGGGCACATAACACTACTTGAACAACTTTTTCTATAGAGGCTAAAAATAGCTTCGTCAGGGGGCAATTTTTATGAATTTTTTTGAGATGTGGGTTTTGTTAGGAATATCTTTTTGAACAAACCTAGAACGTTAGATTTTCGAAAAAATGACGTTTTCTTTGACATGCAACAACCCCTAAGAAGTAGAACCCGTAGAAGCTATTTTTCCTAGAAAATTTTGGCACATGGGTTTTGTAGGCGCTTGTGAGCTGATCAAATCCAATTTGTCAGTTTCTAAAAATGATGACTTTTTGCAAAAAACCTAAAATCTAGAAGTAGCGGGGCAACTTTTTCAAAGAAATTTGGCGCGTGGGTTTTGTGGCCAATTTCGTGTTGAATGAACCCAGAAGATCAGATTTGCGAGGAAATGGAGTTTGCTCGAGCATGCAAGAAAATCTAAGCCAAAAGTAGAAGAATTTGGGGAAAATGCTGGAAGTTATGACGCCTAGAGATATGAAGTCTTGAAAAACGTCCTTTTGTGCAACTTGAACCTAGAAATACGAAGAACATTGAAAATGGCCTCCGTTTGATCCTTCAAATGGTGTTGGGAAGAAAAATATGTGTTTCCTCTTGAAGTCAACTTGCAAAGAATAATGAATTATGACGCCTAGATCCTTGATGAATATCCTTTTGAGGTGGAAGCATTAGTTAGGGCGCCAAAACCCCGATTGAGGAGTTATTTCGCATGATTGAAAGTTAATTGAAAGAATCTCCACCAATTTTGGGACGCCTAGACATGAGAAAGTCTTCAAAATCTGCAACTAGGAGTTGACTTTGGACGCCACCTTGCCAGTGTTAGGATATTTTTGAAGATTTTCAACTTCTGCTTGATAAATAACATCCGTTTGATCCTGAATTCCGGATGCTTGCTTGAACCTGAGGCTTGACTGACAGATTCACCGTGGAGCTGGATCAACTCTGAAGAGATGTTCTTGGAAGCAACAAACCTTGAAAATGACCTCTGATGGCTTGAATCCTTGGGCGCCTTTTCCTAGAAGGGTGCTTTTTCTTGCCAGACTAAACCAATTTTTAGAGATTTTCAAATTCCTCCATTCTTGACCTTCCATGATTTGATTTGCAATCACTGGTGATTGATGATTCTCGTAAACATGCTAAGATATTGAACGACAAACCAATTCAATTCTAGAAATGATGATTGGTATTACAAATTCTGAAAATTGATTGAGAGGGATGAAAAGTTTGGATGCCCTTGGCTTGTAGGGGCACTTTTGTGCTTCTAAGACACAATTTTCACCTTGGTAACCCTTCAAGAAATGCTCCAGTTTAGTCTTCGTCGCCGGATGTTTGATTGCTTCGTCCAATTTGTCGATGGTCTCATCCCGGAGACTGATCAAGAAAAAGGACTTCTTGGAGGTTGCGAAGCACGAAACCTGCATCTGGTGCTCCAAAAAGTTGGGTGCGTTTTGCGAGAAGGGTGCATTTTCCTCTATACTAAGTTTTTCATGTTTTCAACTTGCCTTGACGTTCAACATTTTCACGCTTGACCTTCATTTGTGAGTGTTTGATAGGTCCTGTGAGCTGTAGTTGGATTCATCATGAAGCTGGAAGGATTCAGAGAAGATGCCTTGCAAAAGACAACTGCTAAAAATCACAACTGGTTGCTCAAAATGTTGGGCGCTCCTAGTCCGCAAGGGTGCATTTTCTCTTGATGAACTTCATTTTATCCTTCGTTTTATGTGTCTGCTTGATCAATAGCCACTTGCGTTTGATAGGTCCTTTGAGTTTGTGAATGAATTTGTTGCAAAGCTAGGCTGAATTCGGAAAGAGCATCTAGAGATGGCTAACCCAAATTCTGACTTCTGAGTAGTTTCTTTTCTGGGCACCCCTAGCCTACAGGGGTGCATTTTCCTTGATAAGTTGCCGGTGTTTGATGAATCTATTGAACTAGCTTGGCGATCTGTCAAAAAGCTTGCAGAATTCTGAAGAGGATGACTGGTTTTGCAAATCTTAACAATTGCGTTTGGGCTCTTGAATTCATGGGTGCCCCTGGCCAATAGGGTCGCTTTTGGCTCTAGAGTTAGTCATTTTCGGTGATTTTCATCCTCTTCATGCTTTGCGTTCATCGTGTCATTGACTGTGTTGACCATGATCACCGTCTGCCGACCGTGCTAGTCGCTCGCGTGCAACACCAAAACTAGCCGTTCATGTGTTTGTCGACTGCGTCCTCACCGTTGCTGATGTGTTGATTGCGTCCGCCGTTGCGCGTGTGTGATTTGCGAAGCTTCCAACATTCTAGACTTAGTTTACTTTTTGCATTTTTCAACGTTTTGAAATTCCCCTTTGTCGTTGAGCATCTTTCTCCATAGATTCTTCTGTGCAACCTTTGAAGCTTAGATCTTGATACTTGGTATTGGCCATCTGCCATTGTTGACCTCGGAGGTCCTAACTTTTCTCCTGAAAAAGTGAAATAGACCCACCAGAGCAAAACTGACATTTTTGTGATTCTGACTGGACCAATGTGATCATGACGAGGAATAAGCCAATCAAAATCATTTTGAGTCATTTTTGAAAAGATCCTATTTTTAGGGTTTTTTCTAAAAATAGGGGCCTAAAACCCTAATTTGAAAATTTTCAAAAGTTTGCAAGTATCTTCTTGACAATAAACCCACGAAAAGCACATGCTTCGTTTGACCTAAAATTGACTTTTGATGACAATTTTACAAGATTTAGACCATTTTTACCAAAATGCCTTAATTGAAGCAAATTTTTTTATTTTGGGTACAACATAAATTAGGTTACAATTAGCTCTATTGTTGATTGTTTGATGATCTAGTATTACCTGAGACAGCTGATGCAAAAAGAAAACTTCACAGTTTCAGGCAAGAGTGTGTTGCCAAGGCGACAAAAAGCTCTAGAGGTGGCATTATGGCTTGATGTAGCACACATGCGAATGGATAAAGAAACTGTGGAAGTGGCATTGTGATCTGATGTTGCATGTGTGAAGCTGGAAGAGAATTTGAAAAGGAAACATAGTGACATTGCTATCTGGCATGCAAATCTCAATCTTTTGAAGATCTTGGCTGCATTGTCACCTAAGTACACTTCATCTGCAGCAAGTCAATCCCTTTAGCTCCAACCTATCACTGCATCGATGCCACTTCCAAGTCCACTAGAAAATGCTAATCCTTCCTTGAATCCTTCACTATCTTCTTGAAGGATGGCAATGATGTCGAGTAGTCTTGATAAGGATTGGGGTAGTTGTGGGTATCATTTATGTTAATATTAGCACTATTTAGAGATTTTATATTTAAGTTCGTATATGTTATAAATTGGATTGTTTGTTTTAATATTTGATTTACATGTAATGTACATGGCATTCTTTCAATTTTTGGTCAGACATTGTTGGTTGTTGGATAGTTTTACAATCTTTGGATCAAATGAGACAACTCTTAGGAAGAGATCAATACACATAGTGTGTGCCATGATTTGTTTGTGGAACTCGCTTGTGTGTGAATTCTTGTAGGCATTCGTGCTATCAATGATTTATGTCCATTGCTCATGTATGGACAAGAGTGAAGCTCTCCACCCATTTTTGTGAGTTGTTATTTGTTTATTTCTGCATTGTTTATTTCTTGTACCGACTATTATAGTCATTATTGTGAACTCCAAATCTTCATCCATCTTGTCTTCAGATATGTGGCTCTACATGGGTCACTTTCCTTTGCTATTGCTCCCAGGAAGAGGGCCAATGTGCTCCTCTTCATTCTCCAATCCACAATTTGACAAATATTTGTGTGTGCCTAAATTCTGGTCATGTGTCCCCCACTGTAGCTTGTTGACACTTTTCCGGGGAATATTTTAGTCAGACATTCTTAAATGTGTTGCCTCTGAATTTCTTGTTTCCTTTTTTAATCCAGAAAATTGCTTGTTGGCGTTTCAATTAGCACCTCTGGAGTGCTTATTGGAAATAGACAACTATTGCAAGTGTTATAGTACCGCTCTTCAACTTATAGAGAGGAAGATCTCTCTTTGCTGATGTTCTACGTAAAAAAGGGTACTAAGGTTCCTATCTTTTTTACTCAGCGGTAGGACACAAGGGTGCATAAACATGATGCGTCGTAGCTAAGCTTTTCTCTAGTTTCTGTAGCTCTTAACTACGACTAAACTAGCTTATAAACTATCCTACCTCCTCAAGATAAATAGAGCAATAGGGCATAGGAGCGAACTGGATGGGTTGGATTACTTGAATCTGCCATCTTCGTAGAATATGGCCGAGGCTCTGAACTCTTGGATATATGTTGTGATAAGGTTTTATGCAAATAAACACTCTTTATGGTAGGTTGGATCTGAGACTTGCCAAGGAGGAGCAACCCCTGTCCGAGGTATAGGCTGGGAAACAACGTACTAGAAACAACAAGGTACAAAGATATGGATATCAGGATTTCTAAGGAGGAGGAACCCCTGTCCGAAGTGTAGGCTGAAATTTGGATCTTTAAACAACATCAAACGATAGCAATCGATGACAAAATATCCAAGGAGGAGGAACCCCTGTCCAAGGAGGAGATTGAAACAATAAACTATTAAAAACAAAGACGTTGGATCAACTCAAAACTTAGATCAAATATGCATATGCCATCTGACTTTCTTCTTCAAGCTTTTCCAAAGAATTACAAAGGTTGGGACAGAAAAGGCACGAAATCATGCACAATTACGATCAACCAACAAACTCTCATCCAAGAGTGAACAAATACAAACAAGCAAACTTTGGCAACAGTTGCGTAGGAATTTTGCGTAGTAAACAAAGGTTAAACGAATAATGAGCCCAAGGCTCTTATTTATAGAAACTCAAAGGAGTAGGCAACCCTAAAATCTCCTTGAGTTAACAATTAGTTCTTGCCAATCAGCAAGATTTATTCCTATGTCTAAAAGTAGGTGAGCAAGCAGTTAACTGGAAATCTACTTCAATTAACTGAAACTAAACAAAAGTCAAACTGGAAGTCTACCTTAGTTGACTGACACCTAACTAAAAGTGAACTTAAATTACAAATGTGCCTCCAAAATAGACATCCACCTTTAAAGGAGATCTGAGATCCACAAATCGTGGGAGACAATTAGACATCCTTGATTAGTGGGATCTAACATGCATGATCTGTGGAGATCTGGAGTCAACTTGGAAAGGGGCATTAAGTTGACTTCAATCATAGTTATTGCTACTTTGGAGGGTAGGACGTCCTTCTTGAGGTGATTTACACCTCTTCACCACTAGTCAACAGTGCCTCTATCCAGTCGTTGACTTCTTCAGCCCTTGGGCAATTAATGCTCCTCAAGATGACGGCGTGACATCTAAGCATCTCTTCACCTGTCATAAGCTGTTGCTGATAGTCTATGAATTTGGCAGGTGCTTCATCCAACTTGGTAGACATGGCTGCAATTTTGGCTAACTTGCAACCATTGGGATCATGAAGGAATGTGCTATTGATAACGTCTTGGAATCGTTTCTGCACTATTCCTAGCTCGATGTATTCTTCTCCCTCATTTTGATATTCAATGTGAGGGAAGGATATTACCAACGTTCTTGCGAAGTTGAGAATACCTGCGACAATATGCCTATATAGTCAATCAGCTCCACAAAATTGGCATCATAGGCGTTCACCTTATATGCCAATTGTTCCTTCCAATCAAAAAGATGGCGTTTGTTCTTTGTGGTGGTAACTGATTGATATGCCAATTGCAAGTCAGCAATTGTCGTTTTATCTCCCGGTCTCTTTTTTGCTGTCCTCAAGTCTGACTGTTGGATCTCTGAGCGGAGTCCATGTGCTCTATCTCTCAACTGGTATGCTTCTGCCAATACACATCGTCCTTTGATAACAAACTCATCCACTTGTTTCTCAAGTGTTTTCCATATGTGATCAACTGATGATGGTTTCGCTCTGCGGGGAGATCTAGCAACTCTTGAGGTAAAGCAGAGGAGTTGGGAGTGTCGTGTATCAAACTTGAAATATACATCCTCAATTGCCGGTTTTCGGCTTTTAAGGCTGCTTTGTCTTGTCCATGCTTAGTCATCCTCTCTTGGGCGCTCACTGAGGAAATTCCGAGAAGGTTTGCCTCCTCCTGACAAGTGGTCTTTCCAAAGTTCACTTTTGATAGTGTGAAGTCTCCGACCTCTACCTCATGTATGTTTTTATCCTCAGGTGGGGCAGTAGTCTCTATGATGACCTCATTATGCGCATTCCTTTCTACATGTACTTGCTTCTTCAACTTCTTTGTTGGCATGTCTTGAGGGACATGATCGAACTCTGTGAAGTCGAGCTGATAGGATGGTCTTTCCCTCTTCCTTCCAAGAGAACTCTCAAGCTAGATAGAATCCTGACTAGCTTCATTGGAAGGAGGAACGTTAGGCCCCTGAATGTTGGATGAACGAGACTGTGCTGTAGCTATGTTTCGTGGTGGCAAGTCCAAGTCAATGGGACCTTGTGACTGTTGTGATGGTGGTGAAGTAGGCGGCTCTGTTTCTATCATAGGCACCATTTCTGCTGCAATTGCTTCTGTGATGGGTTCCATCTTGGCTCTTGTTTGGCTGCAACGGTTTCTACCTCAGGTAAATTGGTGGGTGTCTCCACCTGTACTTCTTGCTGATTTGTACCAGCAATCTGTGTTCTTCCCCATGGAATCCTAGACATCTGCATTCCTGCATTCCTTCGGGAAGGATGCTCATCTACTTTCGTCTGGGCTTCTTCCGGGACATGGAAGGTAGTGAAGACTGAACTGTTGGCGGCTCTGTTCGGGGAAGTACTACCTTCCTTGTCCTCTTGCTATCTAGGTAGAGTCGACTGTGTCTGACTACTCTACCCGTTCTTTCCTCTATAGACGTGCTCTCTTTCGCATACCAATCCACTCTGCCGAGTGGCTATGAATCCACCTGATCCATGAAGGAGGGAAGAATGACTTCTTCCTCATTCTCAGATAAGCCCTCAATGTCTTCTGACATAAATTCAGCAATTTGTGAGAGCGTGAACTTGCTATATTTCCTTCTTCGCACCTTGAACTCATCGTCACAATTGACCCAGTAATCTTCTATGGAAGATTCATGTGATGAGCGTTGCTCGAGATGCGCTGCATAGAGCCCTCTTGGATCGTATGATGACCTCTCATTGAGGTACTTGAGATTAAATCTCACTATTTCTTGGCTCATCAACTTGGCATCGGCTGCCGTCTTGCATCTATAGAGTCCCATCTGAATGGGAAAGTTTGCAGCTGACTTCTTCTTTTGGCGTAGATAAGTGTGAACCTCGGCCAACTGTTTCGGGAATTCCATGAACACTACCTTATCTGAAGGATAGTGTGGCATCATGGTAGGGTGACCATTGTAGCCATACACGTGTATGTAGGTGAAGGTGGGAAATTGAATGAACCAATCAGCCCAGTCCACCATTGCCTCCTTGGTTGCTGGTGATATACGTATGTGCATCTCATGGTCGAGCTCTCGCACGGTGTACATGATGAAGAGGTCATTTATCTTTTTGAAGTGTCTTTCCGCTTGAGTAAACTCAAGACGCGAAAAGTATTCCTGGACCTTTTGCACACCTAAGGTACCCACAGTGTTTAGTGTCCTGAATTCCTTTGGAAGGTAATCAGGTATACCAGGTAGGAACACATGTGGAAACTATGAGCTTCTAGAAACTCGGTAATTTTTTGGTGGAGTGTGTCACTGATCAGAGAGGCCCAGTCGTAATGTTCTCTCTTGCTGATAATCTTACCAATGATATAGAACATCCACGGCTGAAAATGATTGCCCTCTTCCTGTCCAGTGATTTTGCTGAGTAGAGTGATTAACACTACGTACTCATCTCTGAATTCTCCTCGTCCAACCAATTTGGGCAAGCTGGCCTTTTTCACCTTTAACCATTGTTCGGCCATTTTCAGCGAACACTTGTCTTTTGAAGCTTTGAATGCCTTTCTGCATTCCTTCACAGATATGACCTTATTGGTAGGGCATGGCGGAATTGCAAAACATGTCTCAATGTCCTTCAGCTTCAAACTGCAGATCACTCTCCCATCCACTGATAGGATTTCTCTTGTGGTAGGATTGTAATGCTTAATGAAAGTAATTACAAGCTCCACACTCTGTAATGTGATAGGAATTGATGCAGCTTGAAACAACCCGAATTCTTCTATGTTCTGCAACGTAATTTGATTCATGCCCTCCAAATCCTCAAAATTGATCTCTGGGTTTTTCTGAAACAAGTCTGTGTCAGTCGTTTTCAGATAATCATGGTACAAGACCATCTTGGTCTTGTATTGTACCCGGGAGTACTGCATTTTGAAAGACTTAAAGATAGACTGTGCACACGACCCTATTCCAACAATTTCGAGAAACCCTTAAAAATAGCGCCTGCCGAGAAGTATTTTTTTGGGAAAAATCGGGCACATGTGTTTTGTTCGTGCTTCAATGCTAAACAGACCCAGTTCCTTGGATTTTTAATTTGGAGACTTTTTCGGAAAGATCCCTAAAAATAGGGGCAGCAAGTTTGTTGATTTTGACAAATTTGAAAAGATAGGTGTCACTGGAAAATTACGCTGATCATACCTAGTTGGCCAGATCAGAGGTGGCCTGTTGTTTTCTATGAAATGCAAGAATTTTAAGATAGAAGAGAGGAAATAGACAAGAGGTGGATTGGAAGTTATTATCTACCTCTTTGCAAAAATCTGCCTCTAAATTCAACCTCGGAGAAGAAAACCCTTATTGTCATTGATCTTCAAAAAATATTGAAGAATGGTCCAAAAGCCCTACCAGATCTGAAAAAGACGTCCTTGGGAGCAATTTTTTGTTTTGATCTTTGACCTGCAAAAAGAAATAATGAAAAAGGACGCCTAGGCTTGATTATATAAAGATTCAAGTCTGGATCCATCAAGTATGGGCGCCAACTCATGACTTAAGCCTGATATGGAGTTCAAAAGCTGATTTCCACTGATCGTGGAGTGTTTGGCCTCTTTTTGCCTCCAAATTTTCTTAACTCAAGTCAACATATTGCTTTTGACTTTTTAGGCATCCCTCCTTGAGTGTTGAGCATATTTTTCATCATTTTCCAGGTTGAAATGCCTCTGTTTGATCCTTGCTCCCGATCATTCAGTTGATCTTCGGCAGCTGCTGACGGATCTGTTGTTGAGATGGAACCAGCCTGAAGAGATATGCCTGTGAGTCATCAAGTCATAAACCTGAGTTTGATCCTCCAGATTAAAGGGCGCCTTTCTCCAAGAGGGGCGCTTTTAGCTTTGCCTTAGTCAATTTTCAATGACTGTTCTTCATCTTTGCTATTTAGACCCTCTGTGCTTTGATTTGACGTTCCCGTTGATTGATGAGCCGGATAACTCTATTTGATTGTGCATCGGGTAACCGGCTCAGTCCTGGAAAGGACGACTGACTTCTCAGCTTCTGGTAGCAAGTTTAGGTCTTTCAAATCTAAGGGCGCCCCTAGCTTGTAGGGGCGCCTTTGACTTGTTGATTGACATTGTTCATGCTGTAAGCTGCCTGCTTTGACCTCTATCATCTGGTGATCAAATTGTCAGATGCCTTTGCAGATGATTTCGTTGTCGAGATCGATCAAAATGGAGAAGGTCATCTTGGAGGTCAGTGAGCAATCAGGCCGCATCTACATGTTCAAAAGAAAGGGCGCTTTTCTTCAAGAGGGGCACTTTTCTTATGTATTTAGCCATTTTCTTCTCATTTTGGCATGTTCTTCGTTCAACACCTCCATGTTTCGTTGATGATTGCCAGTGATTCTTGAATCAGATGATCTTGCTTGAAGATGCGTTGAACAGACAGCACAAACATGAAGAGGATGACTGTTTTCAAAGGATGTGGTGCCTGCATTTGCTCTTTGAGATCAAAGGGCGCCTTTCTTCAAGAGGGGCGCCTTTGACCTTGTTGACTGTATTTCTGCCTTGGTAACAAGGCGTCTTCATTCTAGAGTTAGCCAAATTTTGGCCTTTTTCGTTTTGAGAATCTCCTTCATCGAACAACATCCTTTTCAACCTTTTCCACCATGGCTTCTTTGTTGAAGCTTTTGAAGCTTAGCTATCAGCACCTGGTACTAGCCAATCTGCTATTAATGACTACAGAGCTCCTAACTTTGTTCCTGAAAAACGATAATAGATCCACCAGAGTAAAACATGTCTTTTGATGATTTTGACTTGACCAGTGTGATCGTGAAGTCGATTAATCCTATCAAAATCATTTTCAATCATTTCTGGGAAGGTCCTATTTTTGGGGGTTTCCTTAAAAATAGGGGCACGAAACCCTAATTTTCAGTTTTTCAGAATTTTAACCATAGGTTCCTTGACAAAAACCCAGAAAAACCTTATGTTTGGTTTGACCTAAAATAGGCTTTTGACGACATTTTTACATGATTTAGCTCAATTTAAGCAGAATGCCAAAAAATTATTTTGGGTACAACATTGCTATTGGATGGAAGTACACAATTGCCGTTTCAAGGGATAGGACAACATCAAGCTGAATCTTCCTACAAATATTCCTAGAGCAGAAGAAATGTAAATTACCATCATCTGCAATTATCAATTTTCTTTCATATACTCTTGTTTTTGTTTTTACCACTTTAGAGCCCTCTGATTCTAATTCTGCCACTTGGTTTTTTCTTTTTCTTTGGGAATTCCCTTTCAATGAGTGCTTTTTTTTAATCCATAAAATGAATAAAAGTTTCTTATTAATTTGAGAGCTTCTGGCAGAAAACTGTGCACAATTTTGAATTGACATTTCGGATCACACTCCGTGGTCCATTGTCAGGAAGAGGATAAAAGTTTCCTAGGAAAGTGACTTCAAATGACTGAGCTCTAGTGGAAAGCTTGGTATTTAATACTTATTCTTTGGTTTATATCAGAGTTGTTAGATCACATGTTGAATTAGATTATTGATATATAAAGTCTGCTCACCTGCAGAGTCACATTTGTAACGTACCTGGTAATTGCGCTGGTGGTATACCTGTCCTATTTTTCACTTAGCCGAATTACAAACCCAATTCCAACAATAATATCATACTGGAAATTCTTCATTTATTGACAGGAATAACTAAGGGAATCACATATTTTTTTCTAAATAATACAACTACAAACTTTTGGGGAATGGTTTTAATCAAAGAAGTGAAGAAATTATAACTCAAAGGCAAATCTTCAAACTGATTCTAATTGATGATTTAGTTTTCAAGGTTAAGGTATCAATGCTGTAATGTTTTATGCATAGAATCAGGCAAAGGAACATATGCAATGTTTAGGATATTACAGGTATGATATTATATAAAGACATAAAATGATTGTTTTATGAGTATTGGATCCTAAAATTTTCACTGGTTTTTGTTATCTTCTAGCCGCATTATTACATTTGCTCTATTTATCTTTTACTTGGTAGATCATGGGTGAGGTTATGGATGACCTTTAATGTGTTGCAACTTGCAGGGTATGCTTGGACCACATTTTTAAGGTTTTGAAATGTGGGTCATGCTTGAATTTATGCCATCAATGTTATCATATGTACTTCCAGTGTTTAAACTAGTTTTGCTTTGATAGTCTCAAACTCATCTTCCTATTTATCCAAGGTGAATGGATTATTAGCATTAACTGTCAACATTTGAAAACACCTAACATACTCTAGTATATACAGGAAGCAAATTTGCCTTGGCTGCATGTTAATTGTCTCCAAAACTTGTTGTACAGCTATGGAAGGGTAGATGAACTTGTGTTTTTCGCTAGTCTTAAGGAGCAACATGAGACTGTAATCCACCATTACATTCAGGTATGTGTATCATTGTTTTCCTCAAAAATTTAAATCATATATGCATGTTTTCTAATTTCATGCTGTTTTTTCAACATGCCATGCAAAGCTTACTCTTTTGAAAAATTCATGTGACAATTATGTGGTATATTTTATCACTCTGAGTATTATTGTCATCATTTAAATTTTTTTTCTCTCTTAAGGAACATTCTTTTGTTTTTCATAAATGAAGAGCATTATACATTGACTTTTATAGATGTGCTTACTTTCTTTTACAAGCTTAAATGGCCCAAAGTTGTGAGTATCAAATGCACTCCTATGAAACTGTGTACAAATGTTCTTGCAGCTTTATTACCTTTTTTATTACGTAGTTTTCTCTGTAGGTTTCCTTCAAATGTCTATTTGTTGATATCTAGGATGGGACAAGGAAAACTGGAAGGCTCTCCACTTTTTTGGAGCTATGTAAGGTGTTTTAGCTTCAGTTGTGACATTTCTCTCTACTTTCTGATGTCTTTAATCCTTTTTGTTGGAATATTGTCTTGAAGGCTAGTAACATTATTTTTTCTTCTTATAATGGATTCAACTAATTTGCAGCGGTTATATTGTTTGATATCTATTTTTTTTGGAGGTTTGTTAACTGAATTATGTAGGTCCATTCTTTTGGATTAATTAAAATCTAGATGAGAACTTTAAGGGTGTACTTGAAGTATTGCATCTCAATTTGTGACATTCTATTAACTATTAGTTTTGACTCTCATAATCTCTAGTGCCGTTCCAAATCTGTTCTCTTTAAAAGACCAACAACCCTAATACTAAGTTACTGTATTGGAATTGGGTTTGTGGATGGAGGGATGTACACTAGTACAGCCAAAAAAGTTTTGGGGGCTGGGTATTTTAAAAATAAATAAATAAATGAATATATAATAATATTTAAATGGTATAATATAAGTAAATAATATTAATATGCTAAAGTGCTAATAAATTAATATTAATTTATTTTATGAAATAATATATGCAACTAAATAGTAAATAGACATATTTAACTAAATTTAATGATAATATTTATATTAATCTTCCCAGAAAACTAAAATATTATAATATTAATAAATTATAAATCTTAATCTTCAATATTAATATAACTGGATGTAATTTGAGCCTCATGTTGGATCTCTACCCATAGCCAGTTTGGATTGATAAATAATAGAAGATTATTTAAAATAGGTTGATATTTTAGAGACATTTTGATATTAAACTCAACTCTCTATAGGGAAAGTGACTGTTGCTATGGCATCAAAGATTCTTGTCTTAAATGTGAAGGGGGAGAATGGGCTGTAGGATATGGCATCATTGTAGAACAAAGGTGAATCAAAGCTTAGAAAAGGTGGCATATATAATATTATGTATTTTGAGTTAGTTGCATGTAGCGTTTTCTCTATGATTGTTGACTATTGCTATTGAAGAAATCTATTGCATTTTTATTGCTGTTGTTCATCATTGTTTTTTCTTTCTGTAGCGTTTGAAACCCATGAGATAGCAAAAGGGTTTTATTGGGGTCAAAGACTAAAAAATTCAAACAAAAACATTTTGAAATTATCATTAAATTTTGGAATCATGTGTGAATTGCATATTGTGCCCTAGAATTGTCCAGGTTCATTGGGTGACAATTCCAAATGTTTCAAAGGTGAAAAGTCAGAACATTGTTCAAATCCATAAATGATTCAATCTAGATTTTGATTCCAAGACAAATCATGCCTGGAATCGGCTTGAAAACTTGCCGATTTGATAACCTAGCCTTAATACCATTCTTTGTGAAATAGAGAAGCTTGCTTCAAGAACATTTGTCAGAGGAAACCAAAGATACATGGGAGAAAATTTTCAAACTTAAAGATTGCCAACCAATTCTCAACTAAGTACTAATTACAAAGCTAATTAATGAACGCTTCCTTATTACTAATTTGTAGACCACAATGTTATGTTTTAATATAGTACATTTATTTTAAATGTTGTTAAGAGTTTTAATAAACTAGAACAATCTGTACAATAATAAAATAATCTCAATAAAGCCCCGCATTAAAGCTACCCTCTTTCTATCCACTGCAAAGAGGAAATAAATCACTCAAATGAGCTAAAATAAGCTCGTTGTTGCTTTAAGTCTGCTTTCTTCTTGACATAAGCTGCTTGGTGATAAGGTATTGCTATGATTCACTAATTTTTTCTTTAAAACACTTGCCATTGAAATTCTGAAGTTGTTGATTTAAGAAGCAAGGCATAGTTTACATGTGGTGTCACTACCTCAAAATGGTGCCTAACCTAAATTGTTTTTCTGTTCTCATTATCGCTCAGAAAAAGTACAAAATTTTGATGTTTTAATTAGTTTTTACTTGAGTTGTGTTTTTAGACTTGCCATAATAATCAGTCGTGCTTTCATAATAACTTGCCACCTTTATCACATTTTCCCCTTGGGTATGCTATTGAAATAGTGTGGTTTTTCTTTATTTGCTTTTTCCTTTGACTGATGGCAGAGTTTTACTTGGCAACTGGCACTCAAAAGTGCGATTTTCTTCATGTTTTGAGCTGTAGCATTTTCATAAGTCAAGTTAAATTTTTATGGTGGTTTCACCACTTAAAAATTATGATTTTATTTATTTTCTTTCACCTTCATGCCTGTTTCAATTTCATAATATCCCTTCCACCTCTTTGTTGCAGTTTTCTACTACCATAGCCACCTAAAAAGTACAAAGTGTCACTTTAACTCTTTTCACTTACATTGCTGGTCACGCTTTTCTTATGACATTGCCACTCCACTGTTGTGGTTTAACTCATTGCTTGCCACTGAAACTCTCCATTTTGATGTAGGAACATCCAAGTTTATGCATATTCTTGCATCACCCAAAAACAGTAGTAGTTTAATTTTGATTTTCTTTGTTTTTTTTTGTGTGTGTTTAAAGGAATCGTTTAGGCTGATAAATAATTCATATTCCTATATTAAAATCAGAAATTCCCAAGGTTCCACATAAGTGGAGCTAGACACAAATGTTGAAGGCTTATTGATTGGGGTTGATTACTTATGTGCTGATTTACTGGGGTGCACACTTACCTCTTTTCCTTGGCACGAGCTTCAAAAATTAGAATTTGTGATTTATTTGCTAGGACCCAACAAGCATCATCTAGGGCAGGGGGTGAAAGAAACTAAAATTTCATTCATTCCTTTTGGACGTTGTATCACATCTACTGGGCCCACACACTATTGTGTCTTGTGAACTAGATAAGATTCCTTTTGTTGGGTGGTTACCATGGGACCCACACATTTTCCAATTCCTTAGCGCTGCATAAAGAATATTTATTTCTGGTCGATCCTTGAGAAGTCATAAGAAACTAACTCTTGCAGATTCTGTGTGAGAATTTCCATTCATGGCTTTTTTTTCTGACAGGTGCTTACCTTCACACCTTTATTCCTGGTCTAAGTATTTATTGACTGGGGGTGGTTTCCTATGTTGGGTGGCTGTTCTCCTCTTCAAAAGCAAACAAAATATTGATGAAAAAAATATTATTGGTGAAAAACATACATAGGTAATAGGGATTGTTTTAAGAAAGCTGAGGATTGTATCTTTTTATTGGCCTATGTGTGACTGTCTATGCAAAGAGAGGTGGAAGAAATTCTGAATTAATTTGTAATGCTCTACTGCTAGGCTGTGTGTATGTAAGCAAAGTACAATTTGAATTTTGAAACATAATTTCTAATTTTCCGTTATTCCATACTGCATTTGATCTTACTACATTCATAAATTGGTTTTTGTGTGGAGTTGCTTGGATCAGCTGCCTTTCATTGGCCTCCCAATCCTCCCAATCCTTGTTTGCATCACATTTTATAATGGCACAATCACTTAAAAGTTGTGATTCACTCATATGCTTGGTCGTGTTTTCTTATTGGCTTCACCACCTGGACCGAAGTTTTAGATTGGCATTGCCATCATTAAAGTGCAAATTTCACTTAAGTTTGATGCATTTTCTCCTTGGTGCACTTTTGCAATACCTTTTCCATCCTTTTTGGAGTTTTAGACTGGTTTTGCCAAGGAAAAGCTGCACCATGTCCCATAATCTTCACTTAAACTCCTTTGTATTGGAAGAACTTGCACTTGTCTTCACCACCTTTTGACCCTTGCTGTGGTTTTGGACAAGGTTTGGCACCCTAGGCATCCTTTCCTTGTGGTAATGCCTTTCAAATTTTGCACCAATACTAAGGCTTGTGCCCGCTTTACCTCATCTTGGAGGAATTTGATTTGCTATTTGTCGATCTTTGGTAATTTCAGGCCCAAGCCTTAGCCAGTTCTTTCTCTTTCTTCTCATTGCTTGTTCCTCCAATAGAAACTTCTGTCTTTCACTTGGCATGGCACAACCTCAAACAATGTGCAAGAGTTTTTATCTGAAAACTAGACCATGAATGGACATCTTTGCAACTTGACTAGAGCAGAACTTAGTTGACATTAATAACATGACAATAATGACTTGATCGAAGACAATTAATATGAGTACAGGCAAAGTTTTGTAGGGGTACCAACATAGATACCAATAAATATAAATATTTATTTACAATTTAAGTACACGTGGCTTACATGTGTGACCATTCTAACAATTGGCTTTGCTCCCCACTGAAGGGAGCTTATCTACAACTCAAACAATTGTTTTTTTTTTTCATAGACTTGAAAATACTTGCGTGATGGGACAACAAATTGTTTCTCAAGGAATGGAAGCCTTTAATAAGATTTTCAAAATTGAAATGTAACTTGTTTTTCCATTTTCTTGTGAGTTCTCTAAGAAGAGTGACTAATCACATCCTTTCTTTCTTTATTGATCCTTGGGTGAATGCTTATGGATAGAAAAATATCATAGTTGAACAAGTCATTAACTATTGTGTAGGATATAGAAAAGAAAGGTGATTAACTCACTTAAAACAACAATGTCAATAAATTATATTTTATCCTTAATGGGATATGTGTAAATGTTGCTTGTCTGGTTCTATGTTCTTGCAAACACACATGGATAATGGGAATGAATGTTGCAGTCATCAAGAAATATTTCCAGTTTTTATTAATTTGGTTGAGCTTTTAAGTGTGATCATTAATAAAATTTATTATGGGAATCCTCAGTAGGTTCCATTTAATATTTAATGCCATCTACCTTGGCATTTTGGCTTAGAAATTCATGCCACCATCCAACTTTGCAATATCCATCTGATTAAACAGAATATCATGGGTTGCCAATTTAATGTCCTAAACAATGATAATATCAAGGATGCCATTCTAAAGAATCAGACATCCATCTGCAATCCTTTTCTTTCTTCTTTCCATTACAATGTTATAGAGATATAGGTCCTATCTTAGAAGGCTGAAGCTCATGTACTTGCTCTCTATAATCTTATCCAACTTTAATTTACTAATATGTTTCTTCTGTCAGGACTATAATTAGCATGATTCAGCTTTCATTTAAAAACTACTGGTATATCTATGCATTATGAACAGTCTGCCCCCGACATTAGTTATGCACCAATGACATGTTTTAGGTTTAACTGTGGATAAGAGATTGCCTACAATTTAAGTGTATTTGCTTGAACAATTTTATGGTTGGTGTTACTGTGGGAAGTCATTACTTTCTTGCAACCTTATCAATGTTCTGAACTGAGAAGAATATGTTTTCTTTTAGTCTTGTGTAATTTCATCCTCTTTTATCACAACATATTTGATGTCTCTATGTATTTGATTTCAGCAAGGGGAGACTAGGAAAGCTTTGGAAGTATTGCAAAAACCAAATGTTTCTCCAGAGTTGCAGGTACATAAACATGAGCTTGCCAAAGTGTGATTTTAAGGAAAATGCAATGTCTGAATAAATTGTAGCATACTCATGAAGCGTGATAATATAAGAGTTCTTTGCTACTACTTTGTTGTGAATCTGATCATTCATATTATTGTAGTACAAGTTTGCACCAGATTTAATCATGCTAGACCCATATGAAACTGTTGAGTCATGGATGGTTACAAGCAATTTGAACCCAAGGAGATTGATTCCTGCATTGATGCGTTATTCCAGTGAGCCCCATACAAAGTAAGTATAGGGTACTGTTTATTGATAGTTCTTGTTTTTTGTGTATATTGTGTCATCTCAGATTTCTGAACTTGTGGTTTGTCAGAACCTCTCTCTCTCTCTCTCTCTCTCTCCAAACTCATGTAGTTCTCCTTTGATTCATGTGAAAGCTTGATCTTTGCATCTGTGCTGCAGATAGACATCAAGAGGATTGTTCTTCACAAGAAACAGATAATTAATAAGGAATAAAAGGTTATGAAAACGGACACATCCAATAGTTTTTTCCTTAAATAATACATTAAGTGGTAATCTTTGTGTTGTTTTATTTTGAAACAAACATTGAAGAATTTATCCCTTGGAGAACTGTCCAGGATTAGGACTCAAAATGTCGGGAATCTAAACATTCAAATGGCCATCTTATAATTGTTTCATGGGAAAATTGGGCATCGTAAAACCCTGAAACAAGTGATTGCATTTCTTTATTTTGAATAAGTTGCTTCTCTAGTGCTTTTAAAAATACCAGGAATAATGCAACTCTCTGACTTCATTGTAATATTTTCCATATCACCTGAGGAAATATTGGTCTTTCAAAAAGAAGAAAATTAGAAATTTGTAACTTGTGTTAATAAGTACTCACAGACATATTATACACACAGATAAAGGGATGCAACATATCAAATTTATTGTTTTTGTTACATTTTCTATTGAAACTTGTTACATAGTCCATCAACATCAACAGAGTCCTGTGCTGTTATGTTTTATGATGAAATGCATTTACTACTTCTTATGACTTGTGCTGTTTTGCTGAATTTTTGAATTGACATGATCTGGTGTGGAATTTATTGTTGTGTTCTCTATAGGTAATGGCTGATCATTCCCTACTAGCCACTGCCCTTGTGCTTGTACTTGTACTTAGTGATGTTGGCAAAGTTGCATGGACACGGATATGGATATGGATACGGGTACGGTATCGGATATGGATACAGCCATTTTTCAAGACCTCTCATATGGATACGTCAAGATACGGCATTCATAAAACACACACATGCACACATATATATAACATTTTTTCTTATTAGAGAAGATTTTCATTACTTTGGGAGAAGTATGAACATATAATTGCTACATATTCCAAAATAATTATATGAAAATATAGTTTTACTATTCAAACAAAAGTTGAATACATTGATTGTCTAATAGAATCACATGCTATCAAAAATGTCATCACTATTCTCCTAAAATTGGAGATCTACATCATCAGAGTTAGATTGAGTACAACCACCAACTGGACTCTCAAAACCAAATGAAGATCCTCCTACTATCTCTGAATTTTCAACAATGGGATTGAGATGTGACAATGCATTTATGGATACATCAATGTCACTCATCTCAGGCTCTATGTCCCAAAGTCTATGAGGCCCCTTAAAGTAATCTGTAGAGGAATGTGATAAAAGATGAAGATTGGAATGAACATATACAAGGTCTTTTGCTTTACTAGCCGCCAACCTATTTCGTTTTACAGAATGGATGAAGCCATATGTGTTCCAATTCCTCTCAGATGCAGAAGAACTTGAAACCTGTAAAAAAATGATATAATAAGTAACAAAGATACAAACGATCAAATAAAAAATAAAATAAAATAATGCAAAAGTCCCAAACCTGCAATAGAAGTTTGATAGCCAAATTTTGCAAATGTTTAGTCGTGGCACCATAAAAGTTCCACCACTTCACAGGGTCCATTTCTTTTTTATCTGGCATTGCATCAACATCTGCATAAGTTCCATCTGAGAATGCAAAAGCCCCAAACTCTTCTCGAATCTCTGCAATAACTCTAGGATCTGTAAACATTTTTTTGAAGGCTTTTTTATACCCATCAACTACCTCAACATCCTTATTTGGTGCTGTCATATTTGGTAATGCCAACATATCAGCATGATAGTATTTTGGGTTCAAAGCATATGCTAAAAGTTGCAAAGGAGTTGTCATTTTATCCCATCTCTTTTTTACTATCTCATATATCTGTTTATAAAAATATTCAGAGGGGTCTTGTTCTTTTGCTATAATAATGTCTCTAATCTGCTCCACCATTGTATCTATGCAATCATAGATGTCACCCAATATTGGCTTATCAGTGTCACAACGGCGAATGAGGGTGTATATTGGTGAAGTGAAAGAGAGCAAGTACTCTATTTGAGCCCACCAATCATCGTCAAGAATTAGTGTTCTGATATTGTTTGCTCTATTTGTTTGAGACTGCCTCCAAACTACCCAAATATCACTGATCACCATACTTTTCAAGGCTTGTTTTACATCCACAAGTCTTTTAAGAACAATGTAGTGTGTGCCAAAGCGCGTCTCAACAACCTTCAATTAAAAAATAATAATTTTTAAAAACATAAGAGATATTACATATATTTAAAAAAACTAAAAGTAACACTTCATAAAAATGATATATTTGAATAATTCTAAATTTCTAAAACAAAAGAAAACTTACCTTTAGCAACTCCAACTTAGCGAATTGTCTATAAAAGGCTTGTGACATGTGATGATTACAAATAAACATTTGAATTTCTTTGGCTTCTTCATAAATCTTTTGTATCCAATGAATTTTGCCAATTTTTTGTAGCATTAAGTTCAAAGAATGAACTGCACAAGGGGTCCACCAAATGTTTGAATATCGTGCTTCCACAATCAACCCTGTTGTTCTGCACACTTTTGCATTATCTGTGATCACTTGAGCAACATTTTCTGGTCCCACTGACTCAATTGCTTCAATTAGAATATTGGCAATGAATTGTGTATCCTTTTCTTCAGCTTTGCATTCCACTACTTTCAAAAACATTGGCTCCTTTGGGCTCATCGCAATCACATTAATCAGTGGCCTATTTCTAGCATCCTTCCATCCATCAAAAATGATAGAAACTCTTGATATTTTCCGTGAATCTCGAATCACTTGCAATTGTTTGTCAATAATGTCTTTTTCTTTAGCCAAAAGGGTTGCACGAACTTTCTCGTACCTTGGGCTTTTGTATCCTTTTGATGCCTCATTAATTGACCTAACCATCTCTTGCTAATATGGAGAGCGAACCACATTAAATGAAATCCCATTTGCATACAAGAAACGAGCAATATTTTGATCTGTATCCTCTCGACTCTGCAAGTTAAAATCTTTTTCAAGAGGTCCTAAATTGCTCCTCTTGTGACTTGTTCCTGAAGTTGATTCTGGATGCAAAGGGTGTCTACTTAAACTTAGAGTCAACCTTTGTTTTAATGCTTGAGCACGGTTATCAGCTTCATTTTGTTCCTTTTGATATTTTGCAATTTTTTCATTTGACAACCTCTTTCTTGGATGACCATCAACATTTGGACCAGGACATACAACACACCCCGTCCCTATTATTTGACAAAAGTGTGCACGAACCCTAGTATAGGAACCTCTGTATTAATTTTGACACTCATGACATATCCATCTATAACCTCCACCACCTTGAATTTTGTCAACAATGGTCACATATTTCCATAGTGGAGATTTAGGGTTTGGTTTGATCCACTTGTCGTTTCCGTCATTAGATGATGAATCTGATGCCATTATTAATATCCTGCAGTAATTAACTTTTTAATAAAATTATAAAACACAAAATGATAAACAATATAAATTGAATATAAAACACAAATTATTCAATAAATTGATTTAAATATCTACTTTTAATAATTTATAATATATATTTAATATTTTCTATATTAAATTTAACTTTTAAAAAATATACAAACTATGAATCTAAAATTATATTCACAATAACTTTCAAATTTAAACCTATATTAATTATTAATTTAAATTAAAGTAAATAAATTAATAATAAATAAAAATTTAAAAAACCAGATTATTTGAAAGTTGAAACTAAATTCATAATAAAATTATTAAAAATCAAATTTAATATATTTAAAACCTCTTAAATCTACATTATTTAATAACTATTTAAACATTCTTATGTTATTTAACTTCTGCTATGGTAAATTTTAATTAATAAAATAAACAACAACATAGGAAATTATAAATATTATTTAATTTTATTTATAATAATATTAATTATTTAATATATATTTACAACATTTAAATACAAACATTTAGAAAATTAAATGTAATTGTTCACTATGAAATAAAAAATTAACGCAACAGCTTGAAGAAACACGACGACGCACGCTAAGATTTTTTTTTTCGAAAGTGGTGAGTACGTGAATCTGGTTCGCTCCTGCCTGGTTTGCTCTTGCCTGGTTCGCTCCTCCTTGGCATCGCACAACGAACACCCTCAAAGCGTTTGAAAATAATCCGCGAAAAAAATATGCACAGGAAAAACCCTCGGAAGTTAAACGGAAAAAATCCTTGCAAAAATTTCACGGAAAATATCCTTGCTCTACGATTGCATTGTGTAGCTTTATTTATAAGTTTTTAAGCTCAAAAAAATGCAGCGTTGTTTTGTTGTTTCTAAAATATGTTCAGATTTGCTTTTTTTTTTTGGGTAGCCGAATCCCTGCAAATTCAACGTGGCTGGAAATAGCATATTTTTCTGGCACGTTTAGGCACGGTATCCGTGCCGTATTTCTTCCGTACTGTATCCGTACCTATCTTAGATACGGTGGCACGCGTATTGCAAGGTAGAGGGTGTTGTATCATACAACTCTGGATGTTGGAGGTTTTCATGGTCCATTGATTACTCCAATTACCAAATTCAATTTATCAAATTGAGGTTTCTCTAGATCCAGATTGAGAAAAATGTATGTGTAGTTAAGGACCATTTAATCTTTAATGAATTCTAAAGCTGCGATGTATTCTCCAGTGGCATTTTCCTTTGAGTTTTCATTGCGAAGTAAAGGCAGCCTCACCCAAGTTGAGATAGTGCTTGGCAGTCTTGGGATAGATGTCATACCCCTTGCAATATTAATGTTTGATTAATTAATTAATTTGTATTTATTCAATATGTAACCACAAATTGTAATGAGCCTTACTAGTTCAGTTCCGGATTTCAGTTGGTTTATCAAAGTGACTCGCAAAATTTAAGGGAAAGAGTACTCTCTTGCATTTCTAAGGTTTTTCACCTAAAAGGAGAAAGGTCTTTCAACCCAAACTTGGAGTTGAATGCTCTGATACCACTGTAATAACCCTTCCCAAATCTGATCAAAATATTCTGATTTTCTGCCTTAGGAATTTCGTCAAACAGTTGGTACGTAAAGTCTGAATTTGCTATTTGAGGTTTCAGTTTGCTTTGGTTTTGTTTTGAATGATGCCAATGATGTTTGAGAGCCTTTGTAGTATGCAAATTGTCTACTGATGCAAAGGAATGAGTTGCAAACTTCTTTTTGTATTTTTAAATGCATATGAGTGACTGAAGATGACATTAATCTTCTTCTACAGCTGAGAGTAATTTTGTCCAACAATTGGCAGCCAAACTCCAAATACTTCTTAGGATATTTGTAAATGATTATATCTTGATACAATGCAATAATTGATGACCAATTAGACCCTAAGACTCCTAACAATGACTTCATACATTTGCTTTATAAGCTGCAACTAAAAATCAGACTTGTACTCAGACTAAGAATCAAATACATCTGCAAGAAATAATGAAGGGAACATGTTTTTGAAAGCTGATATGAACTGCAGTTAGGAAGGCAGCCTCCCACAATTTTATTTAGAATTTTTTGAAGCCTCTTATGCCAAAATCGACCCTCCTTCAAGGTGCCGCCCCTGCCTTGTAGCTGTGATCACGAATGATAAATTAAATCTGCAAGTTTCCTTCCTCCAATTGCTTCTAAACTGATTGCCAAGTCAAAAGGAGAAGATCCCTCAAGTTCCCATAATCAAATGATGTCTTGATGAGGTGCAATCAACAATTATATGCTTCTTGGCATGGCAAGTCGAACCCAGGTCTGCAGCAAATATTAACTCCAAAAGATAGCAATCCTCTCCAAAATATGCTCCTAACTCAAATGCCAAAGTCTCCTCAAGAAATCGAATTTATCTCCTAATGGACTCAATGCACGAAGAAGCTTCAATCACCAAAAATCTGAGTACACAATGCCAAATCAACCTCCATGGACAATCTGATATAAACAGTAATTAGCTCAATGATGAATACTGATTGCATTCACCTCTCAACATGGGAATTGGGCCATCTCCAAACCCTAGATATCAAGGGAGCATCACCTTGATCAAACTGAAACTATGCTTCAGCCAAGAGAATTTCTCAATATGCAAACAAGTCAAATCCCCCTAAAATGACTAACCATCAACCCCTTATACATAATTTTTCACTTACCTCCAAAAAGCTTTCTAGAAAGTAATATTATTTTATTCTTTAAGTGACTTAATAATATTCTTTTATTTTTCCCACTTAAGTCACTTTAATTAAATTAATTAAAAATAAAGTTATCTTTAATTTATTTAGATAACTTTATAAATAATTAATTTAATATAATTCCTCCAACGCCAAATAATAAAATATTAATTCCCTTCTTTTCTTATTGGCAAAAATCATCAAAATATTATTCTCTTAGCCAAAATACATTCCCTCACCAGGATGACTAGCTCACAGGAATGGTGAATGAGCTATCTCACATCTCCAGCTATCAATTCAAGAATGGGGACATTACAATCCTCCCTTCCCGGGATTGCTTGTCTTCAAGTAATTGCAAATTAGGATGCTGAAGTATTTGTTCTCCTTCCCACGTAGCATCCTTTAATGGAAGTCTCTCTATCTGATCAGATACTCTCTGATTATCCTGCTTTGGAACTTGTGCTCTCTCATAGCAACAATGGAGTCAGGCTCAAGTATCAATACTCCCTCCTCATCAAGCGGTGGAAGGACTAGAGAAGCAACCACATGCTGACCCAATGCCTTTTTGAGGCATGATACATGGAAAACATTATGGATCCTGCTGCCTGCTAGTAAATCAAGCTCATATGCTACCTCTCCAACTCTCCTCATGATTCTGTAAGGGCGATAAAATCGTGGCTTAAGTTTCTCTGCACCACTTCTTTTTAATGTACTCTGTCTATATGGTTGGAGGCGCAAGAAAACTAAGTCATCTACCTCAAATGTCCTTTCAACACAATGTTTGTCAGCATACATCTTTTGTTGATTCTATGCCTGCTGAATGTTATCTTGAAGTACCTTAAGAATGTCCCGAGTATCCTGCAACAACTCCTTGGCTCAAGGAGCTCTATTGTTAGCAAAAGCTAAGTCCATGAAAGATAATGCCTCATATCTGTACAATGCTCTGAACGGAGTCATGGCAATCAACATATGATAGGTGGTATTATAACAATACTCTCCCAAATATAACCACCTAATCCAAGCACGTTGATGCCCTGCAACATAATTACGAAGGTAACCCTCAACCCATTTATTAACAATCTTCGTTTGCCCATTTGTCTGAGGGTGATAACTGGTGCTCGGTGTCAATTTTGTACCAGCCAATCGGAAAAACTCCTGCCATAATGGATTGAGAAACCTGTTGTCTCGATCATTGACTATGGTCTTAGGAAATCCATGCAAACGAAACACCTCTCAGAAGAACAACTCTGCCAACTGCAAAGCTGAATAATCTGATGGTATAGCGTAGAAGTGTGCATATTTGGTCAACCTGTCAACCACCACAAATATGCAATCTCGTCCGTGAACCTTCGGAAGACCTGTAATGAAATCCATCGATATACTTTCCCACTTTTGCTTTGGGATAGGCAATGGCTACAAAAGACCTGCTGGGAAAGTGTGCTCAAACTTGTTCTGCTGACAAGTCAAACACTCTCTAACATGCTGCATGACATCATCCTTGAGACCCTTCCAAGAGAATCTCTCTCTAATCTGCTTGTAGGTTTTGAAGAAACCCAGATGCCCTGCAGTAGGTGTGCCACGAATGGCTTGTAATATCTGTTGTTTCAATTTGGACTCAGGGACCAAGAATATCCTATTCTTATAGTAGATTACATCATCCACAACATTGTATCAATCATCTTAAATCTGTCCATCCATGATCTCGCAAGCAAATTTGGACTTGGAATACTCAACTAAAAGCTGGTATCTCCAATTTGTTGATATCTCACTCAAAGAGCAAAGGGTAGGTCTCCTAGACAATGCACCAGCGACAACATTCTTTTTTCCCTTAACATATTCAATATCAAAATCGTATGCCTATATCTTACTGACCCATTTTCGTTGCTGCTCATTAAGGTCCTTCCGCTCTAAGAATTATCTCAAACTGTTGTGGTCCGTCCTAACGACAAACTTACCACCCACTAAGTACTGCCTGAACTTGGCCGTCGCATGCATGATGGCCAACATCTCTTTGTCGTAGGTGGAATAAAGTCTCTCTACATCCCGTAACTTCCTGCTCTCATATGAAATGGGATGACGATCCTGCATCAATATGGCTCCGATGCCCTCTTTCGAAGCATCACATTCAAGTACAAATGGCCGTGTGAAATCTGGTAATGCCAATATAGGACAAGAACTCATAACATCCTTGAGCCGATCAAATGCTGCTTGTGTCTCACCTGTCCAACTGAATCCCCCTTTCTTGGTAAGATTTGTAAGAGGTGTTGCCAACTGTGAAAACCCCTTTACAAATATGTTGTAGTAACTGCATAATCCCAAGAAACCTCTCAAGTCATAAATGTTTTTCAGTGGTGGCCAATCCAGTATAGCACAAATCTTCTCTTGATGTACTTGAACATCGTCAACCACAATCACATGGCCCAAGTAAAGAATCTCTTGAAGTCCAAGCTCACATTTGGACACCTTAGCAAACAATGACTGAGCCTCCATGATGCCAAGTACCTCATCTAGGTGTCTAAGGTGCTCCTCCAAAGATTTGCTATATATCAAGATGTTATCAAAGAATACCAAGACAAACTTACACAACTGCTTATTTAATATATGATTTATACAAGATTGGAATGTAGTAGGTGCGTTAGTTAGTCCAAAGGGCATAACAAGAAACTCATAGTGTCCAAAGTGGCATCTAAATGCTGTCTTGTGCACATCCTCTACTCGGACCCGAATCTGATGATATCCTGACCTGAGATCAATCTTGGAGAAATACACGGCCCCGTGTAACTCATCTAACAATTCATCGATCCTGGGTTTAGGTTACCTATTTTTTATAGTCTTTTTGTTCAAGACCCTATAATCAATGCACATCTCCAGAGTCCCATCCTTCTTCACCAGAACAACTGAAGAAGCAAAGGGACTAGATGAAGGTCGGATATGTCCCATCTCAAGCAACTCCTTAATTGTTTTCTCTATCTCCTCCTTAAAGTGCCTGGATGTTTGTATGGTGTAGTAATGACGGGCTTAGAGCCCACCTCCAACTCTATAACATGCTCAAATCCACGGTCAGGAGGTAAACCAGGAGGTACGTCACTAAACACAATACTGTGCTTATCTAGAACCCACTGAATATCCACATGATGATGAGGCTTATCACTGGAAGGAGATTTAGATGAAATGAAGCATTGGGCTGCCCAAGCTACATCTCCATGCCTGAATAATGTCTCCATCCTCCTAGCTGAAACCACTCTAGGCTTCCCATCTAACAAAGCCTTCAACACAATTTTCTTCCCATCTAATATGAATTCCAACTCCATCCTCTGAAAACCCTGGACGTACCTTCCAAGGGACTAGAGCCACTGAATTCCTAGCACCACATCTATCTCACCCAAACCAAGCATGTAGAAGTCATTTGTCAATGTGTAATCACCCATCTGTATGCTCAGTTGTGAGACCTTCCTGGTACAACTCATGCCAAACGCATCAGCCATTGTCACTTGAAACCTAGTGAAATCCTCTACATGAAGACCCCTCCTAGCCACCAAGCCCTCATCAATGAAATTATGCGTAGCTCCACTATCAACTAAATATACAACCCGCTGTCCATTAAGAACTCCTTTCACATGAAAGGAATGATATCGTGGAACCCCGAAAAGTGAAGCAATGGTAACTTGTTGGGTATCCTCCTACGCCTCATGCTCAATATGAGCCTACTCCTCATGCTCCTCACCCTCTGAGTCTGTATTAGGGATCTCCTCGTCATCAGATATGACCTCAATAAGATGTGCCTTGCCTTTTCCAAGGCATCTATGTCTAGGCTCCCATGGTTGTTTACAAGTGAAGCACAATTTTTTCCTTCTGAGCTCATTTCTCTCATCGCTAATTGCTGAAGGAGTGGTCTTAGGCCGATTAAATTTTTTTTTTTTCATACTCGATCCCTTAAAGTTCTTCTTTTGACTTTGGCTAGGAATATGGTAGGTATCCAAGTCAAGTGCAAGCTCAATGGCATCATCCAAAGTCTTAGGCTTGTGAGCCTTAACCAATCCATGCAACCTGTCACTCTGTCCCTCTACAAATAGCATAACAACCCTATTTTCTGGCTTCTCAAGAACCATGACAGCAATCTTTTGGAACTTGTTAATATAGGCATCCACCCTACCCTCTTGTTTTAACTGTGCCAAATCCCTATAGTAGACTTCTATGTCTTTCCTGTCAAATCTGGTAATGAGTTTGCGTGTGAACTCATTATAGGAAGTAATCATATTATGCTTCTGTGATACTAGTCCATGGTGCCACCAATCATAAGCCACACCCTCCAAATGCATTGTGGCAAACTGGATTGCCTTTTCTTCACTCATGGGCTTGAGTGTAAGGAAAGTGTCTAACTTATGTACCCATGCTCGTGCCGTCATTCTACCGCTGCCATCAAAGTTGGGAAGTGGGACTTTGTTCATTGCATCTTTGTATTCCTTGTGTTCTTTGCTCTTCTTGTCCTTTTGTTTCTTAATCTTTTCCCTCTTTTGATTCATGAATTGATTCAAGTTGATTGCTGTTCTAACCTCATTAGGAAGCATGCGGTACTCGTCATAGGCTGCCATGATGTCATGTGATACTTTTGTAGCTTCCTCTTCCTCTTTTGAAGGTATATCCTCCCTCTTAGATATGAATGTAGGTCTAAGAGGCCTATCTGAAGTTGCTGCACCTGTTCTACTTGCATTGCTATGACCACCACTACTAACACTCCTTGATCTTATAGACCTAGAATGATCCATCCCCAACCATCCCATCGCTGCAATCATATTATCCTGAAACTATTGTAGCATTTGTGTTTGCTGAGCAAACATTTGTTGCTGCTGCTAGAAGAATTGTGTTTGTTGTTCTGCAAATGTACGGAGGTCATTTTCAACACCTTCTCTTCGAGGGCTATTACCTCTTTCACTCATCTTGCTTGCTGAACCAACCCCAACTTTATCCTGTCTTGCTGCTATTGCTGCTGAAAGTGTGTCCTGTTCAGGATAAGGTTGTGCCCACTATTTTTGTTTTCTATCTTCCTGTGAATGTATCTTTTGTATCTGTCACTGTGTTGCATCAAATAGAGCTGAAATGTAACCCAAAGGCTGGCAGGATTTTGGCTCTGATACCACTATAATGAGCCTTACTAGTTCAGTTCCGGATTTCAGTTGGTTTATCAAAGTGACTCGCAAAATTTAAGGGAAAGAGTACTCTTTTGCACTTCTAGGGTTTTTTTTTCACCTAAAAGGAGAAAGGTCTTTCAACCCAAACTTGGAGTTCAATGCTCTGATACCACTGTAATAACCCTTCCCAAATCTGATCCAAATATTCTGATTTTCTGCCTTAGGAATTTCATCAAACAGTCGGTATGTAAAGTCTGGATTTGCTGTTTGAGGTTTCAGTTTGCTTTGGTTTTGTTTTGAATGAAGCCAATGATGTTTGAGAGCCTTTGTAGTAATGCAAATTGTCTACCAATGCAAAGGCAAACTTGTTTTAGTATTTTTAAATGCATATGAGTGACTGAAAATGACATTAATCTTCTTCTACAGCTGAGAGTAATTTTGTCAAACAATTGGCAGCCAAACTCCAAATACTTTTTAGGATATTTGCAAATGATTATATCTTGATACAATGCAATAATTGATGACCAATTAGACCCTAAGACTCCTAACAATGACTTCATACATTTGCCTTATAGGCTGCAACTAAAAATCAGGCTTGTACTCAGACTAAGAATCAAATACATCTGCAAGAAATAATGAAGGGAACCTGTTTTTGAAAGCTGATATGAACTGCAGTTAGGAAGGCAGCCTCCCACAATTTTATTTAGAATATTTTGAAGCCTCTTATGCCAAAATCGACCCTCCTTCAAGGTGCCGCCCCTGCCTTGTAGCTGTGACCACAAATGATTAATTAAATCTGCAAGTTTCCTTCCTCCAATTCCTTCTAAACTGATTGCCAAGTCAAAAGGAGAAGATCCCTCAAGTGCCCATAATCAAATGATGTCTTGATGAGGTGCAATCAACAATTATATGCTGCTTGGCATGGCAAGTTGAACCCAGGTCTGCAACAAATATTAACTCCAAAAGATAGCAATCCTCTCTAAAATATGCTCCTAACTCAAATGCCAAAGTCTCCCCAAGAAATCGAATTTATCTCCTAATGGACTCAATGCAAGAAGAAGCTTCAATCACCAAAAATCTGAGTACACAATGCCAAATCGATCTCCATGGATAATCTGATATAAACAGTAATTAGCTCAATGATGAATACTGATTGCATTCACCTCTCAACATAGGAATGGGGCCATCTCCAAACCCTAGATATCAAGGGAACATCACCTTGATCAAACTGAAACTATGCTTCAGCCAAGAGAATTTCTCAATATGCAAACAAGTCAAATCCCCCTAAATGACTAACCATCAGCCCCTTATATAGAATTTTTCACTTACCTAGAAGAAGCTTCTAGAAAGTAATATTATTTTATTCTTTAAGTGACTTTATAATATTCTTTTATTTTTCCCACTTAAGTCACTTTAATTAAATTAATTAAAAATAAATTTATCTTTAATTTATTTAGATAACTTTATAAATAATTAATTTAATATAATTCCTCCAATGCCAAATAATAAAATATTAATTCCCTTATTTTCTTATTGGCAAAAATCATCAAAATATTATTGTCTTGGCCAAAATACATTCCCTCACCAGGATGACTAGCTCACAGGAATGTTGAATGAGCTAGCTCACATCTCCAACTGGCAATTCGAGAATGGGGACATTACAGAAATTTGGGGCATCCCCCTTGGAGTGGCACTATGTGCCACTTTAATTTGTAATAGACAATTTTGTAAGTCTCACTTAGTGCAACTGAAGCTGCTAAATGCAACCGTGAGGACTTTGAAGGTGTGTAAGAGTCGCTAGAATTGAAAGAGCATGAAGAGTGGTAGTTAATTGTGTAGTAGGAAAAAAATATAGGAAGGTCCTTATTTGTCATAAGTGTGTTTCTGAAAAGGGTGATACAACCAAAATGCAGCATTCTAGTAGAAAGAGAAAGTTTCCTTTAAAAATTTAGCTAACTCACGATGAGTTTAGGTGTTGGTTTTTATGCTTGATTTGGGCATTCAATTTTGTCCATGGTCTCAACACAATTTTAAGACTTGCAGTTTATGGTTTTGGTCTTGGCTATATATTAGATGATTGGGATGGAGGTTTTATCATAGATATTTGCAGGCATTGTTATGTTGCTAGATTTTCTCTAGATTTGGTGTATTGTTGTCTTGTAAGGCTTGAGCCTCTGATTGTATCATATTTGTTATTGTTGCTATTGGTTCAAGATTTGGAGGCTAGATGTTTTCCCAAAAGCGCTTTTGTAGGCTACATACTATGTAAACTATGTCATTTATGAGTGTCATGTTATTGCATCCATTTACAGATTACTTGCATGTGTGAAATAACATTATGAAATTATTGGATGTTAGTCTCGTGGCATTTTCTTTCCTCAAAAATTAGTGTAGTGAGCATTTTATGATTGCCTATTAGAGCTTGATCAACTTGGATCCTAGGTGTGATGAAAAACGATTTTTTTGAACTAATCTTGGTTTTAGTAAGAGTTGTGCACAAAAGAGATCTTTGTTTTTTGAAATATGGCAAGCATATCATAGTTGGAGATGAAAATGATTTTTGAGTCATGGAAGTGTAAAATGGACGACTTACTCGTAGATCAAGATTTGTGGGTTGTGGTTTTGGGAAACAAACTATTTGCCATGCTAACAGATGACTAGACATTGTTGGATAGAAAAGTTAGAAGCTTGATTAGATCATTCTTGGCATATTCAGTGCTTCTAATGTTTCAGGAGAAGTAATTGCAGATGCCTTTTAGAAGTTGGGAAACTTATACTAGTCTAAGTCCTTGGTGAGTAGGTTTTTTGCATGGAAGAAACTCCATTCCTTAAAAATGGGTGATGTTGATTCTATTTCTAAATAGTTGAATGCATTTAACAAAGTTGATACATTGTTGAAATCCATCGGTGTGCAAATACATGATGTAGATCATGTAGTATTACTTTGTGATGTTCTTTGTTTGATTCGTGGGACAACTTGGTGATTACTATCTACAACATTGCCACTAAGTTAACTCTTGAAATGATGGTGGGTGCTCTTCTCTTGGAGGAGCTAAGACAAAAAAATAATGAAGCTATGAAAGATCCATAGGTTGTTTGTAGGGGGTTGAAGGAAAAATAAAATGGCAAGAACAAGGATTGGAAATCAAAATCTAGAGGCAGATCTAAGTTCTGTGGGAGGTCCAAAGAGAAATCTTGGAACTATGGAAAGGCAAACCACAATAGAAAAGAATGCAAGGAGGAGAAGAAGAAGAAGATAAAGCACAAGTGAGTGTCAGATAATGATTTGGATTCCAAGACTTCTCAAGATGATGTTGGTGATATGTTGGTTGTAGGTTTGGCTATGCGTGCATGTGGGGATTCATTGATGATTGACATTAGAACTTATTTCCACATAACTCTCCATAGGCAGTGGTTTTCTAACTATGATAGCTTTGATGGTGGTAAGGGTTACCTTAGTGGCAAATCTTTCCTTAGTATTGATTGTCATGGGAAAAGCAAGATTGGCTTCTCTAATGGGCTAATTGAAGTAATCTCAAGAGTTCTAAACATCCTTGGTTTGGCACAAAACTTATTTTTTGTTAGTAAGATGAATTATGTGGTAGTGTCGGTGGTCTTTGGCAAGGAAGGGTGCAAGATGGTTCATGGAGCTATGGTGCTCAGAAAGGGCATTAAGATTGAAACTACTTTCCACTTTGATGCCAACACATACATCCAAAGTATTAGTTGTGTTGTACCCGTAGTGAAGAGATCTATAACATCTAGAACTTTGGCATCAAAACTTGTAGCAAAGAGATTTGATTTATCTAGTTTTGGTGATTGTGTAGTTTGTGTACCTAAGTATACTCTTACATCAAAGAACAAGGTACTTGTTGGGAAGACGATGCTGTGTCATCAACATATGGGCCACATTAGTGAGGTCGGTCTTAGATCCTTGAAAAATACAAATCTTGTAGAGAGATTGGTTGATTGTAACATTGACTTTTCTTTCTATGAACACTATATATGGGAAACAAAATCATTTTCAAATTTATTTGAGATTTCATAAATCTATTGGCATTGTAGATCTCATCCATGGTGATGTTTTTGGTCAAGTTGATGTACCTTTACTTGCAAAATCTTTTGTATGGCATGTCTTTTATTGATGACTTCTATAGGAGGACATGGGTCTATTTTCTGAAGAATAAATCCAAGTTCTTCAATTGGTTGTTTGAGGCTCTTGTGGAGAACCAAATGGAAAGAAAGATCGAGGAATTGAAATTAGACAATCGTGGATAATATTGTTCAATAGAGTTCAATAGAGTTTGTAAGAACAATGGTATTGCATGACACAAGACAACTCCATACACCCTTGAACAAAATGGAGTTGCAGAGAAGATGACCAAGATGTTGATGGAGAGGGCTAAGAGTATATTAGTGGAGTCGATTTGGAACAAAAGTTTTGTTACACCCCAAATTGTGAGGTTACTTTTTACTATTATTACATAGGGTAAATATGAAAGTAATGTGAAATTTGGAGATGCTTGTACCTTGTTATCAATATGAATGTTATCTCATTTGATGTTGTTTCATTTGATGTTATCTCAATTGATGTTATTCATGGTGAAATACTGCATATATGTGAATAGATGGTTATCGAATTATTGTTATTCTAACTTTCAAGATGTCTATATATGCTGCTTATTGTTGTGAACAAATGACTGCCAAGGTATGTGCTAGTGGTTGCAGGTAAATGTTCATTCTCAAAGGGGAGGGGAAGTATCACTTGGGAGAGGAGCTTGGTTGAGTAACCGGTAAAGTAAACTATTTGAGCATACACACATGTCACCTTAGATTGAGTGAACTAAGTCAGTTTGTGTAGGTTTTCGGTAAGTCATCCATAGCTTGTATGATTGCAATAGGAGTCTTTCTTACTTCTACATGCTTTGTGAGTGATGTTTATCTTTGTATCTGTCTTGTGGTATTACGATCATTATGATGTTAATGTAAATGGGTGTAAATGAATAGGGATATATACATATATATAGTATATGCACGTATCCATATGTATATACATATCGATACTGGCGTATGTTGGTAGACGGATATGCTCAAACGGATGCATCGATATGGTATACCTACACATGTGTACATAGAGGTATATACAGGTATATACATGTATATATGCACACAACCTATATTATGTGGATATTAATAATATTATATTATTATTGCCTAACAATTTGCATATACATATATATGTATATATATACATATAGGGTATGCTGACTGGCTTACGATATGTTTATCATGTGATATATATATATATGTATATTATTTGGTACTTTAATATATATATATATATATATATATATATATATATAATATAATATAAATATTTAATATTTAAATCTCATTGATGGAAATCAAATTATTTTCCATATTGATTTGATATTAATCTTTTAAACTATGGAAATTGGGTTATATCATATTCAACTGAATATTAAATCATCAAACTATGGGAATCGAATAAATTGAAATATTTATCTTTGACAATGGAAAACTGAAATACTTTATTCTTTTTTTTTTATTAGACTGCAAGAATCGGGTAGCACGACCCCCTATAAACTGCAGTGCGCCTGGTAAACTTTTTAACGTGACCGGCGGCGCTGGCGCGACACGCCCTCCGGTACCATGGGGGTGGGGTAGACTAGACCTCGTGACCAACCTCCTGCAACAGGAAAGATTTAGCCAACCGAGCTAGGGCCCCAACCCCTAAATACTTTATTCTTCAATCTTATGAAAGTCAAAATATTTCTATTGCTATCATTTCAACTTTGAAACAAATTAATGTTTGAATCGATAAAGTATATCGATATTCTTGGCAAACAAAATATGAAACATTCGGTGTATGAGGAAATCGCGCGCCCTGTATTATGCGTGCAGAACACAGAGGCATTGACCAAGTTGCTGGTAAAATGCAACGCAGCTGGGAGTCTGTCGATTGAGCCTGGATAATAGGCTATGTGTGCATAAAACACCAAAGGTCTTTTTCACTATAAACATCTTACCCGCCACATTATGAAATTGGTGCCACATCTGGAAAATGAACCTGTAGGTGTCAATTCAGTAAAATTTACCATGTGCAATGGAATTAGTCTCCATTCTGTTGTCAATTGTTGGAAGCCGACTCACCATGCTGAAACTGAGTAAGGGAGAGGAAATGCGACACATACTGGGTTGAATACTTCACATTTCAGTGGTGGCAAACGAGATGCCACCAGTGAAGGAAATCTTTGGAGCTGGGGTCTTATAAATATGTCGCCGTTCTTCATTGTTCACATCATCTTTTATCATTAGATATTCATTCACTCTTGATTTGAGAATTCACTCATATGTATTCTGCTTTCAACCACAAATTGGATTACCATTCTATGGTGTTGCCATATGTGCATATTTTCTGAGAAGTATTATCTTCAAACATTCTTCATATTTTCTAAGTAGTAATATCTACAGTCATTCAAACAAGATTTCTGAGTGGCAATTGATATAGTCTATCTTCTTATTTCTGAGTATCATTAGTATTCAGCAGTATCCATATTTTTGAGTGAGTTGTTTACATTTGGGGTAAAATGTATTCTACCCAAGGAATACGATAGTTAGATGTAAAAATTTGCACACAGTTTTACCAAAAATCTTTGCATACTAAATCATGGACTATGGAAACAACAGAATGTTATTAGTTTTATTACTATTTTCTGAGAGTGGAAAAAGGGGAAAATTTGTAAGGAAATCATCATCATCTGAAGAAACTGGAAACTAGACTAAACTTGAAGTAAAGGCAGCGCTTTCTTCAATTGGGAAAAGCATTCATAGGCATGGGATATTCTTCTACTATTCTTTTTTTAAGACTTCTATGTTGTTTGAAAAGTATTTCTATTTGTGCATAGGAAGAATAAATGCTATCTTTTAGAAAAAAGGAAAATGAAGCAATTTCAGTTATATTTTACATGTTTGTAATAATCTCCATAATAGGAGAATGTTGTTTGCTTAAGATATTAATCTATTAGGCTTGATTAAGTGAAATGAGTCTTTTAGGCACACTGGCTAAGTTAATAAGCTAGCTAGGAAAGCTTGTGTTTACTCCTAGGAGAGGGTTTAATATACTTATATGTAAGTAGATTGTTTGAAGGTAGATGATCTGGGATGACGGACTATCCATTGAAGGATATACCTAGCTTGTGAAATTACTTAGTAGATTAGTATGTTGTAGGTTATCTGGGATGACTGACTATCCATTGAAGGAGATACCTATGCGTAGTGTAAGATAGCCCTAAGTCAAATCGGCCCTGAGTAGTGTTTATGATAGATGAGTTTCATTTGAAGTACTGAATGAGAACACTTTGGCCAAAGTATTGCAATGTACAACATCCACTTAGACTGTGAGATGCTCTAGACTGCATTGTCAGTTCATCGTGATCTTTTATGCAAGCTAGTTCGGGATTGTGAAATAGCAAGTTCTATTTATGTAGGACACAACACTATGCTGAGTTGGTTAACAGTATTGGCTACTCTACCAATCTCTTCGGCGAAGGGAGGGCCATCTATTGAATGATAGATGTGTGGGGGACCGCATTATAAGTCCATGGTTGGCAGAAAAGCGCCTGAGTGATGCTTCTCCTCCACAGCAGGCAATTGGAGAACCAAGATTTGAAAGGACGGATTACTGAACCTTCTTACTACTATTTGTTCTAAAGCTCATTGGAGACATGTTTGCTAAGGTATGTATTCTTGTTTCATGTACTTGTAAAGTTATTGCAATGAAGTGGAATCTTTATTGTAATATGACATGGCATCTTGTTCGTATATTTTCAATAAAAGGAAGAATTTTTTTATTGCAATGACTTGTTAGCACGTTTATTTACTCACATAATGTAAATTTGGAAATTTTTATTTTACTGAAGGTTGGGTCATTACAAGTTCTAGGTAGAAGTGGTTATCACTACATATTATTTGATTAACAAGTCTACTAATTTAACATTTGTTGATAAAACCTCTATGGAGTTTTTAATGGGCAAGAAGCTTTCACTTTAGCATATTTGAATTTTTGGTTGCTAGGTGTGTGGCTAAGTTGAAGTGGTTTAAGCTGGATTACAATGTGCTTAAGTGTATTTTCATTGGCTATAACTATAGTGTCAAGGGATACAAACTTTGGAATGTTGTGACTAGCAAGATGTACAATCAAAATGTGATTTTTAGGGAGATCAAGCCTTCTTGCACATTTGAGCAACAGAAGGAGAACATGAAATCTATAATTCAGTTATAGCTGAAGACTGAGAATGCTGCACCAAAGATGGAACCAAAGGTTTAGAATGGATTAGATGAGGATAGTACCTAGAACTTTAAGAGTTTCAAGAAGGAAGAACCTCCCTCTCAGCTTTTAAGGAGTCTCACTTGGCAACTTAGAACTTTAAGAGTTTAAAGAAGGAATAACTTCCCTCTCAGCTTTTAAGGAGAATCACTTGGCGAAGGAGGCAACTAGAGAGGTATAGCCCACTTGATTTTAGATGTATATTTGCATTGAGTATTAACACTAATGAGCCTAGAATTGTGAAGGAGGTAGCATAGATGAATGACAATGAATCTTGGAAGATGGCCGTGGATGAGGAAATGGCTGCATTAAAAAAAAGTATATGAAATTTGGTTTAGTTGTTGAAGGGTCAGAAATTTGTTGGATGCAAATGGGTTTCCTAGAAGAAATTCAGTTAAGACGGTAGAGTTGAGAAGTACAATGCTAGGTTCGTTGTGAAAGGATATTCCTAGGGTGAGGAAATTGATTTTGGTGAAGTTTTTCTTGATTTTTCAAGTTGACATCCATTAAATTTTTGTTATCTGTTGTTGTGGCTTTCGAGCTTGAGATTTACCAAATAGATGTCAAGATAGATTTTTGACATGGTGACTTGGAAGAAGAGATCTACGTGACATAGCTTGAGCACTACATGGTAAAGGGCAAGGAGTTGTTGGTTTGTAAATTGAAGGAAATGTCTTTATGGTCTCAAATAGTCACCCTGAATGTGGTATCTAAAATTTGATTATTATGGTTTGAAGTTCGAATTTTGTGAGGTCCAAATCAGAATACTATGTTTATTGTAAGTAGGATGGTGATCAGTTTATTTTTTATTTGTTTGTATGTCGATGATATGCTATTTTTTTGTAACAATAAGGGATAGAGACGAGAAAAATGCTTAATTTTCCTGGGAAACTACCTCAGTCTATTGCTTGGGATGGTATATTTCAACGTCAACAACATGAGAAGATTTCAAGAGTGTGTGATCCCTCAAGTGTAGGTGTAATGGTGGGGGTTGCTTAGAAGTTATAAAATCCTATTGAGGTTTTGCTATCGTCTGTTTTGTGCTTCTATAAGATGGAGTTCAAGGAAATGGACTCACCAAGATGCTTGGGAAGAGGATGGAGAATAATATGCAAGGCTTTTTGGCTATGGAAGAAATGGTATAATAGTATTGGCAATGGAGAAAAGGTAAAAGCATCACAGTAGAATGGCTGTAAACTCATAAAGTCTTGGGAGGTTTGAAGCTGTAGAGATTAGGCAAAAAGCAACAGAAGTAATTTGGAATAGCCAAAAGAGTGCCCATAAGTGTTCAAAGAGATTCCAGAAGTAAGAGAGAGATTCAAATGAGGTATAAATTAGGTTTTGATAAAGTTTATGGCGAGCTAACCATCTCAGAAACACAGAAAGGCCAATGGAATCACTTGAATTCTTCATAACATTGTTTGAAAAATAATTCAATTTCTTTTTGTCACATTGTTAGGTTTCCTTCTTCTTTGGAACACATATTACTGATATTTGAAATTCTATATGTTGAACAATTATCTCAGCCAGGTCTTTTTGTGACAGTATGGAGAGGGTTCTTCCTCTCTTGCACACATATAGGAAAAAACTTCAATTGCTAAACAATGATCACACATAATTCTTCTCTCAACATTGTATAGGACCAGAATGTTTGCAACCGCACAAAATTTAAAGTGTTAAAATTCTTCAGAACTACAGCCATACTGGCTGCAACTAAATTAGAATAATAAGTAACTGCTGCTAGAACAAATGTTACAATATGCTTGAAAAATTGAAAGGAGAAAGTATGGAATAAAATCCAGTTAATTAGTCCAGACCAATAGCCTAGTTAGATTTGAGAAATTTTAAAGAAGATTATATGTTCCTGTACAAGCTTCTCAACATATTTAAATTTGTTAATTGCAAGAAATTTTTTCTTAAGAAAATACAGTGTAGCTGTCTCTTGTTCTTAATTTGTACAAATATATTATTATTATATTTCATAATTCATATTGTTGTTACATTATTCTTTATTAAATGCTTGAATAGGGAACAAGACATGTTACAAATGCACATATAAACTATATTATCATTTAGTTAAATTTGTTTAGGGCGCAACCTAGCAAGCACACCTCTCAGTCATACGAGACCTTGTGGGTACAATGGGATTTTGCACCTCTCTTATATAATGTTCAAACTTGTAGCTCTTTGGGCCCCTTGACAAAGCTCATGTTGAATCAAATTATGCCAGTACATCTAAGCTCTAGGTATCAAATTAGTAGAAATACCTTCATAAAAATATCTTAGATATGCACATTAAGCACTGTATAAAATGAGTAGAAATGCTGTCATTAGTCATATCTAGACTGTACAGGGTCTCTAACATATTCAGGCCCGATTTAAATGGATAGAGATCTTGATTGAGATCTCTGAATGGATCACTATCAACCCAAGTGGTACATATAGGAGAAAATATGAAAGATACAACAGTTTACTTGGGACATTGTTACAATGTTACCAAAATTATGTCTGGCATAGAATTGGAAAATGTGAATACATCAGAAGGGCAAAAAAAAGAAGATAATTTAAATTTCTTAAACTAAAGCAGAAATGAATTAAAATAACAAAGTTTAATTGTTTCTAAAATTTGCTATATATTTTCTTGATTTTGGATTTTATTGAATTGAACACCTTTTGCCACAATTTTTTTAATGAAAGTTGGTGATTTATACAATTTTAAAACATAAAATTTAAAGTTCAAATTCTAAATTTTCTGATTGATTCCTGATTTTGGCAACACCATGTTATCAGTTGAATGTTGCAGAACTCAGCGAGTACTCACATGACTCGCGAGTACTTGCATGTCCAAACTCTATATGAGTAATTGCCTTAAAAACTCAACCACGATTTTAACAAAAACTCGCTGCACATTTTCCACTAAGAATTGCAGAATTCACCAGAAACATTGCTTGACTCACAACTACGAAAAAACTTGTCTGCATTAAAAAAGCGCATAAAGTTCATTTCAACGTGATGTTTGTTATTTTTTCGGGATTTCTGGTCTTTGACAGTGTTTAACTGAAGTTGCGGGTAGGTTTTTTAGGGCTTTTGTGAGGTCATAGTGTTCCATATCATCATGTGATGCATGTTACCCTAAACTGTTTGGGACTCTACATTTTTCCGCTTCAACTTTTGGGGATGCATATTTATTTAGCTAAGTTTCCGGGTTCCTTGCTTTATGCTCCCGTGCCCGCTCCTGGAGCGGTTGGGTCGTGGAGCGGCCTGGGGAGCACCCAGGCAGCCCTGGGTTCCCTGTGGGTCTGCTCCCAGCGGATCCACAGGGAACCCAGGGCCACCTTGGCGCTCCCAAAAGTTCCCTATCATCTAAGATCATATTGTTCTAGAATGTTTTCCAAATCTTGTTAAATCTTTTGGTCTAGCTGTTGTAGTACAAGTTTGGCATGCTGTAAATCTGCAATGATGATGAAAGACAATTATAGTTCTCTCCATTCCTATAAATATTCTCTCTCCTTTGAAATGGCCTTCTTCACTAGAGCTTTTCCTGATTCCGTGTATGATAGAACTGATTGAGGTGTAATCTTGCATTTGCTTAGCCTTTTCCAGCTAGCACTCCTTGCCACTCTTGTAAATCCATTTTTTCTTATATTAATGAAGAGCATACAAATGAGTTTGTATGTGAGGTCAAAGCAGTTTGCTATTAGAGTTGTTTCCAACTCCATGTATTCTTAGATATGTCTCTTTCACATTTTATTCTTGTATACCCCAATGTTCCACGGAGTTTCCTAAAGGGGACACGTCTCGGGGACGGGGGGACAAGGGGTCTAAGATTGGGGACGGCGGCGGGGGGCCGGTGGTGCTGATATACATATGGTACTTGAATAACTAGTTATAAAAAGATGTTTAAGACTAACATTTCAAATTAAACTTTGGCAAATTAGTAAAATTGCAAATACTAACATTTTGAATACTTGAATACTATTACTAAAAGACTAAAAGTAAATAAATATTGAAATTTGACAAATGAAATTGTCGAATTTGAGATTTCTATTATATGAATATCGAAAATATGACATGTCACACCAAAATATCATATCATAAAAATGATTACAATGAGTAGCATGATACATTGATATGAATCATAATCAAAATAATTACAAAATGCAAAAATGTAGTGAAGGGAGGCCTCTAATCATCTCCAAACTCCTCATCACTCGAACTATTGGAATCCTCGTGCTCAAGCTCTACCAAACTAACACCAACCAACCTTGCATCTGAAGCCGAAACTAAAGCATCCTCATCAATCTGTTCTGGCTCCTCTGGCTCTACATCTCACTATGCTGCTGGACTCTCTTTGTACAAAAGTGTTTTGCGGTCAATGAGACGCAAAGCACTATGTACAGCCACAAGCTTCTCTGCTCTCCTAGAGGTAAGTTTGTTTCTCTTAAGAGAGTGGATGAAGCTATATGTAGACCAGTTCCTCTCAGCAGTTGAAGAACTAGAAACCTGAGATAACAATCGGATGGCTAGAGTGGTAGTCAAAGATCCTAATCCATGGCAAGTCCACCACAAAATTGGGTCCTCCTGTGCCATGGTTCGCATATCCATCTTGGCTGCATCTGAATAACCCCTAAGAGTGGCAAATTTGGTCCCACTCAGTGCGAATCACACTGGCATCTACATCATTATACATCCTCTCAATGCACCTGAAGAACCTTGCCTTCACCTCTGCATCCTCTATAGGTGTCACTCTACCAAGCCTAGTTAAATACCACTTAGGATTAAGTACATAGGTTGCCATGTGCAAGAGAGTGTTGAGCTTCTCCCATCTCCTGTGAATGATTGGCTGAATGTGCTCATGGTAGAATGCTAATGTGGGGTCCCTCTCTCGCACAACAACCCTCATCTGATCAAGCATAGAATCAATGCACTCATACACCTCTCCAAGGCTAGGTGCATCCGCATCCCCATACCTGATAACCCTGGAAAACTGGTTTAATGATGGTAACAATATATTTTGCATCACCCCAGAACACATCACTCTTCACCGTATCCTTCACCCTCTTCCCTTGCTCTGTCTTAGACTTTGCCCACCTACTCCAATCTGCTGTCATGACCATGAGTTGCAGTGCCTCTTGCAACTCAATCATTATATCCAAGAGAATGAAATAGGAAGCATATCTCGTATCAGTAGGTTTCAGGAACGTCTTAGCGAAGGTCCTGAAGAGTGCATGTGATGTGTGGTGGTTGCAGATAAACATCTGCACATCTCTCGCATCATTAACCACTGCTCTAATCCAATCAATATTTCCCATGTCCTTGAGTGCATTGTTCATGGCATGCACACAACATGGGGTCCACGAAATATGCCTGTAAGTAGCCTCAACAAGTCTCCCTGCAGCTTTGCACACATGTGCAACATCTATCACAACTTGGACCACATTTTGTGGCCCAACCTCCTCAATAGCATCCCGGAGAACCTCAAACTGAAAATCAACATCTTTGCAATGCCCTGAACAATCAACTGCCTTAAGAAAATATGGGCCCTCAGTACATGTAACCATGATGTTAATGAGTGGACGATGGCTAATGTTCGTCCACCCATCCATGACTATGCTGCTTCCTGTCTTAACCCAACACTCCATCTTCTCCATCAACAAATTGATCTTGGAATAGTTCTTATCCAAGATTGTAGTCCTCAATTTCGACTCACTTGGTGGCACATATGATGGTCCTCCCTTTGCCACCATCGATATCATCTCCTTATAATAAGGGGATTGGGCAACATGAAATGGGATGCCATTGGCAAAGAAGAACTTTCCAATGGCATCATCTATGTCATCCTTGAGCTGCACATTAAACAAATCTGCTATGGGGTTACTTTGAGTTTGACTTTGCAATTTTTGTTTCCCCCTCCCCTCTCTTGCATAGGCACTAGAAGAAGAACCTGGTGTCCCTCCTACTCTCGTCTGCAAAGTATGGCTGGATCTCTGTGGCTAGCTATGCTGAACATGTGTCCTATGCTACAAAGTAGTAGGCACAGGTGCAGCTAGAGTATCATCAAGAACACCCCATAACTTATTTCAACTTTGTATTTCATGTTTTTTGGTTTTGCCAAAAAATCACATATACCCACACCTTTTCCTCTAATGAAAAGAAGGTGTGCATTCACTCTAGTGATGCTCCCATACCACCCCTCACCACAAAAGTTGCACTTCCACCTCCTTGTGCCACCGGATGTTGCCCCTTGCCTGCTTAGATCTTTTGTTGTAAATTGTTTGAGAGGGGATTTGGGATCAAAAGGACCCTTAGCATACTTTGCCAATACTGCAGAAGGGCACTCTAAAGTACTTGCTTCACTTGCCATGGAACTAGTTTGGGCTTCACGCTCAGCCCCATGGTCACCCCCCTCAGCCTCAGGTGCATATTCAGGATCGGTATCACTATGTGAAAGGGTGATGTCATGAGAGCTCATTGTGACATTGCAGTAAAAAAATAAAATCTATAAGTGCATAGTTTCAGCCTAGTTTAAGAAATTTTAAAATAAAATTTTAAAACTTCATGATGAATCTTGATGGGAAGATGAAAAAAAAAACAATGAGCTTTGAAATGAAAATTCAAAATATGAATATGTATTTGCAGCCATGTATATGAAATTATGATTAATTTTTTAATCATAATTTCATATACATGATTGCAAATGCATATTCATGTTTAGATTTTCATTTCAATGCCCATTTCAAACATCAAACTATATTTTCTAAATGAATCTAAAAACTTGGAAAACAAAACAAATTTTTTTTTGAAAAAACTTCAAAAAACAGTCATAAAACCCTACCTTGTGCTTGAAAAATCCTTCAAAATTGGTGTAGAATGCTCCTCCTCTTCTTCTTCTTTCTCCTTCTCACCCCTCTTGCACTTGCAGCACCTCAAACTCACTCTTTCACTCACTCTTCTTACTGGTTTTCCTCTTCTTCACCTAGCTGCTCCAAAACATCAAATGCATATGTGAGTAGAAAAATGAACAATTAGAGTGTTTTATTTCATTTAGAGGCTTTTAGATGGGTCCCACAAGCCTTTAGGGTTCGACCCCAGGCACAAAGACCAATAAAAATAAAAGAATTTAAAAAAAAATGCTCTTTTCATGATGTCCCAGCGCGGGGAACGCCTAGGCGTCTCCGAGACTTCTCGGAGACGCCCAGGCGTCCCCCACATCTCCCTGACCTTTCTCACGTCCCAGTGGTGGTGGCAGGATGACAGAGGGACGTCTCCCTGTCGTCTCCAAGTCTCTGAAACGTCTGGGACAAGGGGATGGCTAAAATTTAGGGGGGGACGCGTCCTTGTGGAACACTGGTATACCCTGAGTGTTGAATTTCAGATGTTGGCTATTTATGGTTGTATCAAGTGCACTGTTCATTTATTTCACCTGCTGCCAATTGTGGGTTTGACTGTGGCCTTTTGTACCGCTCCTTGCATTGGTTCACTCACTCCCCTCAAATCTGATGGATTTCATCCTACCAGATTATGTTGTTTTTTTGTTTTTTTGCTGTTAGGTCAAATCCTATGAATTTTGCTGTTTTTGTGCTTGTTTATAGTAACTACAATTCGGTACATTTTTAATTTTTTTGCACATATATATATATATTATACAGCCATACCCAAGGAACTTTTTTTTTGCCGTACCAGCACACCCATATTCCGTACCCGTACCCAATCCCATACTAGAACTGACAACTTAGTTATTTAGTGAATCAGGTATGTGCTAGGCTTAGAGGTTTCAATAGTTCTAATTTTTAATTGTAGTGAAGATATTTTTTTTGTGTCAACTGTCAAGAGGCTTCACAATTTTAAAAAAATAACATTAATTTTAATTTTTAATTTATGATTTACAATTTTCGATATTGAAACACAAAGTTCATTTTATTGAAAATTTGATCTCATTTTTTGGTCTATGATTATTGAACTCTAATTTTTATCTCATATGAAGGAAATCAGTAATATATTTCATAAATTCAGTAAAATGCTTGCTTTTGAATTTTTAAAAACTTATGTATGTTTTAATCTTTGATAAATTTGCTTAGTTATTCCCACATCCCAAGTTTTTAGAAATTTTTGGTCAGCTAAGTGAATGCTGAGTCCAAGTTTTTCAACTATGGTTATCTGTATCACAAGCATTACTAATCCGAAAATTGAAAGAGTTAATATTAATAAGTATATTGCATCTGCTATAATCATTCCTTTGTCAAATGTGTGCTTTACAGTTAAGAACCTGGTGTAGATAAGTACATGTTATTAAAAGTATTATTCAGATCTTTTATTCTAGAGGTGGGATTTTGTCAATATATAATTTTTTCTTAATGTAAGATAAACAACATTCAGTTATTTTATTACCCATCAGTTATTGTCTCTGATTGTGACTGATATGATCAAGCATAATAGGTAAACGATGATACATATAATATAATAATTCAGAAATTATTAACAACAAAGTTATATATATTTTCAAATTTTTAGTCAGTATAACAAGATGCTATTTTTAGAGTCAGATAATTAATTAGGAGCATCCTAGATGCTTGGCTTCCATATTATTATGATTGTGGTCAATACTGTACTTTCTGAGAATCTACTTCTCTGTGCTACTCAACAATAGGGATAGAGTAGTGTCTCCTTAGGTTCTATTGTGCACTGTGCAATTGTGCTGGGCAGGAAAACCTGTAATAAATTTTAATTGTAATGGTTCAGCCATGAGTTGTTTGTGTATCATTCCCTGCATGATGGGAGCAATGATATTTCCTTCTGTAGCATATCTCATTTCAACAAGCTTACATGAGTTGTTGAGTTGCAAAATTGTTGATCTAATCTTCTTATGGATTATTATGTTGGTTGTTGACTGTTTTGGTTAGACTTCTTACTGTCTTTAATGAGTCATTGTCTGCAGGGACGAGGCACATGAGGCTATCAAGTATTTGGAATTCTGTGTCCAGCGGCTCCAAAATGAAGATCCTGCTGTGCACAACTTGTTACTTTCCTTGTACACAAAACAGGTTAGTTTAGCAACCATATAGTCCCTTGTGAAATATAATATAGTTTTACTTTTACTTTCAGTTTCTACATAAAAGATGCCTCTTTGTTGCAAATATGTTTGGTGAAAAAGGTCATGGAAATAAAATATTTTAATTTCTATATATGTTTGGATAGAGGGGACTGCTATGCGTTGTGATAACTCATTTAAAATTATCTATTCTTTGATGTTTTCTTTTAGTCATATGAAGTTTATATACCTCCTGATAGTCTGAACATGAACATTGACGATTCTTTGCAAAATGAAATGTTCTCATGCTCTTTGATTCACACATCTTCCTCTTCCCATCATTCAAAGAAGAAAATTGTATTGATCTCCACAAATTTCTCTCTTGACTAATGCTTGTTTCTTGCCCCCATGAGGAGGCCAAGGCCTCCTCAAAACCCTCTCAAAACTAGGATCCTCTGACAAGTTTCATGAAAGCTGTCTATAGGAACCAAAGAGTGAACAGAAAGAACTACATTAGTTAAGAACTACATTAGTTCATGTGATATACCATGTACAAAGGACTCTTCTCAAGTCACATATTTCCAACCAATAAGGAAAATGGATGCAACCTATGTCTCGAAACTCCTCCCGAGGTCTTTTTCTCAATGCAGGAAACACCATTTAGAATTTTAGAGTATGGGTTCTAAAAGAAAAGGCTTTTATCCAGAGGATAATGGGAGCTTTCCCAAGCCCAATAACTCACATCATTGGGTACAAGACAACTGGCATCCTCTAGGACTGGTGTATATCGTAATAATGCCTAGGGGCTACTTAATGGTTCTGTTCTCCAATTCTGAATGAGGCATAGTATCTTAAGGCCATCTTTGGTTCATCAAAAAATTGTGACTTTATGGAATATTGATCTATGGAATTCAACCCAACAGAGATCTTTGTAGCATAGTGCTTGTCTATGTGTGTTTACCCCTTTGGCCAAGGAAATATTGGCAGAAGTTCTGCCTAGAAAAATTGAAAATGTGATAGTGGAATGCATAACGACCTTTAAGTTCACAAAAAATCAAGGAGTTATGAACTATGTATGGATCTATATCAACATGGACCTTGACAAGCCTCACCTAGACCGAATGATTCTTGATATAGGAGGGATAAAATGAGATCAGTCTGGCTAGTAGTCAGAAGTAAGCAACAGCATAAAATTTTAAATAACTAAAATGAGAAAAACCTGTTAGTAGCAGCTGGTTCAAGCTGGAAATTTCGGCCAAACATCGTCACTTGGTAGTCATATGCTGTGTATAGGCTACTAGCCAGTTTTAAGATGTTCGAGCAGCAGCCAGTAGGTGAATATTCAGTTTGAGATCGTGTAAATGAAATGCTACACATTTAGGGTTTTTTTGGTCAATAAGTAAAAAATAAAAAAAGCATCCAAAATTGTGTTTGTATTTGGAATTGCTCAGGAATTGCCATGTCACTGTTGGAATCGGCTGAGTTCATTTGCTGTTGATTGGGGGCATTTTGTCCGCCAAAATTCTAAACCCTAGCTGAATCCACAAACAATTCAAACTGGAATCTGATCCTACGATGTTTCATGCCTGGAATTGGCTTGTTTTTCTGCCAATTTGGCAACATAGATAAATAGACAATGTTAGACCCTCGATGTGCTAGAACACAAGAATGAAAGATGAATAACAAAGGAAAATAAAAAGAGTTACATGCCTTTAAAACTGATCATTAAATTTGCTAAAGCAGTTCAAGATCAATCAAAAATGAGTCAAAACAATCTAAATATTGATGCAATGAAATCAAAGAGTGAAGGGCACAGGAACCTACATTCTAAAATGAGGAAAACTACTGGTTTTTTTGTCATCAAGGAAATTTGGATGCAGGATTTGCAAGTTTACTGGTGTGTTACTAAACAATTACTTGCCCAAAACTTGCTTGTGAGTTTTTGGGCAAGAAATTCACCAGATGTATCTGATTTGTGAGTCCTTGAGTTACTTACCAACTTCTAATCACTGCTCTGTTGTTTTTAGGTAACGTCCTGTATTTCTCTTTTTAGTCTGCTGCTGTACTGTTATATTTTTGTCTACAGAAGCAACCCTCTCTGAATCACATATTCTACAGCTTGATCTCATTGATTGTAAATTCTATACTCTCAATTAAATATACCTTGAACTTTTTCAAAAAATATAGATATTCCTTATTGAAGTTCCATTTTGTCTAATTCTTTTACCTTGTTATTGGAGATCTCCATCTAAAGAAATGCAAATTCAGGTTTATGTGGGGTTACTTAATCAAGATGATCATTTTCACATTTGTGTTTTTACCATTGTTCTTACTTGTGCCAATGTGCATTTGCAAGAATCAACACACATGCATCATATGGTTGACCAACCCATCCCCTCCACCTTCCTGGTTTTCTTTGAAAACCAAGAAATAATGCCCCATGGTATCATTCTAATTTAATCACATTAATATTTATCATAATATGGCCTACTCTGTGGAATGAAAACTGATATTTTTCTGCATATTATTTTATTCTTAGTTTGAGATGGCTTGGACACTCTCTTCTTACCATTTTTATGTCGATAAACCATCCAGTTTTTCATTTCTATCTTTATTCTTTTGAGACATGGTGATGTCCTTTTTCATTGGTTTCACACTTGCATCCAAACTGGGATAATCTGATGTGTTTGTCAGTGTTGGTGGGGTTGTTTCCTAGTGATGTTAAGGCCAAGTAGATGGAAGGATTAGAATTATTAATGTGTGCTGAATGGTTGAACATTTTCATAAATTATTTTACGCTTTGGTTTGGCATGGCTTGTGCACTCTCTATGACTCTTTTTTATGTTTAATCTTTTTCAACTCTAGCACAATTTCCTTTATTCCATACCAATTTCTCCATGAGGGGATCCTCATATGTACTGTCTTTATTGATGGGATTTTAAAATTTTATTAGTCAGAAGTGAAGATAAGGTTTGTAGATGGTATGTGACAGGCGATGATTTTTTATTTCTTGATTAAAAATTAATTACAGTTTGTTATAGGTTCTGTAATTCATTGAAAATAGCATTTTTAATGTAGGAAGGTTATTAGTATGCTAAGAAATGTTTCCTTTTTCCTGATTTTTTTCCCATAATATATTTCTCATCCATTGATGACGTGCTCATTTGTCTTGATAATGAGAGCAGAAAGATGAAAGTGCACTCTTACGCTTCCTTCAATGCAAATATGGAAAAGGTCGATCTGGCAGACCAGATGTATTTTATGATCCTAAGTATGCTTTACGTCTTTGTCTGAAAGAGGGACGAATGCGTGCTTGTGTTTACATCTATAGCATGCTGGGCATGCATGAAGCAGCTGTTGCTCTGGCATTACAGGTAATTTTTATCCTGGAAAAATTCTCTTGTGGGACCATATTCTGTAACATGCAATTTGGCCTTTTTGTTGGTTTGTTGAACATTTAATGTATATATATCATGCATATGTTCTTAAGTTGAACACAAACTTTAATTATTTTAGTTTCTAACTGAGCTTAAAATACTAGCAAATATGCAGTAAAATAAGTATTGGGAACCTTTGGAAAAAGGAGCTTGTCAAATAGCTATTTAAAAAACTGAAAGTTATTAGCCAAAATCATGTCAAAGAGAAGATGAACTACCAGCACTTTTGTTCCTATTTTAAGAAGTTTTTAGAATCAGGAGGTTTTCATTGACAACCACTGCTATAGACACATTATACTTACACAGCAAACCAAAAGTGCAAATGGAACTCAACTACATAGGTTTAGAATGGGAAAAGCATGGAAAATTAAAAGATGTTAAAATATTAATGAAAACAAAGGAAAAAAATCACAAATATATATATATATTGTGTTACTTTAATATGTTGCAAGTATGGAGGTGTTGTCATTGATGTCAACTATATGTTGAAGAAGTTTGTTGCATGATGAAGATGTCGAGGATATTGAGAAAATTGTGAAAAAGAGGAAAACAGGTTGTCGCAGGTTGTGCATGTGTAGTTTAGATATTGAGGAAGTGTTGTGAATACATGAAGCTATCTTTGTGTTGTAGTGTCTGGAGATGTGTCAGAATGAAGCAATGTGCTGAGATGATGTCTTTGGTATTTGGTTTCCAAGTGCTTTTGAGAAAATTTGATAAACATAGAAAACAGTGTTCAGAGTGTGCGTCGGGATGTGCTCCACGTTTCTTCTATGTTGATGCTATGCCTATGCGGATCTGATATGTTGTTCAAGGTTGTTAGTAGTTGCTATATCCAAAATTTGGGTTTCTGGACCGCTATGCAGAGTGAGATATTTTCACCAGTGTGTGAACTAGTTTTTCAATGTTATTTTCTATGGTCTGGGAGAAATGTATTTGCTTCGCATTTTTCCGCATTTTTGTTTCAGGTTGTGCCGATATGGGAAGTTTCTTATAATGTTTGTATCTTTTAGAGTTCAAGGTTTCACTTGATTTGGTACAATACAGTGTGTGTTTCATGTGTCAATGTGCAAATAAGGTTAACTAGATGTTTTGGGTTGAAGTATTTCTATGATGCGAGTTTGGATGAAGTCTTTGTTGGATCTCAGGTGGTTCGTGGATTATTCCAAATCGTGTTCAAGTGAATTTTGTTGTTCGAAGTTTCAGATTGATTTAAGGAAGCGTGTACTTAATGTTTTATGGTGTTTAGCACGGGTATTGGCCAACCTTGTGTTAACACTACATGCAAAGTTTATGAAGCGTGTTGAGGTGTGTTAAGATTAATTTGGGTCGTAATTAAGGATTTATATGGGTCGCCTTCACTCCTATCCACCTTAAGAATGTTTAAGTGTCGACCTATTTTGAAATTTTAAATGTAACGGATAGTTGCCGACCTTGGAGAAGGTTTTCAAGGTTGAGGTTGATATAAATAAGAGTGTTGTTGTAAGATGCAAGAGAGAGGCAAGATAGATGCGAGATAGATGCGAATGATGAATGTGATGCAAATTACAAAAGTATAGATGCGAATTTGAGTTGAGCAGTGCGAAGTTCAAAGTGTTGGATGCCTAAATGCAATGAGATGAAGGTGTCTGCAATCATTCAAGCAAGGCTGCGAAAGTGTTGGAGCATTTGTGGTGGATTCCTTGTTGCATTGAGAATTTGTTCTCTGTGTAACATTTCTCTTCTATCTTCTTTGTTTCTTTCTGTGGCAGTGAGCCCTAACTATGAGCCTTTTTGGACAGTGTGTCCTATTTTGGCAGTGAGCCCTTGTACCGATTTTGCAATAACTTATATTGTGAGCTAATTCTCACTGTGGTTTTTCCCTCACTGGGTTTTCCATGTAAATCTGGTGTTCTCTTGTGTATGGTGTTGTTATTTCAGTTTTTGTTATCTGCATTTCATGATTAATCATTTTAACAGAATAAGGGTTTAATGAATGTTTGTGGATCTGATTGCTGTTGAGGGTTTTGATGTTTTAATTTGCTACAACTGATTCACCCCCCTCTCAATTGTCTTGTTCATTCAACATAATATATATCCAATATTACATTAATATAATATCCTCCATGAATTTATATTGCTCTATCACCACTTTGTCGTGATAGCAGACTAAATTGCAATAGAACATAATAGTAGGCATACATAACTCTTGCAAAATACCAAAAAAAAATGAAAAGAATAGCCAAACTGCCATGAGTTTGTCACAGAATCCATGAAATGCCATTGAATTTGACATAGTTTTCTTCGGTAATATAGCTTTAAACTTGTTCTTAAGAAACTAGGGTTTTTTCCTAGTTTGACCTGGTTTATTGAAAAAACTACGCAACCTGAGTCAACATGGCATAGCACAAGTGACGGATCTATTTAAAAAGGTACTATGTTTTTTACCTGTTTTCTATGACTATAGTCACTACTATTGATAATTGATAAAGGATTAGAAAAATCAATTGTGATAGCACTCATATGCAACTAAATTCTCACCTCTGACTCGAGATAAATTCATTGCATGTTCCCTCACAAAATTCATGAATTTTGTAGACAAAAATTCAATGAACAAAGGGGAGAGAACCCATTTTTCAACTGAAAAAAGCATACAAATCCATAGAACAACCCCACACAACCAACACTTATAACAAGCAAAGGCAACAACATGAGAATGAGATAATAGCTTGGGGATTTTAGGAGGGGTGAGAGGAGAGTGGAGAAGGGAGAAGGTGTACGAGATAAACCAAGGGTTCAAAAATTTACGGGATGCACCCTATATAGGATGCACTAGAATTCAAAGTATCACAGATGCCAAAGCAAGCTATTTACTTAGTGGGTCAAAAGTCAGCCTTATGTTATAGCTCCAACAAGTTGAAAAAAAATCTGTTTTCGACATATGGTATGTGGTAGGAATGAAAATAATAGTTTGAGATCTCCAAACCTTAATCACAAGCAAGTTGTTAGCATTTTAATTTGCACCTTTCAATGTGACACAAAATGGAATAGATGTGTAGTGGAATCGCTCTTTGAATTAGAAGGGGAAGCTCTCTATAAGTAAAAGCTAACCTGATTTGCACATTATTTCCTAGGTTTTTTCATGCCCATGTTAAATAAAAATAAATTTGTTTTTTTTGGATTCACCTAGGGAAAAAGGTTGACATGCATTTCAATACTAGTAAAAAGGTTATAAATGTGTTTCTTTTTGGATTCACCTAGGGCAAAACATTGACACACACTTCAAATTTAGGCAAAAGGTTTTTATATTTTTCACTCAAAAAACACCCTACAATTCCGTGCTTACGTTGTTTTGCGAAAAGCAAAGATTGAATAACGCAAGTGCACATAAAGGTTGGATAAATTTAAATACGAAGACACAAATATTTTGGTGAATTAAATTATGAGATGGTCGAAAACCATAAGCTTCAACATCGAATAAACCTAAAATACAAATCTTGCAACTTGCTAAAAGCAATTTAATCTTCCTAAGCACATATAACAAACATTTCAATAGCAATTTAAAAGCAAGATAGGCATAATAAATTATAGTGAATGAATATAGAATTTTGGATTAACAATAACACTAAATAGTAATTTTAACATGTATGCTCGAGAATTACTATTAAAAACTTAGTGCAAAAAGAAAATTATTTTTATTGTTTACAAAGAAATTGCATGAGAAAACAATAAAAGCTAACCACAACTTCTACTTTAATTGCTGACTTGATTGCTTGCAATGCAATCCTTATTACAAAATTCTATCCAGTAAAACTAAATGCTCAACTCCGGCAAACTCCAATGAAACTATTGATACAAACTATTACAAACTCCCACTTGTAACTTACATCTCTTGCATGACAAGAGATCTAAAGATAGATGGTCTAACAATAGCTTATTGTAGGCTAAAAGTAGAGATCTAAAAATAGCATGGGCTAAAAGCTAAGTTACCGGGTTCAGCCCTGGGGGGCCCGAGTTCGATCCGGGTTTGGTTCGCCCTAATTCGCCCAGGGTCCGAAAAAATGCACTGTGGGTTCGAACCGGGTTCGGAACGCGGACTGTGGGTCCAACGAACCCGGTTTGAACCCGGGTAGAATTTCGTGCCCAGGCGGACTTCAAAGCACGAATTTGACTTTTTTTAATAATTTTTTAAGTCTTTGTTGACTTTTAAATATTTTTTTATTCTTTCCAACCCTAATATGTGCCTCTAAAACATGAAATAGGTAAAGTGATAGTCATTTACCAATTTGTGAATGAAAAAAAAGAATTTTTTACCTCCATTGCTGAACTTTCTCTTTTGCTTGCACAAGCTTGAATAGACTTGAAGGTTGATTGTAGATTGTTCGAAGTTGGTTGTTGTGCTATTCCTAAGCACTTGCAATTGCCTATTCGTTGCCAAGAAGATCATTGAGCAAGATTTCTTCAAAAGAGGTAGGTTTTTTGATTATTTTTTTTACATTTTTTTTTAAACAAATGGACTTCAACTCTTTTGTTTTGTTTTTTAGTTTTAGTTTTGTTTTACTTTTCATTCCTCTAAATGTCTATAACACATGTTCAATTTTTTCATTTTTTGAAATTAATTAAGTCTGTTAGTTTCAAATTCAATCAATCAATACCAAAATTTCAATATGTTGTGCCTTAGGTATTCCATATTACAATGGCAACCGGTACCTCCTCAGGCTCAAGCCAATCTCGTTTCAAAACAAACCCAAACTCTCCCCTTTGGAAATATGTAGAAATGGTTCAACAACTTCCAGGTGGTGGAGGATATGTTTGGATTTGTAGTCATTGCCATGTTCAGTATTCAAGCTCATACAGTCGAGTGAAAGGGCACTTGTGTGGGATCTCTGAAACAGGCATAAAAAATTGTCCAGGTGAAGATGAGAAAGGCATTCCAGATAATATAGTGTTGAAATATATTGCTGAGCAAGAAAAGGCAGACCAAAGAGCAGCCAGTGGTAAAACAAGCCATCCTTTGAAGAAAGGATCTCGTTTCATGAAACCCCCTACACCGCCTTCTTATTTTCCACCTACAGGAAGCCATCCATTTATGGACATCCCTCAAGAGCAAACCACGCCCTCTTCAAATAAAAGATCTAAGGGACCGTTGGAAGCTTCATTTCAGAATGAGGCAAGAGAGATTGCTGATCAAGACATAGCAAGATGTGTCTATGCCAATGGATTGGCATTCAATGTTGTTCGTTCACCATATTGGCAAAAAATGGTGAAATCTATTAATGAGGCTCCAAAGGGGTATAAGGGCCCAGGTTTTGAGAAGGTTCGTTGCACCTTATTGGAGAAAGAGGTGAAACATGTAGCAGACTCTTTGAAGCCCATAAGGGATTCGTGGATCGAAACAGGGGTGACCATCGTTTCTGATGGATGGAAAGATGCAAAAAATCGCCCATTGATCAATGTTATTGCTGTGTCCCCTAAAGGGGCAATGTTTTTGAGAGCAGTGGATTGTGAAGGACAGGTGAAGGATGGTCCATTTATTGCTAACATCATTTGCCAAGCTATTGAAGAAGTGGGCCATAAAAATGTTGTGCAAGTTGTAACTGATAATGCCAAAAATTGTAGGGCTGCTGGGTTATTGGTTGAGGAGAAGTATCCACACATTTTTTGGACACCTTGTGCTGTCCACTCCCTTAATCTAATGCTACAAAAAATTGGATCCAAAATTGAATGGATCAAACAGGTGTATGCTGAGGGCGAAGACATTCAAATGTTTGTCACCAACCACCATATGACACAAGGAATATTTAGACAATTCTCAAAATTGGAGTTGTTGAAGGTAAGTTAATTCTCAATATTTTTAATTTTTTTAATTTTTTAATTTTTTGTTAATTTTAAATTTTGATTTTGTAAATTTAAATTATATTTTAGTTTTAATTTTGATTTTCAAATAGGTTGCCGAGACTCGTTTTGCCTCCAACACAATTGTGTTGAGACGCCTTATAAAGGTTCGTGAGGCACTCTCTGCAATGGTAATCAGCCCTAATTGGGCCATATGGAGGCAATCTACCAGTGAAAGGGCAAATAGGATCAAGCAAAGGATCCTAGATGATAGTTGGTGGGACCTTGTTGAGTATCTCGTCAGTTTCACTGAGCCCATATTGAGCATGATCCGTTACACTGACATGGATAGACCTTGTTTGGGTGAAGTATATGATGGTATCGACTCAATGATTGAGAAGATGAAAATCATCATCAATGCAAAAGAGGAAGATCCCGAAGAAAAGTTCTTCAAAGAGCTACAAGAAATCATTGTTGATAGATGGAACAAAATGACCACTCCGTTGCATCTTCTTGCTTTTGCATTGAGTCCCAAATATTATAGTCCAGAGATACTTTCTGCTTCAGCAAGAGTTGCTCCATATAGGGATGTTGAAGTGGGTCAAGGGTACAAGGCAGCAATTCGTAGACTCTTCACTGATCGTGACCAACGTGATCGAGTGAGGGCTGAGTTCATGGCTTTTGCATGCTCTGGTACTGTTGATCATAATCTTGATGCTGTTCGAGACAAGGTTAGGGTGGATGCTCATAGTTGGTGGTACTTCCATGGGCAAGAATACAGGCACCTCCAACCTATTGCAATAAAAATTTTATCCCAAGTAAGTTTTATATTTTGTAATTTTAATTTTAATTTTAAATTTATATTTATATTAAATTATTAATTAATATCTTTGTTTAGTTAAATCAACTTAAATTTTGTAACTCCTAACTATTTAATTTGGTCTTAATAGGTTGCTAGTTCATCTTCTTCTGAGAGGAATTGGAGCACATACTCCTTCATCCACTCAATAAAACGCAATAGGCTACATTCGAAAAAGGTAGAGGACTTGGTGTATGTGCATTCAAACTTGCACCTCCTTACACACAAGCAAGTTTCCTACAAAGAAGGAGACACAAGGAGGTGGGATATTGAGCCAGAGCAGCTTGACTTGGATGCTTCCACAAGTCACTTAGCTGCACTTGATATTGATGATGACTATGAGCCTGAAGCAACCGCTGAGCATGAGAGTGGTAGTGTCAGTGCTAGTGGCAGTGCTTGTGCGAGTGCAACTAATGCTATTTGTGGTTCTACACATAATGTAGCATCTAATGATGATGATGATGCTGCTTTTTTTGATGACCCATATGACTCAGATTGATCAATGAACAATAATTATTAATTATTAATGGCTGATTGTAAACACTTTACATTTTTATGTTTGAACTTTGATGATTTGAGTATAAAATGGTGGTGTATTTTTCATTTTTGCTATGTTATTTAACTATTAATATGGTGGTGTATTCTGAACTTAATTACTGCTGCAAATCTGTATATATTTCTGATTTTTATATGTTTTTGTATTACCGAACCCAAAACGAACCCAAATCAAACTCAAATCAAAAAAAAAAAAATCCCGAACCGGCGAACCGGGTTCTCGAACCCAAAACCGAACCGGTAACTTAGGCTAAAAGTAGAGGTAGCTTAAAATAGCAAGGGCTAAAAATATAATGGGCTATTTTTAGTGCTAGCTAAAACTAGAACGAGCTAGTTTAGCACTAGTTAAAAATAGTATGAGCTGTTTTAGTGCTAGCTAATCATAGAACAATCTATCTTAGCACTAGTTAAATGTAGCACCTTTCAAAATTTGGTCCTCTTTGAAAATGGTGATGGCTAAAAATAGTTCAAGTTAGTTTACACTACTGGATAGGCAGCTTTAAATGACTAACAATTCTTTAGCTTTTCCTCTAATCATGACTAACCCTATGAGGACATCTAAAATTCCACTTTGATGTTTTGAATCCCTTTGGTAGGATCACACTTCTATTGTACATGTGCCCTAGTATACTATAAAATAGACTTTGAAGTTGTACTTATGATGGTTAATATCACGATGAGGTGATATGATACTTTTCCACACATGGGTGTTGCCATAGTGGTTGACATCACAATGAGGTGATATGCTCTTTTCACACATGGGTGTAGCCATGGTGTTTGTCATCACGATGAGGTGATATGACTTGTACAGCTGGAAGTATTCCTCCCTAGCTGAGAGGGAGTGTTGATGTATACAACGTCTGGATGATTACTTCCAGCCACGATTTGAGAAGATAAATTTAATATAGCCTTTGGCTATTTAATTTATCTTAAATCGATATTAATGAAGAGAAGTGGCTATATTAAATAATATTTAATTATTGTTAATAATTATTATGGCCGACTTCCTCAATGTGGCCGACTCATTTAATTGTTATTATTATTCAATAAGGAGGCCGACCTACATGAAGAGACACTTTGTTTTGTATAAATACAAGGTGATGATCCACCATTTGACAATCAAGTTGATTCATGATATTCACACTCCTTGAAGAAGTTCGCACTTAAGCAGCAAGTCATGATATGGAGCAGCAGATCATTATCTTGAGCAGCTGATCATTCTGTAGCAGCAAATCATGATTCTGTAGCAGCAGATCATCATTCTTCAGCAGCAGATCAATCACAAGGAGAAAACATATTCTGTGTATTCGCATCTAGGAGAGGTGCTATTGTTCATTGTATCAAATTCGGCCTTGTGTTGAGCCTGAGTTGTAAGCAGATTTCTACTCTTATTCCTCAAATATATAAGTGATATATTTGCTGGGTTTTTTCCCCTCGAGTTGGAGGGTTTTCCCAGGGTGTCTTGTAGTGTTCATTGACTTATGTGTTGCATTTTCTGATTGCTTTCATTTCTGATCCTAAAACTAACATTAATTGCTATTGAGTACGTTGAGCTTGTTGTAACCCATCCAAATGGTTGCCCTTCCCAAACTAGTCCATGTTAAGCTTGGGAAGGAATGGGATAAATGTTCAATTTTACCATTGGCTGGCTGATTCTTTCAACATCTGATATGTTTGTTCACTCCAGATATTTCTGGTGCCAAATCCGTCCATCTCAGGGCTGCAATCTATTTTTAGTGGATGCCACTGACAGATGGCAGAGTCAGCAATATCCTGGAGCTCTTTCTATCCAAGCATCAATTCAGATATAAGAGTGGTGAGTTTCTTCCAGTCCTACTGCTTGCTGAAGCATGAATGCCACCTGGTAATTCATGTTACGAGTTTTGTTGCACCCCCACAAATTTTTTTCCCTTATGTTTGTTTTGTCATGGTCATCTGTCATATTATCTTCTATATACACACACACACACTGTTTGCCAAGTCATATGTGCAAATAGAACATGATGCAATTCTGTGTGAGGGAAGTAGTCTGGTTTGAATGATGGAGGATTGAACAAGAAATGGCCAAGGTGACAGAGGTGACAAGAAAGAGTGCCTAGGAGATGAGGAACATGATTTGAGTGACAGCTTTGATAGGAATAGGCACTTAGTAACTGATAACAGCATTTTAGTGACCAGATTGGTGATAGGGCAGCGTCTTAATTGATAAAACAACTCCAAATGTATGCCTGCGAGGATAAGTATGCGGATTAGTGATAAGAGCACTTGAAATGAGTGCCCAGACTGCATTTGATCAACTTAAGCGACATGACTGGTAGAAATGCACACCTGCGGGACAAATTGAGTCTTAAGTGTTTGAAGTGATCAAATAGGAACCTGGGGTAAGTTTGAGTGACAAAGTTATGCCCGAGGCACACTTGGGTGTGTTATGCAAGTGAGAGACCTATAATAAGCACCTAGATGGGAAATCAACTAGTTCAAGTGACATATGTAACCATTTGGCACAGCTGGGATTTATTGAGTGGTTTTAAGTGGCAAGGATAAGCATCAGGCATATTTGGGAAGAAAGAGCAAGGTTTTATATAATGTCCCCTTTGGAGGAGTAGCCGGAAGTATCCGTTAGCCTATATTGTTTTTGTAGGCTAATGTCAGAATTTAAGGGAATGAATTAAATTAATTATTTGAAGTTGTCCAATAAAGTGATATTTTACAGATAACTTTATTTTAATTAATTTGATAAAGTGTCTTAAGTGAAAGTTAAAGGGAAATGTTAAAAGTCACTTTATTAATGTGCTTTAATGAAATATTTAAAAAGAAGGAATTTGAAAAGTAATTCGAGAATGTTCTGGGGGAAATATAAAAGTGAAATTGTGGGCTCATTTGCTCATGCTTGCTTATTTTCTCTATTGTGGATTTTGCGAGCTTCTGGAGGAGCAAAATCCTAGGACAAAAACCCAAGGGTAATTGGTTTTAGTAGTGAAAGACCTACCCTAGCTAGTTATAGGCGGAGTCACACAGATTTTGCATTTGGATTCATTGACTGGAGATTTTTGAAATTTACAAAGTCTTGTCCCAAGGAAAATTTCACAGTTATATGTTGAAATATTTGCAGATATGTAAATAAGGGAATATCTATAGTTTATTTGCTGCATCCATCACAACCGACTTGCTTCATAGCTGTCAGTACCTGGCCGTAGCTTATTTCTATGGGAGCTGTACATTTTATAAAGGGAATGATTTGCATAAAGAGACGCCAAAGTTAGAAAATACTATATTATTATCCCTGTGTAGTTGCCGAGGTCAAGGGAAATCAGCACCATACCATTTATATCAAAGGCACAGTATAGTTTGAAGTTGAAAAGGTGGGTCAATAAAGTGGGGAGTATTTTTAAAATCTTGCGCACCAAGAGACAAGGAGATTTGAGGGGTGACATGGCAATATTGAAGTCAAAATCAGATAAGTCCTTCACAGCCTTGTGCCTTCTTATGGAGTCAACGTAGCTGGGTGAAAAGGGGTCACAGCTCCTAAAAGGAGTCATTAAAATATAAATTGCAGCTGTACCACATCTGAAGCTGTCGTACCCTTCTTTGGTGAAGCTTAATCAATTTAAAATCTGCTGTACAGCTTGGGAAATGAAGGAAATGATGAAGGATTGACAAGGTCAGCATATATGGATATTTCATTTTCTGTTATTATAGTTTTTTCTGTAGAAATCTCTATAAATATTTTGTAACAGCAAAGCTGTATTTGTATACAAATTCTCCTGTGAACAAATGTGCCAAGAAGTTTCTTATATGAATGAAGTTATTGGTATGGTTAATCTGGAAAGATGAAAGTTATAATACTAATCTGTAAACACTTCAAAACAAGTGGCAAACCATCTCAGATCAGCCTATTGCAAACTGTTTGATGCAATGCCTGTGCACTGAAACTTATTAAACTTGCAAATTTTTGGCATAAAAAATTTGGTCAGTGTATTACATTTTAAGTGACAAAGAGACTAAAAAGGAGTGTCTGGCTGAGTAATAAGTGACATGAGCGACTGTTGTAGGCACCTTAGTGTAAATAAGAGGTTTAAGTGGCAGATCAGATGCTAGGAACACCTCAGGTAGTTTTTCTGAGTGTTCAGTGACTAAAACAACCATAAAAGATGCCTAATCAGGGTATTGCAAGCTGTTTAAGTGTCAAGTGCAACCAGAACAGGTGCCTTCATAAGCAGCAAAAATAGTGTTTCAGTCACTTTTATGAGCAACACTTCCAGTGGTAAATGATGGCAGGCTATGCACTTTCCTAGTACCACTGATTTCAAGCATTTACCATAAGCTGGGATAGTTAGAACAATGAAGAATATCAGAATGTTGCCCTTGTAATTACTAGGTTTTGTGTGTTTTCCAAACTATGTAATATGGTTTTCTTATCCACCTAGGGTTTTGAATGGTGTGATGCTGATTTTTCTGATAACATTTAGGGCTTTCAACCTTGTCATTCCCAATAGAAGATTGAAGCAAACACTTAGGGTTTCTAACTTGTGTTGATGATTTGTGGATTGAGCTTAGGGTTTTTGGCAGTTTGCACTCAATTTTCAGTATTGTTCATCTTTGGGAAGGTCTGTTCCAGGCGTTTGGTGAATGCAAAAGTACAAGCATTGAAAAGATTATCATTTCATTCGTCTGATTTTTGTCGAAATGTGTTCTATCTCATGAAAGTTTTAATCATTTCTTAGGGTTCTAAACATCAAATTTGTTTTGTTCCCTGGAGTTCAGTTTCAGGTCAAGAATATTGTTTGGTGAGGTTTCATGGTTGTTAGAGTTTCAATATTAGTGGAGGATTCACAAGTCTTAACTAACATTAGAATTGCAATGGAGACTCATGCACCAAACTGCTATTTTTAACGAGGCTATTTCTGCCAGTTGCTATTCTGGTGGATACTCATGCACTAAACTGTATTTTTAGCAAGGGCTATTTCTGGCAATTGCTATTCTGGTGGTTCTATTTTTGGATCGAGAGTTAGAGCCTATTTTTAGGTTGCTTTAGTTAGATTTTATTTATTCTTTGTTTGGGATTAGTTTTTGCTTTAAAGTACATTCTTTCCTACTTTTCAAGAGCTTGAAGCATTTCTGCTTAAAAATTTTGTTTTTTGGATAAAGTAACAGTTATGCTGAATTCGGAAAATTGGCATCTTATGATCTATAAATAAGTGCTTTGAGTGCAAGACGTTCTTAATGATAGTCGATGTTACGCTTATACTGCTGAAATATCATTCCATTTGTTATACTAGTGTTTGTGTTGTTGTGTTTATAATTTCATCAATTGAATTGAAAGTAAATTTTGTAGAGTGAAATTTTGTATTGACAATATTCATCTACTCAAGTTGCAACTTTGCTTGCAAACTAGTCGTTTAGTTCTTAAAATCATATGTTGGTGATCTAAATTGTTGTTCCTTTGAAATTTTGTTTGCACTAAACTGTTGGTCTTTGTTTTAGCTAGCGGGAAGTTGTTGTCGTTTATGCATTTAGATGAGTTGCTTCCATTCAAAATCTATAAGAGGCAAGAGTTGTTTACACTCATACTCAAGGCAAAAAGACAAGAAGTTAGTTATTTTCATTTATGCATAACTCCTAGAAGAGAATATTGTATAGTGTTTATAACTGTATATTTTCTCAGTAGCTTAATTTCTAGGGTAGTTTAAATCTCAAGGGGCTTTGGCTTATACTATGAAGCAAGGTTTTATCTCACATAGTATTCCGTTTTGTGTTGTCTCAAAAGAGACTGGCTCAAAAGAGACAAATTAAAATGCTAACACGTATATTCCAATCCTTGAACAAGTTGTTTGAACGACATAAAGGTGTGCCCTCTTGCCTTCGAAAAGAATCTCCCATAGAAGATTAGCGACAGTACAAAAGGAACCCCAAAATATGGAACCCTATGACAGAGTTGATTAGTTCCAGGTTGCCAGTGCTATTCTTTGACCTACCCCGCTATATATTACAAAGCTAGATCATAGCATGAATGTTTATAACTTCGGTTCATATTTTATTTAAATTTGTTAATCAAATTAACCTTGCAAAAGTGTAGTACATAGTTCATAAAACTGTTGTGGTGCTTGGTAATAGGTTTTGGCTAGATTTTGTAATGTCCCCTTTTTAGCGAGCATCAGAGTTTGGTGGATTAGCCTATCATCTGACCCTTGTAGGCTAATGTTGTTGATTAGAGGGTCCAGTGTGGGAGTTATTAGGTTCTTCAGATGGCAGTTGATGGTGTTTTCTTCTCAAAAACTTGGTGGTATTTAGGGTTTTCCTTTTGGAGGTGATTTGGACTTAGTTTTTTGCATACTATTTTTAGTAAGTCACTTAGTTGATGGGGTCTAGTGTTACTATTTTTGGTAAGACACCCGGGTGAGCAGAGCATTCAGTGGGTTACCTCCTGGCATTGTCAGAATCAGTAAATGATGATTATTGATGGAGTTGTGTATTATAATTATTATTAAAGCAACACTTTAATAATAATTAATTATTGTAAGTTAAAAGCATCTTGTTGCAAGCAAGAGGTCACGAGGTCTAGTCTCCCCCCAAACCCGTGGTAACGGAGGACGTGTCGCGCCAGCACCACCCGTCACGTGAAAAAAGTTTACCAAGTTCATTGTTGTTTATAGGGGGGTGGATACATGACCAATTCCTGTAGTCTAAAAAAATAAAATTAATTATTATGAGTGAATATTATTATGACTTATTTGACTTTATTATAAAGGAGCCATTAATGATAAAAAAGGTCAAATAATAGAGTTATTGTTTTGAGCATCCAAGTGAAGATACAATATAAAGTCAACAAAAGAAAATATGATTATTATATTTTAATGTTTAAAAAGTACTTGGGAAATTGTGCCATCTCAAGGAGGTATAAAAACCATTGTGAAAAGCATTCATATTCAATTTAACACTTATGAAAATTTGGAGAATTCATGCTGAGAGGTGAAACCAGGGTTTTTCTGCATATGTGATCATGGAGAACGTCCATCTCTCTAATTGTGCTTCCCACAGGTGTGCAATATCACCCAAAGGTAGCAATCTACAAGTGGCTTTATTCCAAAAGTCACATTGTGCTTATTTGAGAGTCTATTTTAGAGGAATTTGAAGAACATAGTTTGTGATCAGGGATTCATCAGCTGTTGAAGGATTTTATCAAGGTTTACATCTTGCTGGGCCGTACCTTTTGCTTTAGCCAGGCCGTACAAGTCATTCCCTACTAGGCCGTACAGTTACAAGGGGTGGTGTTTTGTCCTTAGGCTGAAATGCCTGAGTTCTTTGCTCCATTTCACCTCTATTGAGGACGGCCAGATCATAGCATTAATTGCATATCATTTATGAAGTGGAGAAATCAGGTTTTTATGCTAGGCGTCCGTCTACTCGGTGATCCAGCATGCTGATATGATAAAATTTCAGACCTGCAAATTAAAGCTTTGGTCTCTGGGTATGGTGTTTAATGTTTTCCAAGCATTGTATGATAATCTGATTTGAATATATTGTATTTGCAAAAGCAATAATAAATCAGATTTGAATTGTTTTAGCATTTACTTCCAGTTTTCCCTTCAAGTTGCATTTGTATATGTTTCATTGCATCTCCTAGCATTCATTCTCAAAAACCACTAAAACACCCAAAAATCAAATAAACACCAAAAACAAAAGTCACAATCAGCAGCAATATCAGTTAGAAGATATCTCAGAACAGGGGGGGACATCTCAGATTCCTAATTAATAATTTGGTTATAGGTTGGAGATTGGTTTATGTTAAAGTAAATTTGTAATTAGACATCTGTCTCACAAATCTAAATGAAATTTCAAAATTCTATTGAATTTTGTGGAATAGGTTGTTTTCTGCTCTATCTAATAAATTAAATAAACGAGTCAATAATAGAGATGACAATGCATACTAGATACACGTGTAAAATACATCTTTATTTGCACATGAAATAATTACAGAAGAAGACCAAAAATTGTCAGCCAAGGATCATAGTCAATCTGACTAAATCATACTACTCACCTTGATGATACACAATGTATTTAAAGGACCCAACAGTTGCCAAGAAGAACACAACTGTCAACCAACTGACGTTTATAACTACCTGAAGCTGACAACCAACCAATACAAATAATTAATACATAGTCAGATAATCGATATTATTGAAGCATAATAATAGACATTATACACTGACTACATTATCCCCCTCCCCCTCACCCCCGCCTCCCCAAAAGTAAAACTCGTTTTCCAAACGACAAGTAAACATCAAGTAACATTAGGGAAGACTTGCCAAACTAATGACAATATTGTGGACAAGGATCAACAACCAAACTTGGAAGTTTACTTTGCAAACTCGAACTTGGAGTGTACTTGGCAATTCAACTGAGTGTGATGGGGGTTTGGGGGCAACGTCCCCAATAGGATCAAGGGGCAACGCCCCCAGCGGGGTTGAGGGGCCACTAAGCCCAATTTAAGATCTTCAAACCTACATAGAACTTCATGGTGCACCTCATTGTCATGATTTTTAAAGAGGCCAAAAATAATGTTGAAAAAGCTAAAAGATAAAGATTTTGAGCTATTTAACCAATGCATGATGGCGACCAAGGAAGGAAGTTGCCATATGATGGTTGATGGCCGCATGTTGCGAAGTTTTTGTGCGATGGGAACCGGTTGTATGATGTAGGAGGATCGTGTGCAGGAGTGAGGTCAACGTATGATGGAGGTGGAATGACGCTATATGATGATGTGGTGCCTCTACCAAGGATGACGTATGCTCAGCCAAAGAGGCTGTACATTGCAAAACTTGTACATTTGTACGATGCAATATTTCTTACACTATACTTTGCAATTAAAATGATGTACACCCAACACCTGAAGATGTACGTTGTGAGATTGATGATGTATGCTACTTTGAGGACGTACAATGGGAAAATGGTGATGTTGTACAGATGCAGGCCGTTTGATGTTTGAATGAGGATGTACATTGAAGGATGAGCTTGGCCATACGATGTTTGTTTCCTAAGACTGCCATGTGATGTTGCTAATGTTTCCTTTAGGCTGTATGATGTGCAAAATCTATTGTATGAGGTAAATTTTTCCTTAAGGTTGCTGTATGGTGTGATGGATTGGCTGATGTTGTACACTATGGTAATTTCCTTAAGCCTTCCTTGATGTCGTATGGTGGATATGATCTATCGTACGGTGAATGTGATCCCTAGATGCTTTCTCCTCTGACGTTGTACGATAAAAGAATTACCTTGTTATACAATAAGAATGATTGGATGAACTTGTTTTGATCATACAATGTGAACTTGGCATACGGTACACCCTTGTTTCGGTCATATAGTGGGATCATTACACCCTTGCCATGCTTTGTGATTTGAAATAGTTTGTACGGTGCAACTTGATGGAGTCTGCCGAATGTATAAATGTCTTTGTTGTACAATGTGAACATAAAATAATGGTTGTACAATGGAGTTTATGTTAGAATTGTGAAACAAGCACAAAACCACGAGCCATAAGATCAACCACAAACAAGTACACCTTCCACGCAAGAGATCTGCAAAACAATATGTGCAATATTCATCAACAAGGAAAAGCTACAACAAGAGACTTTCAAGAAGATATTGAAAGCTCCAGATAATATCCGAGGGATATTTACAAAGAGGGTTGAATGCTTATAAGAGAAAAGTCCTAAATGAGAAAGGGATCAAATTATGACATGTGTCAACATCACATGAGATGAGACATAATGATCTAATAATAATTCAACTAATAAAGCAATCCTAAGTTTAGCTTAAGTGCAAAGAATAAATTAGACTAATAATCAATTAAAGATTAATTAATTATTAGCTAATGTATGATAACTCTAACACCCCCCCTTAAGATGAACTTAGGGAGTAGCTAAAAACCTTAAAAAGAATGCATGATGGGTCTCGACAAATAAGGCCAAAAAATGTACCCATGTACAAACAAAAGATCTCTATAATGTGGAGAAATAGAGAAAACCTCATGGGAAAAAGTCTACTCCAAAAAAGAGATGAAAGCCAAGTGAAGGACTGAAGAAGCCTCCAAACAAGGCAAGGTTGTCCCAAAAGATAGGAACAAAGGATGAACACAAAGAATACCACTAAAGCATGAAGAAGCTGCAAACACTGTCGAAGAATCACTGCTGAAATGCTGAAACAAGAACCTCCACCGCAACATATGATGATCAAGATCAAGAAGACAAGAATCTGCATGAGTGCTCACATCGACACTACTCGAATCAAATGGCAAACAAAGGCAAAACATCTAGAACTCGAAGATACAAATGGAATTAGTACTAAAAGTTTGAAGAACTGATCATGTGAAAATGGAAGGTTGCCTCCAGAAATAGGAATGCAAGAGTGTCCATATGGTAAGTGCTCCATCTCACCAAAATGCATGGGTAACCAGCCGTTGCATCCGCTTAGTACATAGGAACAAATACTATATACATAGCTCACTCTAACGCGAGACCAAAGAAGCATTAGCACCAACACTAGAAACCCCCACATAATGCTAAAAAGGGAGAGGCATGATAGGTACACTGAAACTAAATGCCAAAAAGAAGTACATGAAGAAGAATCAGAAACATCTGAACATGCAAACATGAAAGTACCCACATATAAAGGGTGTGAAAACAAAAGTCACACACGTATGAGGCTGTTGTCGTGGAAGGGACACTCACTTGACAAAGGTATGATGAAAAACGAAGACAAAACAACAAACCCCCTCATGGCACTTTATAACATAGTGCAAGTACAATAAGGCACAAAGTGATGTGCAAGAATCCCGATACTACTCATACAAAGCTGAGGCACTTTATTTCAGTGCGTTTACAGATGAAAAATACATGCAATGTGAGCCCATAAGGTCCAAAAAGGACTACAGCTGAGAAGAAGGATTTCTGGAAAAAACCAAAAATCAAATATGAAAACCACTTACACCACTACGAAGAGCTCGGAAGCAACTTTCCGATGATATCTTGTTTGCCTATTTTCGATCGACATCGTATGCAAAAGTTATGCCGAAAACACTGAAGGCAACTCTCGAAAAAAATATCTGACTTTGACTGGAAATAATAGGGACCTGAGAAAAAATCTCCAAAAAATACCTACACCACTAGAAAGTACTCTGAATCCTCTTTCCGACGATATCTCGTTTGCTCGATTTCAACACCGTGGGAAAAAGTTATGGCCTTCGGAAGTAAACAACTCCCAAAGTGCAAAAACACAGTCTGCGACATTAAATTTGACAGTCATATGACCATCGTAGCAAAACTCCAAGCTTAAATTTGACTTCCAAATGGCCATCGCCACATTTTTGCAATTTGGCTTATTTTTAAATTTTATTTTTTTTTAAAAACAATAAAATAAAATTACATGAATAATAATTTATTTTTGAGAAAAAAAATTAATAAAAACCCTACATTAATAATTTTAATAAAAAAATTGTTTTGGGGGGCGTGGGGTTTTACCCACCACCGCCACCCTTGGGCAAGGGGCCCGAGGGGGCCGTCACCTTGCCAATGGTAGGGGGGCGATACCCTTGGGTATCGCCCAATAAAAGTTCTTTTGATTAAAAAATCAATTAAAAAAACCCGCAACACCTTTTAAAGGCCTATAAATATTTTTCAATTTTTTTTAATAATTTTTTTGAAAAAAAAATTGCAAGAAAAAAAATCAAGCGATTTTAAAAAATAAAATATTTACCTCGAATTGCGTGTTGGGGTCGTCGTACAACCTTCTTGGCAAATTATTTTTGCCTCAAATGCCAACTGTTCGGATTTCGACGATTTTACAGTTGATCTTAGGGTTTTTGGTCGTTGCTGACACAATGGTGAGGTACATTTGGGCTCAAAATGCCCCAAAAAAAAGCACCCCCTAGATCTGGCAAAACAGCCTTTTCTTCAAACCTTCACAGATCTGACAAACGGAATCAAAATCAGGCAAAACAAAAGCCAAATTTGACTTTCTTGACAGCTCTAGAACCAACAGCGAGGTCCTCTTCACACAAAAATGCTTCGAAAAATGCCCACCTCCAAAATTTGCAAAAAAAGCAAAGGGGATTCAAATCTAAAGCCTATAACCCTCGTTGAAGAAATAAAATCTCATAAATCGAGAGGGGGTTTGCTGAATCTACACTCTGATACCATGTAGAAGTTGATAATCCAACCTCACAGATCCCAATGAACACCTGCAAGCAAATAACCTGTCACCAAAGGAGATCAAGAGACACAAGAATGGTGCTTTGCAAACATGAAGCAAAAGATGCATTATCCGAGAAGTGAATAATTACAAAGAGATCAATCCTTAAGAAAGGAGATCGAAACCTAAAGTGAGAACCCTATGATGAAGATTAAATTAGCATGTGACAAGTGTCAAGATCATAATGAACGAGACAACATGAGTAATTTAATAATGCAAAATAAAGATTCCTAAGTTTAGCTTAAGTGAAATAAATGTGACATAATTAATTATGGAGGGGTTTCTACTATTGGTGCTACTGCTTCTTTGGTTTCGCGTTGGAGTGAGCTATGTATACAATATTTGTTCCTATGTACTTGGCGGATGCAGTGGCTAGTTACCCATGCATTTCGATGAGATGGAGCACTTACCATATGGACACTCTTGCATTCCTATTTCTTAGGCAAGCTTCCATTTTCCCCTGATCAGTTCTTAAGACTTTTGGTACTTTTGCCATCTGTATCTTCGAGTTTCAGGTGTTTTCCTTTGTTTGCCATCTTATTCAAGTAGTGTCATTGGGGGCACTCATACAAATTCTTGTCTTCTTGATCTTGATCATCATCTGTTTCAAAGGAAGTTCTTGTTTCAGCATTTCAGCAGTTATTCTACGACAGTGTTTGCAGCTTCTTCATACTTTTGTGGTGTTCATACCTTGTTCCTATCTTTTGGGACAATTTCTTCTTGATTGGAGGCTTCTTCGTCCTTCATTCTTTTTTGGAGGCTTCTTAGACCTTCACCTGTATTTCTCTCTTTTGGATAAGAGTTTTTCCCATGAGGCTTTCTCTTTTTCTCCTATTGTGAGAGATCTTTTACATTAGTAGATGGGTACCTCATCAAGCCTTGTTTGTCGATCACCATCTTTGCTTTCATGCATTTTTCCTTAGTTTTTTAGCTTCTCCCTAAGTTCATCTTAAGGGGGGGTGTTAGAGTAATAGATTGTTTACTTGATTAATTTAATCATGTTGATTAATTAATTAAGTCACCTTTACTTTATTTCACTAAAGCTAAACTTAGGAATCTTTATTTTGTATTATTAAATTAGTCATGTTGTCTTGTTCATTATGATCTTGACACTTGTCACATGCTAATTTAATCTTCATCCTAGGGTTCTCACTTTAGGTTTCGATCTCTTTTCTTAAGGATTGATCTCTTTGTAATTATTCACTTCTCGAGTAATGCATCTTTTGCTTCATGTTTGCAGAACACCATTCTTGTGTCTCTTGATCTCCTTTGGTGACAAGTTAGTTGCTTGTAGGTGTTCATTGGGATCTGTGAGGTTGGATTATCAACTTCTACAGTTTATACCCTTTGCTAATTGATGTCGTACTAAATATGCTTGTTGTACCATGTGTCTTGCAATCTCAAGCAAATGGGGTTGTGCAATCTTTTGATTGTGACGTACAATATGGCTATACAATGGCCTCTTATATTGTTGTATAATGTAGATTGGCAACTGTATGACAATTCTTTTCTTGTTGTGCAATTGAGTTATTTTCTCACCATACAATATGGTCAAACCTTTTAATGTAATCAGACTTTATAGTCGGGCTTTTAAATGTACTCGAAGGCTTACTATTAGTAATTTTGCATTATTTTGCAAAGTCGGATACCTCTACTGCAATTGTGTAATAACCACCCCAATTTCTTTTTATTTTAACTTGTTAGTGCCAAAACATAAAGCAATGATAAACAATTTAACTCGGGCTTTTAAATGTTCTTGAAGGATTACTATTACTAATTTTGCTTTCTTTTGCAAAGTTGGATACCTCGACTATAATCGTGTAATATCCACCCCAATTTTTTTATTTTTTTTTAACTTGTTAGTGCCAAAACATAAAGCAATGATAAACAACTTAATTAACTTCCTTCCACTTTCTAATCACTCAGATCCCAATGTGGGCAAGGTGAGAGCATATGGTGGTAAGGATTACATTAGAAATCATTGCTGGAAATGAAATCTACTTGTTCAGTGGGGTGAGTAGAGCACATCCACTTATGCAGTGGGTAGGCTAAGTACAATAATTGAAGTAATCAGCTCTTCCACTTTTCAGTGGTGAGTGCAATGCCAAGGACCACTTATCCAATGGGGTCAGTACAATGCAACAACTTATTCAGTGGGGTAAGTATTGGCCCACAATTGTCGTTGCACCAAAAGATCGACCTATTAATGCCTGATACAACTGCCAGAGTTAATGGATCCACGGGAGGCGGTTAGTCCATGTCACGAATCCCGAGGGGAGCGTTGATCATCTGCCAACAAACTCTCCCTCAGCGTTACTCGAGGGGATTCTAACCTGACACCTTTGGCTCTGATACCACTCGTTGGCCCACAGTTGTCGTTGCACCAAAAGATCGACCTGTTAATGCTCGATACAACTGCCAGAGTTAACAGATCCACGGGAGGCAGTTAGTCCATGTCACGAATCCCAAGGGGAGCGTTGACCATCTGCCAACAGTAAGTAGTAAATCACAACAAGAGCTAATCACCAATGGTACTACCAAAACAGTGTCACAATAAGAGCTCACAAATGTAATGCTAACAATTACAACTCTATTGTTTGACTACAAAACAAGATATACATATGAGATAAACATCTCAGGGCCTAGGTGCCCCATTAGAGACCCCAAACAGCTGGAAAAAGAGGGCGATTCACTTTGCTCAATCCCCACGTCCCCCTAGCAATGATACAACCCTATTCTAGGGCAATTTGTCTCTTAAAAATAACAGCCTCCACTTTTCTCTTGCGAAACTATCCAATCTTGGTCGCCCATCTTAGGAAGAAACACTCCAAAAAACCCACAAGCAAATACTCAAACCTCCAATCTGCAACATCAAATCAAGAGGTACAACCCAGTATGGCAATGGTATGGCCCAACAATAGGAAGACCCCTGAAAACTCCATTCTTAAGTCTATAACTTAGTGGATTAACTGAAATGCAATGAAAGAAAGCTTCACCATTAGCTCCAATGGTGACTCCTAAAATGAAGCCACACCAGTTCTGTTAGGGAGTGTCTTCCAACTTCGAAACTAGAACGGACCTTGAGGGTTTTCATCCTCAAAGCCTTGAAGAATCCAGACTCAAACCGGCAACACTTCGTTAGCAATTCTCAACATAACCAAATGAGCTACCCCATGCCTCCTTTTATAACTTTTTGGAGGGAGATATTACAATTTTAAATAATAAAACAATCCACCTTTTTTGAAAATGCCTTCTTAAAATAATAATAATCCCTCTCATGTGCAACGTCCCTTTTTTTCCAACCTAGGTGTCCAACTTGGGGTATTTTGACTTTACAAAAGTTATAACACTTAAGTTATATAAAAATAATAATTCAAACATTACTACTTAAGTGAAATATTAAAATATTTCACCCCTTGTGACGAAAAATCCCGAATCATCTTAGAATCCAATTCTGATTGCACCAACGAGATATGGAGGCACTGGATGAGTAAATGAGGTCATTTTGGCGACTTTATAAACATAGACGTTCTCTCCAAGAAGTTTGGAGATCACCCAAAATAGTTCGATAATACTACAGAGAGTGGCGTTGAAACCGATAGCATCCCCTCAGCTCAACACCAACAAAAAAATCCATGAATTGTTGCCATTGCATTCTCCAAGAACCTTGAAGTCCCCTTGCCTTAACACTTAGCCTATGGGAACTTTGAAAAGAGGCTAATGGTCACTGAATAGATCAGGTTTGAGAAGGGGACATTACAAATCGTTGTCTTTTGCAACTGTGTCTGGCACACATAAACTATCCAACTTTCCAAAATCATTTTTTCATCGGTTGCTCTTCATTAAGAGTTGTAGCTTCGAGAAAATTACAAGTCGATGGAAATACCTCATAGTCCTTTATTTGCCAATGAAATAGGCCACGATGAGAATTTGTTTTATCATCCAAACATGATTGTAACTCCAAAATTCCTTCGTCGTTTGGTTCCATTGGACTTTGACTCTTTGTCCATTCTTCTTCGAAGTTTGAATCTAACGAATCTGAGGAAGTTGCTTCCTCACTGACTGCTTGGTTTTTCAAATCAATTATATATTTCCGACCCTTATTCTTAATGGAGATTGTATTCTTTTTCTAGTTATGATTGGCTTTGGCTGCCACCAACCAATCTCGACCTAACAATATGTTGTACACTTTCTTCCTTAATGAAATGACCAAAAAGTTCAACAAAAATGCTTGGGTTTCAATAATTACCTTTTGTGCTATTAAAACTCCAAGTACCTTAATACCTTGTTGATCTGCACCTACTAGTTGAAAAGTTGGCGGCCAAATGGTCAACTTGCCGAGACTTCTCCAAGTGTCTTTTGTAACTACATTCACACCAGACCCGCCATCAACAATTGAATTGTTGAGATTTCTTCCAAGGATTTCCATATTCACCACCGCTGGTTTCTTTGTCGTGTTAATTGTTAGTAACATTGGATCAATCACTTGGTTGCCCAATAGCGGAGGTTTAGTTATTGGTTCCTCATTCTCACTAGATTCCAATTGGGCCGTAGTATGCATCGTCTCATTCTCCCCTGATATAATAGCATTTTGAAGTTCAGGAATACTCTGTAATAAATAACCTATTTTAACTGGTACTGTAACTTTAAGTACTTGTTGTGCAATATTTTTCTCAGATTGTAATTGGTTTGTTACCGTACTTACATTTGCATTTGAGTGGTGCCGTTTGTTGTCCATAGAATTCTCCACTTCGGCCCTTGTTTCATGAAGCCTTTCTTTTTTTGAATGTGAGTTTGGGTACACGACCTTCTTTGCTTGGGCATGAGTAATGGCCAATACTTCATTATGCCTTACATCAATGATGTTGACACTAGCCTTTTGCATTGGACATCTGGTGTCTTCATGATTTCTAGGTCCACACCATTTGCACAATAATTGCAGTTTGTCTTGCTTGTTTTGGCAGTCTCTTGCAAAGTGTCCCCATTCGTTGAATTCTCGACATTGTATGATATGGCATCCTTTGGGGTCATTTTATTTGGCTTCATCTTGCTCTTTGATTTCGATAATTTCTTGGAGATGCATTATATGACTTTGGCTGCGTAAAGAGTACTTGTGTACTCCCTGTCTTCAAATTGTATGGGCACTCCTTTATTGAATGACCCATAACTTGGCAAATCTCACAAAACATTTATTTAGGACAATTACCTTTTGTGTGCCCCTCAATTTTGCACTCAATACACCATAGTTTGTTAGTTTCTTTCTTCGCCTTCAATTCTTTCATCATTCGAAGCATGTCCCTCCAAAGTGATTGTAGCCTTGTACTATTCTTGATTCATCGTCGCTATTGTCATCCAAACTTCCATCTTCCTCTGGTTTTGCTTTATTGCGCAAGGGCATTTTATCTTCACTTTCTATGTCCATCGCTTGATTGTAAGCATTGACGCACGATGGCGAAGGCACCACTTTCATTTTTTTCCTCAATGAAAGAATGAATCCCTCGATGAACCATCTCTTCTTCAATACATTGGTTAGTTGGTTTCCTAGTTTCACCAGTAATTCCTTGAGCCTACGATTATAGGCTTGTACATTCTCGTGCTTTCCTTGTTTGGTGTTGTAGATCTCCACCACAATTTCATTGTTGTCTCTTAGGAGTTTGAATTCCTCTTGGAATGCTCTTTACAATGCATCCCATGTATTTTTGTGTGCTACTTCCAATTTTGTGTACCAATATATAGCTATCCCTCTGAGAGTTGCTGGAAATGTTCTCATCCAATATGCTTTGTTATCTTGACCATTTGCTACCCAAATTGTCTCACATGTTTTACAATGCCTTGTAGGGTCCTTCAACCCATTTTCAGTAAAATTTGGAAGTTTCTACTACCCCATGTTTGGACTTGCTAGGGGAGTCACCATCTTACCTCTTTGTTGAACCTTCTATGACGGTAACCTATTTGGAGAGTTTTGATTCGTATGTTTTGGTGCTTTTCCTACACTCTTGGACATGCCAGAATCCTTCACTCAACCCTTTATAGCATTCGTCATTCTTGGGTTGCCTTCCAGGTCCTTTCAATGCTCCCTTTGTTCTGGTGTTCTTGGCTCTGATCTTCCAATGTTCGATTCTTCTGTCAGTGTCAAGTCTTCAATCTGACATATGATTCTCTTTGGCCTTCCCCTTCAACTGATTTTATTGGTACAAATTGTTCTTTGATGACCAGTTTGACAGTTTCTTCCTTGCCTTCCCTTTCGCCCAATGGTGAACCTTCTTTGTCACTCGGCGGTGACCCTTCTTTGACCAACGATGATAGTCCGTACAGTTCTTTGGAAGGGTTTTCTTCTTCACTTTCACCTTCGTCTGACATTGATGGTATGGACGGTTCTCTAGCTTGGTCGGTGAGGTCGGTGTATGTTTCGTCAGGAAGTGGTAAGTGTCGAGCTATTTCTACCCACTCTCTCTTCGTTCGTTCTTTTGTAGTGGAAGTTCTCTTTCTCTCCTGATTATGGCTTCTTCTTACACTTCGGCTTCTGCTCTTAGCTAGACTCAGGCTTTCCTTGAGGAACCCTTAGCCTTCTTCAACTTCACCTCTCAGTTGTCTCCTTCGTTCTCTTTGTTCGATGATCTTTAAGGATCTCTTGATCTTCCTGCCTTTATTGGGGTCTAAGGGCATGAATCTCTCAAACTTGACCTAATTTCTTTAAGGCAATGGTGCCAAATGTTTGTTGCTCTATCTGATATATTAAATAAATGAATTAATAATAGAGATGACCATGCATAAAATATATCCTTATTCACACATGAAATTATTACTGAAGAAGACCAGAGATGACCAGCCAAGGATCAGAGTCGATCCGACTAGATCATACTACTTTCCTTGATGATACACAATGTATTTAAAGGACCTAACGGTTGCCAAGAAGAACACAACCGTCAGCCAACCAATGCTTACAACCAATTAATACAAACAATTAATACATAGTCGGATAACCAATATTACCGAAGCATAATAATAGACATTATACATTGACTACATAGGTGATTGTCTAAAACATGTTTAGAGTCTATATTTTCATCTTCGAACACCCATACAGCTAGCTTAAATAAACTTGGAAAAAGTACTGATGATATTTTGTCCTTTGAGGAATCTTATCCTGAAAGCATGGTGTTTGCCATATTTTTCCATTTTGCTGGTTGCACCATGGCACTAGTCAGTATCTTTTGATCCAAGAAGACCATTTCCATCGACAATATATAGTCAGTATCTTGCAGTGGCTGTGAACTGTTGCATGTGTTCTTTAGTTTAATGGTCTTCATTGGATCAAAAGATGAATATTCCAGTTGTTATCCTCTGCTCCGTAGTACCATCAGCCTCCTGGAAGTTGCTTTTTGCCTTTTTATGAATTTTCACCTCAAATTGACTTTAATAATACTGCTGCTTTGTTTTTCTCAGGTAGCTATGTGCATCAGAATGTTAAGTCATTGAGCTCAATTTTATGGTGTTGAAAAATTAGTAAACATTACAATGGGAAATCTTAGTTACCCTTTTAGTTCCATCTCATGGCCAAAAAACTATATTTGTAATAGATCCATTCATTATCCACTGCCCAAAACTACTGGTGAGACTGCATGAGGATATTACTGCCATTTATGCATCTACTTTCAACCCTGATCTTTAATAAATATATGTACCGACTGTAAACTGCATATAAATTACTCTTCTCTCTTAGTTGAATAGTTCTATTGTTGATCAGGGAATGCAAGTTATAATGTTGCATCTGTCTGTCCAAATCCACAGCTGGAAGCTTGACCACAGTTCCCTTAATCTCAAACAAACTCTTGAGTGGAGTAGTTCCCCTATTCTAATGCAATCTAAAAATACCTGTGGGTGAAAGGGGTGAGGGAGAAATTACAGTGAATTTGACACTAAAAGAGTGATGTGCCAAAATAGTGTGTGACACTCCCAAAGGAACAAAATAAGCACTTGAAAATCTAGATTCTAAGCATTCAACACAAAAATTGTCATGGTAAATGCCTAATGCTAGAGGTAAGAAATTCAACACTGTAGTGAGGTTGAACCATACAATTAAAACTCAAGATTGAGGGAAGAATAAGAATGCCATAAAATCTTTTATTAAATGCTTCTGAAAATGCACAGTTGCACAACTCTCCAAAGGTTAAAAGCTTGCTGAATGCATAAATAAAACAATTACAATTGCATAAGCAAGAAAAATTACAATAGAATCAATCTCTTGCAAAGCTAAGATGCTTTACTTATTTATCTTCAAAACAAACAATTTTGGACATTGAAAGGACCTTCAAAATCTATTATGATCATCCTCCTTATCAATGCCTCACAATTTTCTACAAAATATCCTTTGATATTATGAAAGGCATAGAGGTTCTATAATAGTAAAGCTAAAGCCTTAAAATGTGTTTTTAATCATTGGACCTGCCTTTTAATCCACAAGGAATATTTTGGTACATTGAACCTTTGTTCTTTATCTTAGCACTTTTAACTCATGAAATATCTCCTCTTTTTGGCTTTATGAGGCGCATTCCTCACTTCTAATATCTTTTGTTTATGATTTATGTTCCCTCTTTTATTTCAAGGTACTACCTCTTGATTATTAGATAAGGACTGTATATTTAAATTGATATTAGCATAAGAGCAAAATATTTAGATTTTAATCTAAGCAACTCCGTTTACAAAATTAAATAATTTCCTGCTCAAGAAAATGGAAGATAGAAAGAACCTAGAATAAGAGAAATTAAGCATTAATTTCAAGGTACCATTTTCACTACACAATAATTCAAAACTCACTTCTACTTATCTTTGGCTATCAGAAATAGAAAATACCCATTATTAAATAAAGTCTATATATTCTCTTATTGACTTAAACCCTCAAAACAGTAGATACTTTAGTAGGGTGAAACAACCCAATTCATTTGCTGAAATGGCCACAGGACCAATACACACTTCTTCAACAGTTGCTTGACATTATATTCTAATAATATGTTATCATGAAGCTTTTGTACAAGCCGCCTGCTCTAACATGGATTCTGTTTTATTGATGAAAGTCTATTAACATCAGAATTTCTACATAAAAGGTGGATGCTTACCCTCTTGGTCAAGCATTTCCAAGATACTGTTATTATTATCTTATCCTGTCCAATAATACTTCATTTATCATTTCTTTAGTAAAATACTTCGATATGAAAGGGTTTGTCTATGTAATCAAATTATGAAACTCACTTACCACCACAATTCCTTTCCAGCTAAGAAGTTCATTGTTCAATTGCATATTGTAAGGAAATAAGTAGATTTGTTTTTGCATTTCAAAGCTGTTTGTTTCTGCAGTATCAACATTTGGGCTATCATTCTTTGAAGAAGATATTGTTGAATATATCATATAAACATGATTCTTTTATAAATTCCTTCACCAGGTGGACCCAGAGCTAGCAATGGCAGAGGCAGACAAAGTTGAGGATGACGAAGACCTGCGGAAAAAGCTTTGGCTCATGGTTGCCAAGCATGTAATTGAGCAGGAAAGGGGGACAAAACGAGAGAACATTCGGAAGGCAATAGCCTTTCTCAAGGAAACAGATGGTCTTTTAAAAATTGAAGATATTTTACCTTTCTTTCCAGATTTTGCTCTGATTGATGATTTCAAGGTATGAATTCCTTTGATTTCTTCCCATTTCTTAAGAAGAGCATACTTTTGCATCAGGCACATCCCCCTCCATCCTTTTGGTGGATTGCCTTATTTTAATTTGTCTTTTTTACTTGGGTTCAAGTAAAATTGTAAAGAACGAATGCTTTTATACTCTTTCTTACTGGCACAAATACATGATTATTTTAAAATGTGGCAAATGTTTACAATGTCAGCAAACTGATTACCGTGAATTGTGCTAGTACAAAAATATCCATTATAGAACTTTCTAGCAGTTTATTAGGATCACTGTAACTGAAGCTTAGAAACTGAAAGTATGGAAAGTCAAACTGCTTTTATAAACAATTTGGACCTGTAGCTGTGCCATTACTAAAAACAGTGATAGAAGCGTAGATGCTGGAAATCATAATGAAGCAAACACTGATGCTGATAAGATAAGTTTTGACTTATCAATCTGTAGAAACTAGAAAATAATAACTTGATAAAGTCCTGTGAAGTTGGACCTGAAGGTTCTTTTTAAGCTGGACTGGCCATAGCTTTAAAACTGCCCTGATGATTATTTTGGACAGGAACAGAAATAAGAATTTTCTGCCTCAACTCACTGAAAATCCTTGTAGCTGAAATTTGAGATGCCTTTATATTGTTCACATTATCCAGGAGTTTACACAGTATCTGGTTGTACTGCTGCTCTGCCTCTTGAATGATCTTGTGATCCTGTGCCTGACTGTCCATTTTATAACAAATGCTTCGGCATGGCCATCATACTCTGAATAGAAACAAGCAGGACAAGGTTTGAACAGTTATGTAGAGGGATTAGGCTGCTGAGAAAGAATGGCAAAGTTGGAATTTGAAGGCTAACAACCTCTAATGTCAGATTCCAAGCCAGTTAACACAAGTAGCATAGAGTTGTGATGCGTGAAGTGGGCATGATGATGATTACAGAATGCTATGGAGGTGCTGCAGAGTGTAAGATATATGGTGCAGAATTTGGGGAAACATGGGGGTGGTGCAGAATGGAAGGGGAATGATTGGTGGCAAGACCTTCCTGGCATTGGAGGAGGAACATGAGTTTTCAGTGTCGTTCAAACCTTGAAAGTATTACAGACAGCTCATAATGGGACCAGTGGCTTGCCTTCCTTTCTAACAGGTAGAAGGAGAAGTGTGCATACTTGCTGGATTGACCTGGGGTTTGGTCTGTGTCTTCAGAAATCATAATGGGAGAAAGCCCATGGTTGAGGCCTTGAATCACTTCTTGGCCAAGATCAAAAGGAGATTGCTGCTGCATTGTGGCAAGGACCTCCAAGAACATTCTTCTCTGTGGATCATTAGAGACTTTTACTGCAAGAGTTTAAACAGTTCAAGGAAAACTTGCTTGAATGGCAAACAGCTGCCAAATGTTAAAGAGAACTTGTGCCTTCTTTAAAGCCACAGGGCGGGGTCGAGGGGTGGAGCCCCCACTACCAAGCCCAAATGAAGACCTTTAAAAACATACAAACCTTCATGGCGCACACCATATTCATAATTTTTTAAAGGCAAAAAACAATGCTTAGAAAGCCAAAAAAGCAAGTTTCCAGTGAGTTTCTGGCGAGTTTTTTGCGAGTTTTTGCCTGCGAGTTAACCTGCGAGTCACTCGCCTGGGTTTTGAAACCGCGAGTACTCGTGAACTCGGAAAGTACTCACCGGGTCTGCGAACAATGCTATGGGTAATAGTAAATGATATGCTTAATTAATAAGAAATGATAAGTTGATAAGTTGCAAAGAACCTACATTAATAACAGAAAGCATTACTTACACAATCAATTCTTTGCTTCACCTATGTTACATAGGGGCACAACCCTCCTCTAAAAACCTTGCCCCTGTACCCATAGCTCTTTTTGGGACTTAAAGATGTTAGGGGATGCCCCTTGGCCATCACCGGTCATCAATAATTTATCGGAACATCCCCAAGATACCTTCCATAAATGTGGAATGCCGCAGGGACATTTGGATGTCCCTAGGACTGTTGAGGACATCTATGTCACAACCCTAATTGTGACTCAGTCCTAAATTTGGTATAGATGTTTAGATGAATATGAAACTCGGCCCTAAATTTTGTATTGACATGTTGATATGGATGTTCAACGGAATGTGAAACCTAACTTTCATTATGGTTGGCCCTAAATTTCTATCATGTTGTCTTGTATGATGTTTCATCTGTATATGAAAACAGTAGTTTCAGTTAGTTGTTAAAAAACTAACCGTTTTTATGGAGTTATGAATGAGTTTCTATAATTTCATACATGGCTATATGATTGAATTTTATTATTGTAATGGGCTAATGTTATTCCTGATGTTTGGAGTGTTACAGGGCAGTTACGAACTCTCACAGAAGAGAGAGTATCATCGGGAAGGGGAGTCTAGCCATCTGGGGGCAATTTGTGTGAGTGTAGCACACACAAGCACGTAGTGTAATTTCCAGGTTGCACATTGTGTTGGCAAGGGTAAATAAGGTGTATTGCTTCTGAGACCAAAACTCAATTAAGAATTAAAATCACTATGATTAATGATTTTATATTTATATTACTTAATAATGAGTAATTTCTAAAAAATAATAATAATAAGAAACAAATAAAAATATAATAAATAACAAAGAATAATTGATAAATCTTCATTTATAAAAAGAACATCCTGAATATTCCTTTCAAGAAAAACAAAAACCCAAACAAAAATATTAAGCATTGAGGTGTGACCCACCAGCTGAGAAAAAAATTGTGTTAAAAAAAAAACATTCATTCCTTTAAATTAAAAATATGTTAAAACAGAGTGGTGGGACCCAAGTTTCCTTTAAGCAATCAAAGTACCTTAATAAGGTACGTCAGCCTCTCTTCTCTCCAAAAAAAAAAGAAAAGAAAAGAAAAGAGAAAAAGTAAAGAAAACAAAAAGTGACAGCACATGAGTTTGCAGCCAGCTGTCAACAAAGGGAAAGATTTTAACAAATATAATAAACACCTAGCACATTAAAAAACTGCCCTATCTCCACGTAGCATGGAAGGCAGTAAGAGAGGTAATAAATCAAAGTGAGGATTATTATTCATTCGTTGTTTGGAGGAGAATGTAGAGAAGGAAATGGTAGAGGCTACTTACAGTGGGGATGTAGCAATCACCTCTGCAGATAATAATAATTAGTGGCCAGATTAAAATGGTTCAAGGTCAACTAATGGAGCTGTATGATATTTCCCTCCAAAATTGTAAGTTTGAATGGAACTACATTATTTTTCAAATCATGGAACATTTTAACTTTACTCTTTTGGTTCTCTAGCTTGGCTCTTTGCTGAGCAAGGAGTGTATCTGTTCTGATCCTGTGATTCCCAAAACTCTGGTTTAAATCTAAAAAGAACATGGTTATAACTTTATGTTTGTCAAATCATTTTCTATAATTTGTCAAGCCTCAAACAATTGTTTGAAAAATGTCAGTTTAAGTGACAAATAACTAATAATCTAGGTCTTTGAACAAGGAGATCTTTTGAGTCAATGACTACCTCCAACTGAAAAGTTTATTAGTTGCTGCTGGTAAGTTCAAAATCAGATTGTGTCCATTAAAAAAAAAACCAAAATTTTGAGTGTTATAGTCTTTTAAGGCACAGTTCATCAAATGAGGACCAACGTACAAGTGAGAATAAAACAAGTCTAACATTGCTATTCTGAGTATTGAATGTATCCTTAACGAGGGTTCCACTACATAAGCTGGGAATATCGTTGGGTATGTTACGTCATATTGGGAGCTAGTAAATATTGTTTGTCAATTGGAATATTACAATGTTGTTGGTGGCATAAATGCAAGAAACAGGGTTAATTATTATTTTGATTTTCGGTTGTTGTAGATCAGATCTGAGCTTAATAGTTTTTTTTTTTTTTTAAAATTATCAGCTACAGATCAATTGTCACACTCAATATTTTGGCATTTGGTAGTTTATCCAAGATCCATCTCAGCTTGAGGATTGTATTTGTTGTTTGGAAATTGCATATTTGACTAACAAGGGAGCAAGAATAGATTTACCTTTCTTACAAACAAAACTGGGTTGAACTAAAAACCCTGGGTCTGCAATTGCTTTGTGAATATAAGGGTCAATTAATTAATGATGAAGGTACTTCCACGTGACTATTGTAGTATGTTGTACCCAAACCAAACTTTTTGCTTCATTAAGGCATTTTGCTTAAAATGGTCTGAACCTTGTAAAAATGGGGTCAAAACTCAATTTTTGGGCAAATAAAGTATGGGCTTTTGGTCAATGTAATGTTAGGAAGATACTAGCAAAATTTGAAAATTTTGAAAATTAGGGTTTTCGAACCTTGTTTTTAGGTAAAAAAACCCTAAAAATAGAAACTTGTTAGAATTGGCTGAATTTAATTTTGATTGGCTTATTTTGCATCACGATCACAGTGGTGAAGTTGGTTTTAGTTAAAAATTAGTTTAAGCCTGGTGGATAGTTTTCACTTTTTCAGAAGAAAAGTTAGGACCTTCGAGGTTGTCAATGGCAGTTGGCCAGTACCAGGTGTCAAAATCTAAGCCTGAAACTCAAAGCAAAACATTCTATGATGAAAGATGCCGAAAAAGATGCTTCTTGACAGAAGGGATTTTCAAATGGCGAAAAGTGCTTAAAATATTCTAAGTCTGGGAACTCTTTCACTATGTAACGTAGTAGACACTTGCACAATCAACGTGCAAATCAACTTTACAATGTCCATACATGTGAAAATGGTGAAGTATAGACATACACACACCTCAGCAGCCGTAGTGCTTCTACATGGATAACTCAGTAGCTGATACGGTGTTCACAGAGTGCGAAATGATGGAAAAAATGAAATTCAGAGCAAATATGCGCCTCTTCAAGCCAGGGGCACCCTTCTTTTTGGAGGTCAAAATTCAGCTGCTTTGGGTTGCAAATACATTCATTCTCTTCGGTTTTCAATCAGCTTTCCGACTAGCTATGGAGTAAGTCCGTCTGAATTGCAGAACTCCGACAAATGAAGGAAGAGGCAGAAGTTACGAGTATACACATCATGGAGGCAGTTAAAGTATGCAGATTTGCGAACCTGTAGCCCAAGGGCACCCTTCTTTTTGGAGGCTCAGATTTGGTTGCATGTGCTTGCAAATGGATTCAATCTCTTTAGAATTAGCCCAGCTTTCTGACGAGCTATCGAGCGAGGATGTACATAGTGCAGAACTCCAGCAATCGAGGTCAGAAGTTGAAGGTACGAGGAGGATGCGTGTTACAGAGGCTGTCAAGTTTACAGTTTTTGCGCCCTTGTAGCCCAAGGGCTCCCTTTAATTTGGCCCCTTAGATGAATGAATTTGCAGATGCTATCTTCTTGAGATCTTTTCCAATCCAGTTGAGCTTTGAATGAATGAATGGATTTTAGTGACGTCCACGAGACCATCAATCTATGGGACCCAGTGTCAGAACTTTAACCATTTTCAAGTTCTTTTCCATGTCCGCCCTCCTATCAAAGATCTTGGCCAGGAAGCCAGCAGTTTTGAGGAGCCTAGTCTCCTTAAAGAGCTCATTTAGATTGTGCACCTTCAAATTGTCTTCATACTGGATACGAATATCAGCATAAGCAACACACTCAATGATGAAGTGCCATTCAGTCTCCACGACCCCTTTGCTGCAAAGAATACAAGTTCTTTGTTACCAGGCTTCCTTGGGGACAGCCCACCTGCCAGTTTCACATCGAAGATTGTGCGACCCAGTTCTCAATTGAGCGATCAAAATCCTAGCCTTGCCTTTAATTGCAACCTTTAGGTAGTCTTTCTCATCGTGCTCCCACGTGGGGTTGAACTCCTAGATATAATGTGTCTTTTTACGGCCAACTTGCTTAGTCCACATAGTAAACCTAAACTTTTCTAGCACATGCTTTTTTATCTCAGCATTCGTGTTGGGGCACTCATGCAGCTTAATGTTCCATTTGCTCAACCATTTGCTATTTTGCTTCATCCAAGTCTTCTTTCTCCGGTTTAGCTCCTCCCCAACCACCATTTTGGGCCAGCGATGTGTCTCCATGTTCTCAACTTTTTTTAAGTAATTTATTAACCGAATGATTGCGGATGCCTCCAATAGGAACGTACCAATTTCAGCCAAGAGAATCTTGTACGGAATCGAGGATTTGACTTTGATGCTAGTAGTGATCAAATGCTTTTGAATTCTTTCAACTTGCCTCCACTTGTGGTTTGACATGCTACCCCCCCCCCAAACCTCACACCCATAAAGGACAACCGGTGCCACCAACAAACCAAAAAGGGTTTTCTTTGTTTTCCAATCCCATAACTCCGCTGTCCTACATCTGTTTTGTAGTAAATAGGACGCCCTCCAACCACCTTGAATCTTTTTCGCTCTGCAAGTCTCCCAACTGAGCCTATTATGAAAGTCAATACCCAAATACTTGTATTCTTCCACCACCTCCAAAGAGCTGCCTTCAAAAATGAAATTAAACCGTTGCTTCTTCCTTTTCAAAGTTTTCAAAGAAAAAATCATGATTTTGGTTTTGCTGGTGTTAACTTGCATTCCAACCTCTTGGCAAAAGAGTTTGAGAGCCTTTAAATGTTCTCTCAAACCAAGAGCAGATTTTGCAATTAAGATAAGATCATCCGCGTATAAAATTAACTTCACCACATATCTAGTTAGATGAATACCCTCTTTAACAGTTTTGTTTAACCATTCTTCAAGCTTATCAATATATAAGCCAAACAACCTGGGAGACAAGGGACAACCTTGCTTGACCCCAATGTCACTACCAAAGCATTCAGACATACCATCTTTTGTTCTAATTTTAGCTCTAACTTTCTCATAAAGTTTATGAACTGCCGCTCTAAGCTCATCAAGAATACCAAGTTCCTCCATTCTATTCCAAAGTTTCAAACAACAAAAAGTTTCACCCCCTTGAGTGTCCCAAGCTTTCTCAACGAAGTGTCTAAGTGTGATGTAGTGATCTATGGTGGAATGCTTTGGCCTGAATACAACCTGCCCTTTTGCCCTTTTACCTTCCTTTTCAGCCCAATTACTGATTTTGTGTTTTAACATGCTCCCATATAGTTTACCAAGAAGAGGGTTGACCATGATAGTACAATAGTTAGAAGGATTATTGATATCCCCACTTTTGTGTAAGGGAATGACCACACTGGTAGTCCATTCAGTTGGAAAGCCATTTTGAGTAATGTTATTAAAGAGGTATTTGATGTGAGGTGTGAGGAGCTCACAACCCCACTTTAAGAATTCAGCTTGCAGCCCATCAATGTCTTGAGCCTTACCACTTGCGAGATTTTTTATACCTTTCTTGATATCTTCTTTCGAAAAGAGCTCTCTTGAGATATGAATTAAAGGGGGCATGCTTTTCTCCATTGGCCGTTCATACAAGAGTTTCTCATATTCTAGCCACTGCCTCCCAGTGATATTATTTTCCACTTGACTTTTCTTTTGCTGCAGCTCTCTCCAAAAGCTTTTGGGGTTGTGTTTTCCCTTAGAAATTAACTCCTTCCTTCTTAAATTCAAATAGATTTCTTTTTTGGATTTTACCGACTTCTCGTAGTTTACTTTAGTTTCTTTGTTTGACATATTCTTTTTGACCAATCTCTTTGCTGCCTTGCAATCCTCATCATACCATGGATTAGAAGGAAAAGTATTTGAAATCCCCTTCTTGGTTCGAGATCTCTTACAACCTTCAAGAGCTTTGTGAATTAGAGGGACCAGCATATTGCTGCGAATGTAATCATTTTTTTCATTGCTTTCATTGCATGGTATGTTTTTTCTTTCTTGAAGCTGATGATCCAACGTAGCAACGAAGATTTCTTGATTTTCATGATTCACAAGGATTTTACCTTGTGAATGAGCCTTCTTATGAGAATGGTGAGTTTTCCCCTCTTGCCGATTGCCTTCATGAATGCCAAACTTAACAAAAAGAGGCATATGATCAGAATTTAGACCAATAGGACAACACCCAATATTGAACTCTAGCAGCCTAGGGACAAAATTTTGAGAGCATATCGCATAGTCCACCACACTTTGCCCATTGTAGGTTTTGCAAGTGATACCGCCCAAATCTGACCACATTTTCATACCATTACAAATCACCATGCCATATAAGCTACATAAGCCAAGTAACTCCACTCCAAAGTGTGACACACCCCTACTACCATCTTGTGAGGTCCTTTCCCAAGGTTGAACCTCCGCTTCCTCTAACCAAAGAGGGTTGTTATCCTCCCCCCCACTATTGCCCAATTGAATGGATTGATTTTTGGCCGTCCTAGCATTAAAATCCCCCATTAGCACTATTTCTCCCGAAGAGCTAAAAACAGAAATGTCCTTTTTTAAGGTAACAAATGGATCCTCATTATCCATCTTTCTCTTCTTGTAGATCTTTGAATTTTTAGGCGCAAAGTAACATGCAGCCAGTCAAATTATAGTCCCATTTTCAGTTATTTTTAGCCATATAAACTGCTTGTTTGGATCCACTTTTTCAATTTTTATTATCGCTCTCCAAGCTTCTTTTATTAGGACTACAATCCCACCATGCCCCTTACCTGTTTCAGTCCCTTCATTCCACGTTGAAATTTTAACATATCCTTCAAAATCCGAAACTTTGCAACCATCATGTTCATGTGTTTCCGTAAGAATGATAATGTCTTTCCCTTCTGCTATGGGCCCCAACCCCGGTCCTCTTCTCCACGGGTAACCCCTACAATTCCAACTTACCATGTGTGAATGCTCTCGTGGAACCCCAAATTCCTATTTATTGTGTGGTAATCGCTCGCAACGTGTCAGTTTGTGAGGTGATCCAACATTCAGAGTGATCGTGACAGAGGTTCTACCGAACACGTAAATCAAAGGGTGGAGAAATGTAGGAATACACAGCTGTACCTCTGTAGGCCAGGGGCGCCCAGCCTTTAGGCCTACCAGATGGTGTTTTTAGCATTCATAGTCTTCACGAGACTTGTGCGTAATTACTTCAGTTATCCAACAAGTCCAGCTGTCAGCCTCTGCGATCTGGCAAACACTCGTACGTGTGAGGTCAGTGTAGAATGCTGAAAAGTGAAAGCACCAAAAAAATGGCTATGGAAAATACACAACTCCTTGAAAAAGACGCCCTTCTTGTTGAGGTCTTAGAAGTAGTTTTCTTGCTTCGTCACCTCCAGAGACATCTCTTGTAAGTTGATCTAGCTACGCAGAGAGATAGATGGTGCGCGAATCGGAGCACTCCAGCTCTCGGTGTCAAGGATCAAAGTATGGCGTCCAAATGAAAGTTACACTTTTGTCAAAATGGTGTTTGCACCTTCATAGGCTAGGGGCGCCCTTGCATTTGGGGGTCCTAATCCAGCATTCAGGCCTTGCACATGCATCATAAGGTGCGCAATTCTTCCAGCTATGCAATGGATCCAACATCCAGTTGACGAGAGTCATCGTTCACCGGCAGCAGCAGATTGAAGCGTCAGATGGCAAATCAGGAAAATGGTCAAGTATGGAATTTTAAGAAATTACATATCTCCTTGGAAAAGGTGCCCTTCTTTTTGAGGCACCAAATTCAATTTTTTGAGGTCATAGCTTCCAATAGGCATTTCATCAGTTTTGATTTGGCTACGCGATGAATCATTCAACTCAGTTTCAGCATCACCCGGGCACCCGAAAATTAGTGTTCAACAGAGGCTTTCATGACGTTTTCAATGAGCTACAAAGTAGGAAGTTAGCAAAAAATCTCAACTTTTGCAAATGGATGCCTAGAAAGACTCTTTAAAATAATATTAAAATTCAGTTTTTGCATGTCAACTATGCAAAGACCAAATTTCTTAGACCAAATTTCTTCAATATTTTAATATTGGCACCTAGTTTGAGACTCATTGAGTTTCGCATGCTGAGTTGAACTGAATATTTTAATATTTTAAAATCTTTTGAGACTTCAAGTTAGTTTTTGTTGCCCAAAGTGGGGTCCAATCAGATGACTTCTTTTGAAATCGGGGTTTCTACTTGCAGTTGACTCCATAAACCTTAAATTCTTTGTTACTTGCATTTAGGCATTCATTTCTCTCGTAGCAGGTTGAGTGCAAATGAGTTTTCTCTTGTGCGAGCATCATTTGAAGGTGCCGTGAGAATTATTTTTCAGAATTCTTTACAGATACAGGTCCAAAATAATCAGCAACCTTCAGACAAACATAGGCGAATTTCTACAGAAGCAGAGAAAACAAACAAACAAAAAACTTCCATCTTCTATCTTAATTCTTCTATTCTCGTCTTAGGTATTCTTCGCATGTCCAAGAATTCGGCGAATTTTGACAATTTTAATCATCTGGGTTGGTTGTGCATGGCTTTCTCTACAAAACCCATATGTTAGAATTTTTTAGGAAAAGTTTCCTCGAAGCTTCAATTCTCGAAGTTTTGCTTTTCTCAACTGAAATTCCTTTGCATGGTGGAGTAAAAGTCAATATTTTTCAAAACGGAGGATCTAGGTTTGCTTAGAAACATTTTCTGCACAAAACCCATGTTCCAAATTTTTCTAGGGAAATTTGCCCCCGTAGCCCCTGCTGCCCCCAATTGTTTTTTTTTCAGGAAAGCCTTTGCATGTCAAGCTAAACAACACTTTTTCACATTTTTGACGTTGTGGGTTGTCTTAGAAACATTTTTCAGACAAAACCCACGTCTCAGAATTTTTCATGAAAATTGCTCTCCGACAGGGTATTTTTAGCCTCATCAGGGGACATTTTTGGCTTTCCAAAGAAGTTGTCAGAATATAGTCGTGTTCACAGTCAATAGGCGAGTTTTTCATAATGCAATTCACACAGACTAAATTCAAGACCAAATCGGTCTTAATTCATGATTTCATCAGAAAAGCTGACACCGATTTGTATCAAGCACATCTGGAAGGTTGGCAGGCATAGTCACTCAAGCCCACATGGTTTCATGCCTCGTATAGCTGATTGTCTTCCAAGGCCAGTTTAGAGGGTTGATACCGTTGGAAGTCTGCATGTGCAACAAGTTCATGTACATTTCTCACAACCAGAGTGTTCGCAGTTAGACTTCGCGGTTTCATCATGCAACACTCTTCCATAGAGAAAAGCGTGAAAAATGTGAGAAGCATCAAGCTGCAGAAGAAACAGTGGCCATCACTTCAGTTATAGAGCCGCCAGAGTTACCAATGAGTGAAGTGCCAGTTTAAGTGTGCAGAGATTTCTAGGTTTTGCTTGAGTTGCTGGCAAGCAGTGAATTGACAGTTGAGACATGTGACGGCCTCTAGATGGTGATGCAGTCACTAACCTCGTGGAGGGGTTACTTGCTCGAGATCAAGGCCAGTAGACTTCAGTTCTAGCCTTTCGGGATAGACTTCATGCACGGCAGTTAACTTGACTCTTCTTTCCAAGTTAACTCGTTGTTTCACATCTCACGCATGTCTATCTTGGAAGTATCAACATTCACTTGAAGTTTCTTTTTTAGGATTTACGTATTCCAGTTAACTTGCTTTCAATAGGGACGTGCATGCTTGCACATTGTCCACTTAGATTAGATGTTTCGGTTAACTGATGGTAGCTTGCCAGTTAACTGTATAGTTTCCATTATTAGGGTTTAGCAATAAGATCTTGCATGCACTGCAAGACTGTAGTTGACTCAAGGTGATTTTAGGGTTGCCTACACCTTTGATGTCTATAAATAAGAGCTTTCAGCTCATTTGTAAATAACTTTTGCATGAGAGAGCAATATATGTTGTGCCCACCTTGCCTGTAATATTGCCTTTTTGTATCTGTTCAAGAGTATTTGTTATGATGATGAATTGTTATGCTACTTGGGTTTCATGCAATTGTTATGATGAATGCTCAGCTTAGTTAAATGGGGTTGTTGGTTTGATCGTTGTTGTATGCGTGTCTGGTCTATGCAATACACTGTCCCAGTTGCTTACCTTATGTTTTGTGTTCAATAAGCCTATTCAGATTGAGAAGATCGTTGTGCCACCTTGCCTTCAAGTTTAGAATCTGTACCTAAAGCTTATCGTTTGATGTGTGTGTCGATAAACTTATTCAACCAAGCAAATAGTTGTGCCACCTTGCCTTCACGTTGTGAATCTATGCTTAGTTTATCGTATATTTGTTTGTTCTAATAAACTTCTACCCAGCTGAGCAAATAGTTGTGCCACCTTGCCTTCACGTTGCGAATCTTACCTGAAATTTATCGTATAATCACATTCCCGCTCCATTTCCTCATGCTCTGTTTACTTGAGGAAACTGGATAGATTTAAAGTAGTTAGCTTAGTTGTAGTTAATGATTTGTGAAACAAGAAAATCCTTAGTTGCAACGTTCTAGGTTTTCTTAACCTTGTGCCTCTTCCAACTGAGATAAAAAAGATAGGATTTAGAGTACTTTACTTTTCCAAGCATATCAGCAAAAGAGGGAGCTCCCCCTCTGTTGTGACCTTTTTCACACATCGCCCCATTGCAAATGGGGACCCTCTTTTTTTTTTTTTGCCTTTTGGGTTTTTTGCCTTGGCGTCACAACTGCTAATTACCATGTTTCTTTTACAATGAGGAGTTTGAGTTTTTTGAAGGGTCACCCAAGCCAAGTAATGAATTTGAGCCCAAATTAGTGCGCGAACATCATCGAAGTGTTAAGAGGGCCTTGTGGACGAAGATCGACTGTCATTTCAGTCAATTCTGACACCTCCTAAATTTTAGGGTTTTCAACCAAACCCCCTATTTTTTAGGAACTTTTTTTTGGCATTTTTAGCCCATTCTGTACTTCCTATTTTTTAGGGGCTATTTTTAGAAAGTTACTATTTTTGGAAAAAATTATATTTTTGGCATGGTTTCTATTTTTGGAAAATGTGCAGGTCATGGCTTCATCAGGATTAACTCTAGAAATCTCCAAAATGGAAAACATTAAAAAATCTAAAAAAGAAAAAAACATTTGCTAAATTCGCCCAAGCATGAGGAAGTTAGATGGCATGGATATTGGACAGGTCCGACAGAGGAAGAAAAATCATGGCATAAGGCTAATGGAAATCTGCCCTGGCATATGAGAAAATGGCTAAGTCATGAGGCAAGTCCGCCATGAAAAGATGGCTTGGACATGAGCCAAGTCCGCCCAGCACTTAGAGAAAACGGCTTGATGGCAAGCAAAGTCCACCCCTACCAAATGAAGATGGCTCAAGGCATTAGCAAGTCCGCCATATGCAAAATGGCTTGGACACAAGCAAAGTCTGCCCAACACAAGTGAAAAATGGCACAAGCCATAGGGAAGTCCGCCCAGGCATAAAGGCAACATGGCAAGAAGGTTCCAAAGTCCGACACCTCCTAAATTTTAGGGTTTTCACCCCGGACCCCTATTTTTTAGGAACTTTTTTTTAACACTTTTAGCCTATTCTGGACTTCCTATTTTTTAGGGGCTATTTTTAGAAAGTTTCTATTTTTGGAAAAAATTCTATTTTTGTCCGGGTTTCTATTTCTGGAAAGTGTGCAGATCAAGGTTGCATCAACATCAACTTCAGAAGGTCCCAAAATAGAAATGGGTGAAAACTTTGAAAAATCTGAAAATTTGTCTAAGGCATGGACAAACATGTGCTAAATTCGCCCAAGCATGAAGAAAGGAAAGATGGCATGGACATTGGACAAGTCCGCCATAAGAAACAGATCATGGCACAACCATCAAGGAAGTCCACCCATGAATGGCTAAGTCCAAGCCAAGTCCGCCCCAAGGAAAATGAAAATGTCTTGGACACTGATGAAGTCCGCCCAAGACAATGGCATGGAGACTAATCAAGTCCGCTCCAAGATGTTGGGAGATGGCACAGAGAGGTGGCAAGTCCGCCCTAGGAAAAAGATCATGGCACAACCACCTAGCAAGTCCGCCCCTGGACAAATGGCTTGAGGATAAGATGAAGTCCACCAGCTCAAGTCAAGGATGGCACAAGACATGAGGAAGTCCGCCCAGCCCAAGTCAAGGATGTCACAAGCTATAAGCAAGTCCGCCCTACCAAGGATGGCACAAAGCATAGGCAAGTCCACCTATTACATGAAGGAATGGCATGAACACCTGGCAAGTCCGCCCAAGCATGTCCAAGACAAGGTGAAGTCTGCCCACGATAAAGTTGGCATGAAGTTGGTAAAGTTCGCCCTCCAAAAGAGAATGTCAAGACAAGCTCCAAGTCCACCATGAAGATGTCCAACCACAAGGTCAAGTACGCCTAGCCAAGGAAATTTGAAAATTTGGCTAAGTTAAAAAAAAGAAGGTTGGAAAAACTCAAGTGAAGTCCGACCTCCCTCATCAAAGCAATGACCAAGAACCAAGAAAGTCCAACGTGACTAGAAAGCATGTCCAAAGCAGCTTCAAAGTTCGCCTTGCCCAAGAGAAGATGAAGTCCGCCAAAGAAAACTTAGAAAATTGACTAAGTGTTGATACCTTGGGGAGGGAAATTCAGAAAATTGACTAAGTGTTGGAAAGAAAACAAGATGAAAATAAAGAGGAAATGTATATAATCCTTGTCCAAGGATGGAGTCCGCCCTACTCATGTAATGTCCCCTTTTACACGAGCATCAGAGTTGGGGGATTAGCCTATTTTCTTGACCCTCGTAGGCTAATAGTTCTGGATAGAGGGTTTCTCGGACGGGCACTTGGTCGTCAATTTGCAGTGTGGATCTTCGGAGTATGGTGGCAGGGTGAATTGTGGCGTTTGACACGATACTTGTGCTAAAATTAATGATACTCACCTTTTATTTCACCATCCTCGTCCTAGGGACCATGTGTCTTTAAAATGAAGGGGTCACTTTATATTTTGCAGTTACTATTCATGCCTAAAGTGAAAAAAGAAATAACTTAAGTGAATAGTGCTCACTTTAATGAATAGTGTTTCCTTTGTTAAATTATAAATAACAAGTGAGAAAGTTCGACCCTTCTCATGAGATGATTATTTTGCTTGAAGAAAACTTGGGAGTGAAGGTTGGAAGAAGAAGGAGGCTAGGGTTTCCTGATTTCTTGCAGTGGGTGAGCCTGGTGGGGCTCTGTTCTTCGTTCTTGAGCTGCTTGAGGGTGTGAAACACCACCTTAAGGTTACTGATCAGTTAGAGACCTGTGTTGCTATTTGCAGGTTATTTTGAGCTTGTTTTTGAATGGTTTTGACTGCCATAGACTCCAATCGCGTTAGCATAGGGGCTGCTTACTTTCCGTGGAGTTTTGAAGCTGTTTTAGAAAGCTACAGCCAGCCGCACTTTGGTGAGGGTTTGTATCAGCCAAAGCAAAGGAAACGCCTCTTTTTGGTGGCTGCAATCATTCCTAAAGGGGGCGCCCTTGTCCTAGAAAGCTTCCCATTCCGGATTTTGGTGGGAGAAGTTCGTCTTTCAAGAGCAATTAGCATTTCTTTAGGGGCAAGTACTGTAGCAATTCACTATTCACAGAGTTACATGGCTGTAAGTTAAAGTCTAGTATAAGATGCATTTAGTTTTAAATAAGTTGTAAGTTATTGGTTGTATGCAACTTATTTATTGTAGGAAGAAGACATATTTGGCTACTGAATTGAGTAATGACTCAAGGTTGTTTCAATAGCTTGGTTTATTAAAGTTTCCCTTATGCATAGGTTGTTTTTAGTACCATTTAGCATTATTGGCAAACAACTCAAAGCACAAAAGAAAGAAATTAAATTGAAACAAAATTAGATCTACAAAACTCAGTGGAAAACAGATCAGCAGAGTGTTGGTACACCACAACTCAGCACAAGCCAAACTCAAAATTGAAGGCAAATCCACAGGCAAAGTTCATCCGAAACCTTGGCTAAATGTTGAATGGTCCACATGAAGGTATTACAAAATGAAATTGAATAGCCAAAATTTGGCTAAGTATGGGAAATACTTTGCAGAGAAAGTTCCAATTTCCTCCATTATGGCAAAAGCACAGGGGAGTTTTTCTCCAAATTCAAGGCGCTTGTAGGAATTTCAAAGCAATCAAGAAAGAAAACCTTAACGACTTCAAGTCTAAGCATGTGCTCCAAGGCGAGACTTCCAATACAAGTGAGAAGAAGAAATCAAAGTCTCAAAAGGAATCCAAAATCAAAGCTAGGAAGAAACAAGCATGAAGGACAGAGTCATCGGCAGGGAAAATATTCTAAGGCAAGAACATGGAAAAACGAACAAGGTGACCAAGGAGGACATCCAACCTGCTAAAGTGGCGCCTCGACCAATCAAATTGTTCCAAGTCAACACGTCCAGATTCAATGAACCTGACACTCCACCATACGGCAACTTTCTATTTTACCGTCGGTTCATATTTAGCAAAAAGGGACAAGTGTTCTCAAATGTAATTTTCTCATTGGTCGAGAGGTAGTTAGTAATGACAAGCCCTAATTAGGGTTTTATTTTGTAATCTCGACCGTTGATTCTAAATCAATCTTGGCCATTGAATTGTAATTGGGGAGCCTATAAATTGAGCTCATCCCTCATTTGTAAAGCATGGGAGCATGTTACAAAACATGTTGAGATAAGTAAATTGTTGCATATGACTGCCAAAGTAATAAGTAATACATTGTTCAAATTGATGGTGATTATTTCTCTTATTTTGGAGTTGGCATGGTTCTTATCCCTCATCATAGTTTAGATTTTATTTCATGTATGTTAGACGAATGCAAGATTTGATAAGTATTGATTTATGGTGTAAACTTGGCTCATACTTTCTTTGGATGGATGCTTTTCATTCAATGCGTAAAGTTAGACTGAGCTTTTGATGTGCATGCTTCAATGTTTACTTCGAATAATGTTGTTCTATTGATGGTGTTGTTCGTAGTAAAGAAATCTTAAGCACACTCCCTTGAAGATTGCACCCACTTTGTGTAGTTGTCGTTGAGCGTGGCGAAGCAAAGCATGGTTATTGGTTTCACCAAGCTAGTACCGTCTCTTGGATTCTTAGGAAGTAGATTAGAAATTCTAAACCCTTATCTCCTTTTTAGTTTGTTTGATCCAAGACCCAAACAGATAGAGCTTTATTGTCTAGACCTTCATTGTGAATTAAACAAGCCTAGCATAAGTCCCCTTGTGATTACCAGCAAATCACAATGACCACAGAGCTTATCCACACCCCAATATTCGAAACATTGGAATTACCGTGTGACCTTTCTTGCAATCTTAGCACAAGAGGTAGTTTTTCAAGAGTGGATAGAGCGTCTATGGATACTTTATTCTAGAGTGTTTGGTGTGTCACAAAACACGCATCAACACCCTCCTAATTTGAAGAGCACTCATTACGCAATGTGTATAGCTGTCCGTTTTGACTCACACTCCAGAGGTGTTAGTTATTACGCCAACATAGTAGTATACAACAGCCATGGGGAAGTACTCCATCAACCTTGTTGTTCATTTACAGCCCTAAGACCAGAGACTGTACATAACTATTTAAATGTTGAGTTGTATAAAGCATATTTTTTGAGGTTCTGTGCTATGGTTGAGTAAACCATTTGTTCAACAATTGCTGCTCTTGCCCAGATTGAACTTTGCAGCAGCTAAATTGATTTCATATCAAGAGTAAAAGTGCTGCAATTTATGCTGGTGAATTCCAATTATGGGTTCTTGGGTGTAATGACCCTAACTCCACATTTGAAGTTCATATGCTCATTGCAAAGTACCTTGTTGAGGTACGGTTTTCTGTATTTGCTAATTTGTGAGTGCATCTACACATAGTACTAGTTTTTCACATGTAAGATGGGTCAGCTGAATTCAAATCTGAACAAAACACTTAGTGATTGATTAAACTGAAATGAAAGGAAAGCCATACTAGTTTTAGTTTTTACTTCAGAAATCCTAAGGGCATACTCCATTGTGTTAGAGGGAGTTATGTTTGAAATTGTAGCCAAGGCATAAGCCCTAATGCTTGACTAAATAATACTTAAAGGTGATAGATATTTGAACATGTGTAAAGGTGCAAATGTCTACCAGGACAGACCCAAGGGTTCAAATAATAAACAAATGCTTGGCCAAGGTAGTTAATTCAAAAGGAAAGGATTGTTTGAATTAAGTTGGGTCACATCGTGGGTAGGACATACGCTTAGATATTGTTTGAGGCATTAATAGGTTGCATGTGTCAGTTATCCCATAGCTGCACAAATTTCACACTTGTTGGCCACGGATTGCTAGACTCTTCTTGATGGGTCGGGCTCCCTTCATAGGGTAGCACGGGGAAGACTATGGCTTCGTGGCAGGGCGGAAATCGTCCCGATGATGCTCTCTCTCCCTCTTCCACTTCAAGTTAATCCGAAAATAATATGGTCTCGATAATGCAAATGATGTTAAGTTGATTATTTTGTGTCTTATTAATTAGATGAGTAAATGACTTGTATTTCATTTCCAATATGATATCTTAAAGTTCTTTGAGAAAGCATGGCTGTTATAGGTAAATTGGTTGCTTATGTTATCAAGTTGCTTCCAAGTGATTAAGGAGAAGGAACGAAGGAGGTTCGTCTTACATTGTTTTATTTCAAATCTGGAATCTAAGTTTATTTTGTTACTGGTTACATGGTTCTTATCTTAGTTTATAATTTATTTTTTAAATCGTGCCCTAATACTATGAATAAGGTAGTTGCTAGGATGGATGATTGTATGCAAACCTAGTAATTCTTGTTACCTTATTATGAATACAATTTTGCTTCTTATAAATGCAACCATGGAAGCTTTTGTTTATTCATTATTAGTGTTCCACGGAGTTTCCTAAAGGGGACGCGTCTCAGGGACGGGGGGACAAGGGGTCTAAGTTTGGGGACGGCGGGGGGACGGCGACAAGGGGCCGGTGCTGATATACATATGGTACTTGAATAACTAGTTATAAAAAGATGTTTAAGAATAAAATTTCAAATTAAACTTTGGCAAATTAGTAAAATTGCAAATACTAACATTTTGAATACTTGAATACTATTACTAAAAGACTAAAAGTAAATAAATATTGAAATTTGACAAATGAAATTGTCAAATTTGAGATTTCTATTATATGAATATCGAAAATATGACATGTCACATCAAAATATCATATCATAAAAATGATTACAATGAATAGCATGATCCATTGATATGAATCATAATCAAAATAAGTACAAAATGCAAAAATGTAGTGAAGGGAGGCCTCTAATCATCTCCGAACTCCTCATCACTCGAACTACTGGAATCCTCGTGCTCAAGCTCTGCCAAACTAACACCAACCAGCCATGCATCTGAAGCCGAAACTGAAGCATCCTCATCAATCTATTTTGGCTCCTCTGGCTCTACATCCCACCATGCTGCTGGACTCTCTTTGTACAAAAGTATTTTGCGGTCAATGAGACGCAAAGCACTATGTACAGCCACAAGATTCTCTGCTCTCCTAGAGATAAGTCTGTTCCTCTTAAGAGAGTGGATGAAGCTATATGTAGACTAATTCCTCTCAGCAGCTGAAGAACTAGAAACCTGAGATAACAATCGGATGGCTAGAGTGGTAGTCAAAGGTCCTGATACATGGCAAGTCCACCACAAAATTGGGTCCTCCTGTGCCATAGTTTGCATATCCATCTTGGTTGCATCTGAATAACCCCTAAGAGTGGCAAATTTGGTCCACTCAGTGCGAATCATACTGGCATCTACATCATTGTACATCCTCTCAATGCACCTGAAGAACCTTGCCTTCACCTCTGCATCCTCTATAGGTGTCACTCTACCAGGCCTAGCAGGCTGCCATGTGCAAGGGAGTGTTGAGCTTCTCCCGTCTCCTATGAATGATTGGCTGAATGTGCTCATGGTAGAATGCTAATGTGGGGTCCCTCTCTCGCACAACAACCCTCATCTGATCAAGCATAGAATCGATGCACTCATACACCTCTCCAAGGCTAGGTGCATCCGCATCCCCATACCTGATAACCTGAAAAACTGGTTTAATGATGGCAACAATATATTTTGCATCACCCCATAACACATCACTCTTCACCGTATCCTTCACCCTCTTCCCCTGCTCTGTTTTAGACTCGGCCCACCTACTCCAATTTGATGTCATGACCATGAGTTGCAATGCCTCTTGCAACTCAATCATTCTATCCAAGAGAATGAAATAGGAAGCATATCTCGTATCAATAGGTTTCAGGAACTCCTTCTTAGCGAAGGTCCTGAAGAGTGCATGTGATGTGTGGTGGTTGCAGATAAACATCTGCACATCTCTTGCATCATTAACCACTGCTCTACTCCAATCAATCTTTCCCATGTGCTTGAGTGCATTGTTCATGGCATGCACACAACATGGGGTCCACCAAATATGCCTGTAAGTAGCCTCAACAAGTCTCCCTGCAACTTTGCACACATGTGCAGCATCTGTCACAACTTGGACCACATTTTGTAGCCCAACCTCCTCAATAGCATCCCTGAGAACCTCAAACTAAAAATCAGCATCTTTGCGATGCCGTGAACAATCAATTGCCTTAAGAAAATATGGGCCCTCAATACATGTAACCATGATGTTAATGAGTGGATGATGGCTAATGTTCGTCCACCCATCCTTGACTATGATGCATCTTGTCTTAACCCAACACTCCTTCATCTTCTCCATCAACAAATTGATCTTGGAATAGTTCTTATCCAAGATCGTAGTCCTCAATTTTGTCTCACCTAGTGGCACATATGATGGTCCTCCCTTTGCCACCATCGATATCATCGCCTTATAATAAGGAGATCGGGCAACATGAAACGGGATGCCATTGGCAAAGAAGAACTTGCCAATGGCATCATCTATGTCATCCTTGAGCTGCACATTAAACAAATCTGCTATGGGGTTACTTTGAGTTTGACGTTGCAATCTTCGTTTCCCCCTCCCCTCTCTTGCATAGGCACTAGAAGAAGAACCCGATGTCCCTCCTACTCTCATCTGCAAAGTATGGTTGGATCTCTGTGGCTGGCTATGCTGAACATGTGTCCTATGCTGCAAAGTAGTAGGCACAGGTGCAGCTAGAGTATCATCAAGAACACCCCATAACTTATTTATTTCAACTTTGTATTTCATGTTTTCTGGTTTTGCCAAAAACTCACATATCCCCACACCTTTTCCTCTAATGAAAAAAAGGTGTGCATTCACTCTAGTGATGCTCCCATACCACCCAATACCACAAAAGTTGCACTTCCACCTCCTTGTGCCACCGGATGTTGCCCCTTGGGCTTGCCTGCTTAGATCTTTTGTTGCAAATTGTTTGTGAGGGGATTTGGGATCAAAAGGAACCTTAGCATACTTTGCCAATTCTGCAGAAAGGCACTAAAAAGTACTTGCTTCACTTGCCATGGAACTAGTTTGGACTTCATGCTCAGCCCCATGTTCACCCCCCTCATTTTCAAGTGCATATTCACGATCGGTATCACTATGTGAATGGACCTCATCCTCACTCATGTTGATGTCATGAGAGCTCATTGTGACACTGCAGTAAATAAATAAATTCTATAAGTGCCTAGTTTCAGCCTAGTTTAACAAATTTGAAACTAAAATAATAAAATTTTAAAACTTCATGATGAATCTTGATGGAAAGATGAAAAAAAAAAACAATGAGCTTTGAAATGAAAATTCAAAATATGAATATGCATTTGCAGCCATGTATATGAAATTATGATTAATTTTTTAATCATAATTTCATAGACATGGCTGCAAATGCATATTCATGTTTTGATTTTCATTTCAAACATCAAACTACATTTTCAAAATGAATCTAAAAACTTGGAAAACAAAATAATTTTTTTTTTGAAAAAACAGTTAAAAACTTCAAAAAACAGTCATAAAACCCTACTTTGTGCTGGAAAAATCCTTCAAAATTGGTGTAGAATGCTCCTCCTCTTCTTCTTCTTTCTCCTTCTCACCCCTCTTGCACTTGCAGCACCTCAAACTCACTTTTCTTACTGGTTTTCCTCTTCTTCAGGTAGCTGCTCCAAAACATCAAATGCATATGTGAGTAAAAAAATGAGCAATTAGAGTGTTTTAGTTCATTTAGAGGCTTTTAGATGGGTCCCACAAGGCTTTAGGGTTCAACCCTAGGCACACAAACCAATAAAAATAAAAGAATTTAAAAAAAAAACACTTTACATGACGTCCCAGCGCGGGGGACGCTTGGGCGTCTCCAAGACGCTCAAGGGACGCCTGGGCGTCCCCGAGACGGCTCAGAGATGCCCAGACGTCCCCCACGTCTCCTTGACGTTTTTCACGTCCCGGTGGCGGTGGCGGGACGGCGAAGGGACGTCTCCCTGCCGTCTCTAAGTCCCCGAAACGTCCGGGACGGGGGGACGGCTAGAATTTGGGGGGTGACGCATCCCTGTGGAACACTGTTCATTATTATTGTGCAATTGTGCAATAATTTTTTGTTGGTAATTGAGCAATAAATATTTGTTACTTGTTGCATGTTAGTTATTGTTGTTACAATCTAAGACATCCCTTGACTGTCTTGAGGATATCCAAGCACCGCCAATGGCAAGAGAAAACACAATTATTCTAAAGAACATTTAATTTTGAACAAATATAAGTGTGAAGGCCAATGTGCGATTATCAGTGGTCTCACTGGTATTTAAGTTCTCTTGCTAATTTCTTAGTGGTGCTATATTGCTATCGGCTATTTCAATTGCATTTTGATTTAATTTTAATACAAAATTTGATACATTATATGAATGTCTAAACTTAAATTTTGATGTCATCTATAGCTAAACATATTTATAATGCCATCCTCAAAAAAATGGCCCTCAGGTTTGCTGTCTCAAAAACACGTACCATAATTCCCTACCATCCTTGTCCCCAAATCACCATGGAACATAGTGCTTTAATACTTAAAGAGGATCACATCTTCTAGTGATAAATATTACAAATAGGAACTCCAAGCCAATAACTTGTCCAATGGTGTCTTCAATGCACACATGTGTCATCATGTAGTAGTGCAATACTATTTTTTATTAAATGATTCCTTGGGCTGGCATGTATTAATATTTATGCATCCCTAGGTAGGCCAAGTCATTGAACGAAATTATTTTAATATTTATATTTGGCACATAGGTCTTGTCTGGGGAGTCAGCTACAAGATTCACTGGAGCTTGCCTAGACTCACAAGTCCTAAGACAAACCGGTTAAACCAAGGCTTGGGACTTGTGACTTGATTGAGGTTATGAAAATCAAGAAAATAAAGGAATAAAAATTTGAAAATGCTTAAACATAAAAGCATGAAAGTCAAGCATTTTTTGAAGGGTTTGGAGGACTTTTGGAGGACAATTAAAAATGATAAAATTATGAAAAATGGCATGTGCCATGAAGGTCAAAGGCTTCAATTTGGGCTTGGTGGCAAAGGTGAAGGGCCCCACCCCTCAACCTTGCCTCGTATTGTGACAAGAAGCACAATAGGGGTGCTACCCCTAGACCCCACAAGAGGCATTTACCCTCAACCCCATCAAGGGCTCTACCTCCAAACCCCTACTCTAGTTTTATAAAACAAAAACCAAAAATCAGTTTGGGCCACGTTGGCTGCAAGAACAACATTGTTTTATTCTTTCGAAATTTTCCCAATTAAATTCCTATTAATTAATATACATTTATACTTCAAGTTTGCAAAGTCAAACCCTATCCTAAGTAATGCTCCTATGACTAGCAACATTTGTAGACTTGTTTGAGATACAAGTGCATGACTCCACATAGAGCTAGCAATGCTGGGCTAAGGGATACAAGTTCCTTTCTACCGTAGAGTATGACTCCATATTGTGAATTTTGCTTTTGATGCCATGGATATCATAATCCATGAGTTTTGTAAACCTAAAACACTTGACAATATTTATATATTTAAAAATGTTTTCTCCTTCAATTAAAATCTGTTTTTATACTCATGATTGATATACACTTGTTTATGTGATCAAAGTAGCTTCTATTTGATTAATTTATTGTGTCTTTAAAGTTTATATATTGAAGGGTGCATGATAAAAATCTCTATATTTTATGGTTTTTTCAATTTTTTGAGGCTAAGCACCAAGTTTGAGTCCAGGTCAAAAGTGAGATGTCCCACCCCAAATGGAACAATCTTTTTCGATTTCTTTCTGATTTGTCTCAGTTTGGCATATTGGACATTTTATCAAACACTTTGCATCATACTGAACTGGACATTGTATAGAGTGAATTGAGCATTTCCAAAGACCAAATAATGTGCTGATTACAGAAATTTCAATACAAACCTTTGGAATAATAGCTTCAGAAACTCATATAATATGGAATGGAACATGAACAGTAATCAAACATAATTCTGAGTTTCATTTCACTTTTCTTGACTGAAATCAACACCTTATGAGCAGATATATATTCCAGACTTTAACATAGCTATACTGTGCACTGTTTTTAGACTGTATGAAGATGAATACACTCAGCATACCAGTGCTAACATTGCATTACAAGACTCAGCAACACAGAACTGTTATAACAGCCATTCAAAGGATAATTTCTGAGTGTAACAAAATCTATAATTCTTGAACAGCAGTTTGGCAAAACCCAGAATGATAAAGATGGGTTACAAGACCTTTTTTGAGTGTTAGAATGACTGTATTATAAGCACAGAATGCCAAGAAATCTTACAAGTATGTGCAGATTGGATGTTAGTACTTTCAGACCTCACAAACAAAATCATTCTTAAGAATTTGCTAATTCTGATTTACAGTGCAAGAATATACATTGAATAAGCATAGAGTGCCTCTGTACTCAAACCTGGAGATAAAATACAGTCTGGGATATGCACAGCAGTATGTTCAGCGTCTGAATACTCCTAGTAAAGACCACACACAGCAAGACCATACTTCCTTGTCCCCACAACAGGATGTAGACAGTCTTCAGACCTTAAATAATGATGCATCCAACTCTAAGAAGTAAAATAGGAGAGGCGTTTGATCTCCTGAAGCTCATGCCAAACCTTGAAATCTCCAATTGACCCTCTCCAATAATAATAACCTAGCACTGTAGAGAATCACTGTAGCAGATCACTGTAGCGTGGTACTGTTCACGATGGTACTGTAGGTTGCTCTTGATAATCATTAAAGCTACAAATTTTCAAACCCTTGTGTCTTCTGATGATAATTTTCTTCTATTATGCACAATGTGACTTCTGGATTAAAGCCACGCAAAGCAACAACCCTTGGATGATATCTCGCATCTGTAGGTTGCACAAATCAGAGAGAATGAACGTTCTCCATGGTTCCAATTGAAGAAAAAACTCTTGTTTCACCTCCAAATGCCAAAGCAACCAAAGCCAAGTATTGAATTGAATAATCAAGAATGATTCTTTTGCTTTTTCAAAAGCCTTTTTTATCTCTCCCAAACGGCATGATCCCCAAGGCATATTCTCACATTTAATATATTAAATATTATATTTGCTTTTGTGGCTTTATTAATATCTTCATTTGGCCGCCTATATCATGACTTAAATGCTTTTGACTTAATTTCATTAAAAGCACTTTTATTAGAAAGCAGTGTTACCCCAAGTTTCCAGGACGGGGACGGCAGCGGACGGCGGGACGAGTCCCCAAGTTTCCGATTTTTTAGGCCAAATTTGGGGACAGCGGAGGACGGCTATATAAAATATAGGGAAAATTTTAAATATATAGGGAAATTTTAAATATTCATATGAAAACATGGATAAAGCATACATAATATATATTATAGAACCTTAACATATAACATTTGTGTTCAACATTCTTTGTGAATACTCAATACACATTGAATATTCAGAATTAACATACATGAATCATAATACAACCTCCAAGTTATAATTTATAAACTTATATCAAATTACATAAGGTTATTTCCAGCTCACAAATTGCTGCACTCAAGGAGTTTTGGGCATCAAATTGCCTTAATATTCAGCCTATTTCCAATTGTGAAGAACTGTTTAAAAAGGTCAAAATCCTAAGTATTTGTCTCTAAAACCTGTTAGTGAACAGCAAGCAAATAAATTCAAGTTTACACACTTTTGAAATAATTTTTTGTTATTTTTATATATCTCTAATAGAGCATCAAATATTTATCTTGTGAGTGTTCCAAATATTGTGAAAGATATATGAAAATAATTTAAACGAACAACTCATAAACCAGAAAACTGAAAGCTATTATATATATATATATATATATATATATATATATATATTTATTTATTTATTTATTTATTTTTATTTTAAAACGTACTTTGACATGGGGGACGGTTCGGGGACGGCTCAGGCATCCCCTAGCCGCCCCTTGGACCAGTCAATTGTCCCCATTTGATCAACGCCGTCCCCCCGTTTCAGGGACGTTTCCTATTTTTTTGCAAAAAAAGGGGACGGTCCCCTATCGTACCCTAGCCATCCCCCTATACCCGAGACATCTCGGGGACAAGGATGGGGCATTTTAGGGGGGGGACGCATCCCTGGTTTCCCTATTATAAAGTCAATACAAGTCATTATTATATGCACTTTTATAATTAATTAATTATTATTAAAGTATCACTTTAATAATATGTAAATACCATAACTCCATCATTAAACATCATTAACCAATTCTGATGATGCTAGAAGATAGCCCACTGATTCCTCTGCTCCCCAGAATGCCTTACTATAAATAGTAAGGTTGGCCTCTAACAACCCACTGACTTACTAAAAATAGTAAGTGTATATAAATGAAGCCAAAAACCCATGGAGACTATCACCTCTAAATATGCCATCGAATTGAGGAGAAATCACCATCAATTGCCACTTGGAGAACCCATTAACTCCCACAAGAAGCCCTCTAATCACCATTATTAGCCTACGAGGACTTGGTGATAGGCTAATCCTCCAAACTCTGATGCTCGCTAAAAAGGGGACATTACAAAAAGTCAGTTTACTGAGTCTAAGCCAAGTACAAGTCTTGTAACACTCATGGGGACTGATCAATGGGCATGCCAGGGAAATCACTACTAAGATTAGTTGTGGTGTTTGATGAGAATAATAATGAATTTAAAGTGTGAGGTGAAATTACCATAGACCTTAATGATCAAAATGAATTTGCTTTCAATTGGAACTCGAGCTAGGTTGCTTAATGTTTGAAGTATGTAATAAATTTGCAAGAATAGTAATAATTCATCACATGATTCCTTCAAAGGAAATACTATATCCAATAGATCAAAATGGAAATGTTTCTACTCTTGGTTAAGGAGTTATTTTTTGGCAGAGCAAGTTACAATATACTGTTGCTTTGTTTTCAACTGAGACTGAATACAACAAGGAAGGCTTCAATACAAGGAGTGAGATGATGTGGTTGTGGAGGATATTGATTGATCTTCAACTTGAACAAACAGCATTGACCTCACGTATTTGGGACAACCAGAATATTCTCAAGATGGTGAAAAGCCCTATCTATCATGCCAAAACTATGTATATTTAAGTTCATTACCATTACATCTACAGGTGTACTAAAAATGAGCAGATTGCTGACATATTGAAGGTAAACTTGGGATTGTATCTGGTTTAGTCATCAAATGGGAGTAATAGACATCAATGGATATTCTAGAATAAATTAGGCAAATTAATAGTTTGTTTTAAGCAAAGCTAAAATAGGTGGCCTGTTGCACCCATAAGCTTAATGGTGTTTGTCTGTTTGTTAAATTGGTTGTGTTGCCAAATTATATACATAGGAACTATGGAATGTAATGTTATGGCTTCTGCAATCAATTAATAACAGGTAGGTTTAAAAAATGAGGATGTATCAAAAACATGACCATCAAAATATTAGGAAGTAAAAGCTAAAAATTAGAACAATTACAGAAAATGTAAATTATGAAGAGAATTTTCCACCAGAACTATGTAGGTAGATCATAATACCATACAACTAGTTTCAACAATCTCGTTTCTATATCACTCAGACAGTTGCTTGCTTCCATCAGATAAAATACTGTGGCTTGTGCATTTGCTTTAGTTCATGACATCTTGAAATTCTCATTCTTGTCTAGTGTGATTAAAGCTATAAATTCCATAATTGTTCCTATATTTCCAATTGTCTCTGTTGCAGTCTTTTCATTTCCTATTTTGATTTACAGGTTGTGCATTGAAACGAAAAGAAAATTAATGTTTGACCAAATGCTTGCTTAGTACTCAATAGTAGACTGACCCAGGAGAACTTTTATAGAATGCCATTTCTTTTTAATGCTAGGGTACTGGTTGTTCTCTGCAGGAAGCGATTTGTTCATCCCTGGAAGACTATAATAAGCAAATTGAGAAACTGAAGCAGGAGATGAACGATGCAACTCACGGAGCAGACAGCATCAGACAAGACATCAGTGCTTTGGCACAAAGATATGCAGTTGTTGACCGTGATGAAGAATGTGGGGTATTGTATTTTAACATTTAGCCATGACTCTATCCATTTAAGTGAGAGGAGGCTTTTTTTAAATTCTTGCATACATTTCTTCCTGAACCATTCCTCAGATTATTATAGAAAGGCCTACTGGATACTGGGTTCAAGTCATTTGTCTTTTAATTGCAGCTCTTAGGCATCACAAGGTAGAAGAAACACTAAGAATTATAATAACTATCAAACTGGGTCTAACAGGTTTGTGAACGAAAAATATTGACTTCAAGAAGTGGACATGGAGTGGCTAGGGGTTTCACATCGCCCATGGCCCCATTTTATGTATTTCCTTGTGAACATGCTTTTCATGCACAATGTCTTATTGGGCATGTCACAAAGCACACAGATCCAACTGAGGTAAGAATTTGCTGTGAAATTTATTGTATACTTGATCTATTCCTCCCTCCCATGAAACTTAAATCAAATTTCATATTACAAAAGCTTTAAAGTTGGGAATAAATCTTATAATAATATTTGTCTATTCTTTCATGCAATGCTTAGAAATTTGATTTTATATATATATATATATCCAAGCTACCTTTATTTAATATATCTAGAATGCATTTGCTGAACATGTAATGGAACTCCAAACATATCCTGTTTGGGCAACCACTTATTCTTGCTAAATTGTTGATCATACAAAACTTATGTCTGAAAATTATTTTTTGCTAAGATCATCATCCATGACTTTTCAATCTGAAAGGCATGGATGTACCAGCATTTCATAGTCATTGCACACTTTGATTCTAAAAGTTATCCTATTGTAAACATTTTCACAATAATTTTTAAATCTATATATATGCATATTAAAATGATCAAGAAGTAGCAAGTGTTGCAGATAGATACTTTTTTAGAATGCATTACCCTGATTGGAGCTATTCACATAATTATCTTTTGAATCTTCCCATTGAGTGGGAATTATCTGCATTTCCATCCTTTTCTTTGTGTTACATTGCATTTAGTTCAAGGTAACTTGGTTGCGAGGATGGGAGGATGTACAAGGTATGAGTATGTAATGCTCAAAAAAATCTACCAAAATATAGCTAAGGACAAAACACAATTCAAATTTTGACCACAACCACTAGCATGATTCCCAAATACTGCTCCCTATACAAGCACTTCATGAAAGTGTAACATCTGACCAATAATTCTCAAAACTCAACCATCTACACATGTTTATTTTGACAATTAGGGTTGAGTTTTCAAATGGAGATATGGAATCCACATCACCAAGGTAGGCTTGATTAGTTCCACAAACTTATCAATAATCATAGACTTAATTCAAGTCACACGTAATGCAAATAGAATATATATCAATAGTATCTTTAAGTAGTAATAAGAGAACAAGCCTAGGGGTCAGACCTAATTCCTTGGGGGCTCATCTCGGACGGCCTTGCCTATGTATATAATTCGCAGAGAAACCGTAGTTTGACAACTAGACTTCAACCATCTCCCACATGGTTGGATAACAAAGGATATAATGAGTTAACATTTATATGATTTTCTATAAATAATAATGCAATTGGGAACCTTAAGTGTCATCCATGAAAGGCTACTACAACACACATGACATTTCACTTTTCAGGCATACCATGCAATGAAAGTTCTTAGAGTTGAGATTTAACAATGCAATGTTTACTAATGCCTTCATTCCCTCACTACCATTTTCATTTATTTACTATGCATATTATTCCACTGTCTTGTTTTACCTCAATATTAATTGACTCCATGCACAAGGTCACACATACATCCTAAGGTAGGAATGTTGTTTTAGGACTGAGGCCTTTCACCCAATAGATCTATTAATATTTTATTGGTTTTGGTCAACCTTTCACATAACTTATAATATAAAATTGAGTCGTAAATTGCATAATGATAAAGTCCTAAAATAACCATTGATATTATATATAATGGAACCAATAGTAATAGTTAGCAATTTCAAATTTTTGAAGCGTATTAGGACAATAACTTGGTTGTGGGGATGGAAGGATGTTCAAGGTATGAGTACATAACACCCTATATGTACTTCTAAATTTTGGGTGCATCTGTTATATGTTGTTGGGTGAATTTGTTATAGGGTGTATTGTACACATACACCACCCATAGATCTAAGCTTACTCTTAAGGAAAAGGGGTTGGGTGCACACACACACCAACCATAGATCTAAGCCTACTCTTAAGGAAAAGAGGTTGGAAACACGCGCGCGCGCGCACAGACACACCCACCCATAGATCTAAGCCTACTCTTAAGGAAAAGAGGTTGGGCACGGAATTCAGGTTGGACAATACACTAAGGATTCATCTATTTGCACCAGATAATAAGTTAAAGCATAATCATTTGAATCCTCTCAAGGTAAGCCAAGGCATAAGACCCAAAGCTAGGGCTCCAAACCTCAAAAACATACAACACTATGGGATTAATCATTGCTCAAATAGGTTCATCGTCAAATGGATATCTTGGAAATGTACCTAAAAGCATTGGCACTCAAGAATAGAGAGTGAGGCACATCCCTTGCAATGACAAGATTGATAAGCTAGCCGAAAAGAAAGAGGGCCAGAATAATGAATCCTTGGATAAGGATAAGAAGTAGCGATCTCCACTAGGCCCCCTTTGTAGAAGGAATTAAACCTATAAATAACGTTCTTGGTGGTGTTGAAAACCAAGACCTTAGTTTTACTAAGGTTGACTACAAGTTGGCAAAGATCATAAAACTCAATGGGCATCAATTTGTCTTTGTGGGCCATTGGGAGAACTAGAGAAGACCACTTTATTTACTAATGGTGAAGTGGGCAACCATTAATAGGATGGATATGTTGTCTAAGAAAATCTTCAAGCTCATCAATGTAGATACCAAAGAGGGTTGGTAAAAGAGGCAACACAACTTGACTCCAATAGGACTCTATTCAAAAGTTGGACAGGTCATTAGGAGTCTAGAATTGTATTATTCAGATGATTTTTGGATTTGATTGTGTACATGCAAAAAACTCTACACAATCAAATCCAGAAATCATCTAAATAATTTGATGCAAAAAACTCTACACAATCAAATCCAAAAATCATCTGAATAATACCGATGCAAAAAACTCTACACAATCAAATCCAGAAATCATCTGAATAATACAATATGGATTGTGGAAATTTGATATCATTAGTCTAGAATTGTCCAACAATTACCATATAGAGCCACATGATGGTAGTAAGGCTTTATGAAGCACCTCTCTAGAAAGTTTTTGATTCTATCCCATACCATTTTTAGAGGAAAGAGGAATCTTGCGCCGGGGGAGGGGGGCCAGACTTAAAATGCTAGTTATGAAAAGATGTATAACAATATACTTGAACATTGAACATTGAACATTAACAATGAAGTGAATGAACCATTGAACATTGAAATTTTCAAATTAGAAATTAGAATACTACAATGTAACAATTGTCGAATCAGCAAATGGAAGATTTCTATTATATCATATATGATATCAAAAATTTAAATATCTGATCATAAAGATGATTACAATGAGTAGCATGATATGAATATCAAAACAAGTACAAACTACAAACTCAAAATGCCAAAATGTAGTGAAGGAGGCAGAGGCCTATAATCATGCCTCGGGAGGTCGAGAAACTCATCACTGGAACCACTGGACTCCCCAAGGTCAAGATCTGCCAAAGGAACACCAACCAGCCCTAAATCTGAAGCATCCTCATCCTCATCAATCTGTGATGGCTCCTCTGGCTCTACATCCCATCGTGTTGCTAGGCTCTCCTTGTACACACGTGTCCTGCGGTCAGTGATACGCAAGGCACTATGTACAACCACTAGCTTCTCTGCTCTCCTAGAGGTAAGTCTGTTCCTCTTAAGAGAGTGGATGAAGCTATGAGTAGACCAGTTCCTCTCAGAAGCTGAAGAACTAGAAACCTGAGACAACAAACGAATGGCTAGTGTGGTAGTCAGTGATTTCGGTCCATGACAAGTCCACCACAAAATCGGATCCTCTTGTGCCATAGTTCTTATATCCGCCTTTGCCGCAGCCTTGTAACCCCTAAGAGTAGCAAATTGTGTCCACTCGGTGTGAATGTTGCCAGCAGCTTCAGCATCATACATCCTATCAATGCACTTGAAGAACCCTTCCTTCACCTCATCATCCTAAATTGGTGTAACTCTACCGAGCCTAGGCATGTACCACTTCGGATTCAATGCATAAGCAGCCATGTGCAAGGGAGTGTTTAGGTTGTCCCATATGCGCTGAATAATAGGTTGAATGTAAACATTGTAGAATGCTAGAGTGGGGTCCTCTCGTACAACTGCCCTCATTTGGCCAAGCATCGAATCAATGCACTCATACACCTCTCCAAGGTTAGGTGCATCCCCATCCCCATATCTGATGACTTGGACAACTAGTTTAATGATGGCAACAATATATTTTGCATCATTCCAGAGTCCATCACTCTTCACTATCTCCTTCACCCTCTTCCCCTGCTCTGTCCTGGCCCCATCCCACTGATTCCATTCTTGCGTCATAACCATGAGTTGCAATGGCTCTTGCAACTCAATCATTCTCTCCAAAAGAATGAAATAGGATGCATATCGGATCTCAACTGGTTTCAAGAACTCCTTCTTCGTGAAGCTCCTAAAGATGGCATGTGAAGTGTGGTGGTTGCAAATATAAATCTGCACATCTCTAGCCATAGTTGGAAAACTCGGCATTTTCAAGTACTCGGCAAGCCCAAAAAACTCGGCTCGGCAAAAACTCGGAAAAAACTCGGCAACTTAAAAAATTGCTTAAACTTCACTAAAAATGCATTTTTTTTGCAAAATTCAAAGATAAGATGCATCCAATGAGTCAATAAATGAGTACATATAAGAAACAAGTTGTATTTGATTGATTTCAAAGAAATTGGATACAAAATGGCATCCTCATGTGGAATGCTCAATGCGCTCATATGATAATAGTCTGAAACAAAATGAAAATAGCAAATTGTTATTGTAAAACTGAAAGTAAATACTATATTAATATATTTTACAAATTTATATCTTCCTCTTCCCATGTCTAGTGAAAACTAGGGGAGAGGTAGAACTAGATGATATTATAGATGAAGGCTTGTAGGAAAACTTGGAAACTTGGACTTGGAGAGTACCTAGAAAACCAAATGAATTCAATCTGATTTTGACGGCAATGACCCTAATGGGGTCAAGGGGTAGCACCCCTCATGGGGATTTGGGGGCAATGCCCCCAGCAGGGTCGAGGAGTAGCGCCCTTCGTGGGGCTTTGGGGGCAACGCCCCCAGCGGGATTGAGGGGCAGCGCCCCTCATGGGGGTTTGGGGGCAACGCCCCCAGCGGGGTCGAGGGGCAGCGCCCCTCGTGGGGGTCTGGGGGCAACGCCCCCAGCGGGGTCGAAGGGTAGCACCCCTCGTGGGGTCCCGGGGCAGCACCCTAGGCGTGCTCCCTGTCGCGATACAGGGCGGGGTTGAAGGGCGGAGCCCCCGCCACCAAGCCCAAATTAAGACCTCCAAAACCACAAAAACCTTCATGGGAGAGTGTTTTTGCTAAGGAAGAAACGGAGCAACTGGTGGGGGCAAAAAATGAATGAAATTTGCCTTTATTCTGACAACGGGGGTCTTTTTTGCTGAGCAGCTGAGCTTTTTAAAAAAACTCTCTGAGTTTTTGCAAATAAACGGCGAGTTTTTAGGCGAGTTTTTGTGAAAAGTACGGCCATACTTTTTGGCGAGTAAAACTTGCAAATACTTGTTTTGCAAAAAAACTCGCGAGTTTTTGGCGAGTGAGCCAACTATGTCTCTAGCATTGCTGACCACTCCTCTAACCCACTCAATCTTCCCCATGTCCTTGAGTGCATTGTTCATGGCATACACACAACATGGAGTCCACCAAATATGTTTGTATGCTATCTCGATAAGCCTCCCTACAGCTCTGCACACATGTGCTACATCTGTCACTACTTCGACCACATTTTGTGGCCCAATCTCCTCAATAGCTGCCCGAAGGATCTAAAACTGAAAATCAGCATCTTTTCGATGCCCTGAACAATCAACCACCCTGAGAAAGAATGGGCCCTCTGAGCATGTAACTATGACATTGATGAGTGGACGATGCCTAATGTCCGTCCACCCATCCATAACAATGTTGCATCCAAAATCCTCCCAACATGCCCTCATCGTCTCCATCAATGAATTGATCTTGGCATAGTTGTTATCCAAAATCGTTGTCCTCAATTTGTGCTCACTTGGTGGCACATATGATGGTCCTCCGTTCGCCACCATCGACATCATCTCCTTATAATAAGGAGATCGAGCTACATGAAATGGGATTCCATTGGCAAGAAAGAACTTGCCAATGGAATCATCTATCTGATCCTTCTGGTGCACATTAAATAAATCAGCTATGGGGTTAGGCTGATTTTGCATCTTGCGTTTCCCCTTGCCCTGTTGCGATTCAGGCATAGCACTATAGGTGGATGAAGGTCTTGAGGCTGCCCCTAACAATGTTCGTGCTCTCTGATGCGATGTGTGAGTAGAAATATGTGGCTACCTCTGCATATGTTGCTCCTGAATCTGTTGTATAGTCTGAATATGTTGCCTACTAGACAAGGTAGTAGGCATAGGAATTCCCACGTCATCTGGAACACCCCAAAGCTTGTTGAACTCAATTATGTATTTCATATTTTTAGGGACCTTCAAAAAATCACATGCTCCCACACCTTTTCCTGGCCAAAAGAGGAAATGAGCATTAACTCTGGTGATTCTCCCAAACCAATCATCACCACAAATGTTGCATTTCCATTTTCTCGTACCACCACCTGATGATGTTGGGGCTGTTATTCTTGTTGCAAACTGTTTGAGAGGAGATTTGGGATCATAAGGACCCCTAGCCCACTCTGCCAAAAGCTGAGAGGGGCAATCAGTAGCAACTGGTGCACTAGCTATGGAACTAGTTTGCCCTTTTGGATTTGACCCATGTTCACCCCCCTCATTGTGCTCATCCTCATGCTCAGGTTCATATTTTAAATGGCTTGCATTATGAGAATGAGTTTCCAATTCCATCTCATCCTCACTCATTTCATGACTGTAGGAGCTCATTTTGACACTACATTTCACAAAATGAAAAAAAAAAATCAATAAACACATAGCTTCAGCCTATGCCCTACTTTAAAATTAAAAAAATAAAACTCTATATTTTAAATTTTAAATTGCAAAAAAAAATCTAAACTAATTTAGAAAATGAAACAACAAGAACTAAGAACTTAGAATTTAGAAATGAAAATCAGAAAATTCAAAAAACTAAAACAATGAACATTGAAAATCAGAAAATAAAAGAAAAAATCAGTTAAAAACCCTACCTTTTGCTTGAAAAATCTCTTCAACAAGCTGAAGAATCTTCCTCCTCTTCTTCTTCTTGCTCCTTGACACTCCTCTTTCACTTGCAATCACTCCTTTCACTCCTCCAATCACTCTTTCCTCAACTCTTCACTCTTCTTCTTCTTCTTGTAGCAGACAAGTATAAATGCAAATGTGAATAAAAATGAAGTTAGGAGGGGCTTTTGAAAGAATAGAAGAGTGTAGATGGGCCCCACATGCCCTTAGGGTTCAAATAGAACCAAAAATATATTATAAAATTGTATTTTTTTTTAAAAAATGTGCCTTTATGTCTGTCCGCCGCAGGAGACACCGATGTGTTTTTGCGTCTCCGACGGCATGGGAGCAAAACGGTGGCACCTTCAGAGATGTGGGAACGTCGTCCCCACATCTCTGAGACGTCCCCATTCCAAGAACGCTAAGGCCTAGGTGTGGGGACGCGTCCACAGGGTTCATTGGACTATTTTCAACTATCTTTGTCTACCTTTGATTCTTATGATCCTTTTATTCAAATTTTGAAGATAAAACCTCTATTCTCACTCCCAAATATTTGCATTAAAAGATAGGATGCTTTATTTTTCTTAGCATTTATTCCTTTGGTTTTGCTTACAATAACATGCTTAGACATTCAAGTTGAAGCAAGAATTTTTCTTCTACCAAGAGTTTTTCAAGGATTATTTCATCTCTAAAAAAGACAAATTGCCCAATTAAATACTTTGCCTTCATTAATCCACAATTTCCCAAAATGACCAATGCAATAACAATGTTTGTCTTAAAGCTTCCTACCAACTATTTGAAATGATAGTTTCATTGTTAATCTCAGATATTAAGATTTGAAAATGTAGATTAAATAAACTTATTTCCTTTAGATTTTGTGGTCTTCAAGTTGCCCTTATTAGAGGGCTGCTCAATATGCTTATTTTTGGTACTCTCTTTTTGTTGGGCATTTTCCTTATATGTGGAGGTTGTAGGAGGCTTAGGTGTAAATCCATTTTTTAGAAGCTCCTTTCTTGTCGTCAAAATATTGGCATTTTTATTTTTCTATTGCCAAACAACACAAAATAGAACACATAAAGTAGAACCATTCTTCTAATTATAATAGGAACCTCATTGAGATCTAACTAAACCTAAAACTAATAGAAGTTACAAGAATGCACATTGTACAAGATTTCATGGGAGGTTTGCGTAAATGTAAATATCTAATCGACTTTGTTTTTGTCTCGGATGCAAGTGCTAGCCTATCAACAATGAAGACCCACAATGAGATTTTCAGATTTAAAGGAGGGTAAACTAATTCAAGCACAAACAAAGACAACTTCCTATTGGTTAAAGTAGAGACTTGTATTCAATTGCAAACAAATATTTGAAGGAAAGACAGACAAATGCTTACTACTAGCTAAATTGTAATGAACAGCCCCAATTTCTTTTTTTGAAAACCTTGTTAACTCAACAATTGGAAATTGCTAAACAACTTTCCTTTCCACTTTTCGATCACCAAGTTCCCAATGTGGGTGAGATAAGAGCATACAATGTACAGGATTACAACAATACTTGAAAAAGAAGCAGTTGAAAGTAATCCACTTATCTAGTGAGGTTAGCTTAGCACTTCCACTTTTTAGTGGGAAAGCTCATACAATACTGGAAATGTAAAGCCAACTCTTCCACCTTTCAATGGTGAGTGAATACAATAAGTAAGAGCAACTCTTTTGCTTTTCAGCGGTGAGTGAGAACCAATAAGCCACTTATTCAATTGGGTGAGTAACAAGAGCCACTTATTCAGTGGGGTAACACAAAATATCATGAGAATCACTGGTGGCATAGTTTACATAGTTATTTTTCCACACTGGTGGTAAACCATCCAGGGGTTACAAATTTGAAAACTTAACACAAGTAAAGCAGCAAATAAATGACTGGAATAGTACTACTGTTTACAGTCTTACAATCTGAAAATAACTGCAAAATTACAAGTGTTTTGCAATGGTAACCAAACTCAACGATAGAAGATGATCTCCCAAACTTATAATCTCTCTAATATTGAAAATACAAACCAAAATCTAAACTGATATAAATCTGATATGACAAACAGCAAACTAAAAGTTCTGAACCAGCAACCTAAGAAACATCAAAATGCTCAAATCTTCATCATACTCCAAAGATACACTTCAAAACTGAACTTCCAATACCCATGAATCAAGGCGACCAGCTCCAAGCAAGAATTAGACCCCAAAACAGCCACTAAATGTGTTGCACGAATCCCAAGGCAAGTTGCAAGAAGTACGGCCCTAGAGAAGGTACGGTCTCTCTAGAAAATCAAAGGCAGCATAATAAAATCTGATCTTTTGCAATTTGAGTCACCCATAGCATAGAATCATGTAGCATCAATACCCATAATGAAATAAAATTTACCCAAGGAGCTGCAATCAAAAACGTCCTTCAGCCATGACTGAACCAGCAAGCTCCAAACTGAAAATAACATCAAAATTCTCCAACAATGAAGCTCAATATGCACTTCTCAATGAAGCACACTCCCAAATGACCATCTAGGGAACCATAGTTTCAGGCCCCAAGAATGGAGTAAATTTGCTAAGCTTTCCCTTAGTTGGATTCTGGATTTCAAACCAGCAGCATAACTTTACAATATTTTCCAAAGATGAGAATGAATGAGCAAGGCCTCAATAAATAAGCTTCAAATGGCAAATGAAACACTCTGAATTCCAAGAAGTCGAATCACTTCAACTTCCAAAAGGGATGCCACTTCAACCATTCATTTTATTTTGAAATAATAAAATATTATTCATCTTCCCTTTTTGGCGTCCATTTCAAAATGCAACAATAAAGCATTTATTAAATCATTAAATGCTCAACTTGACCCCTTAATGTCCCCTCTTTAAAACAACTTGAAGTCATCAAACCTAGACGTGGGGTACAACTTAAAAACATGAAATTGACTGAGTATAAACCTCAGTCCAAGGAGATAACCAAAACCAACGCCAATACTGAAACAGATGGATTGCCAAAAATAGCATGATGACTTGAGCTGAACTGTTGATGATGCCACTGCCAAAATTAGACTTACTAAAAATAGCCAATGCCAAAAATAGTAAGTTCACCTCAAAACCAACAGAAAGTTGAACTAAGCTGAAAGCAAGACTTACTGAAAGTGGTAACCCTAAATTTGCACATCGGAGTAGCCTACAGATTTCCGGAAATAGGCTAAATCCAAATGAAGAGCGTAGGGCGAAATTGGGGACATTACGAAGAATGCATACCCAATTCATCAAAGGAAAGTATGGACTGTTGTAAGTAGTTCCCAATGCAATCCCCTTCATCAAACAACACCAAAAATCCAAGTAAAGGACATTGCAGGTCCGAAAATCACTGGATAGATTGTTGCATGTGTAGTGTCATGTCTATTATGACAAGAAACGTTGTTAAAGGGTCTGATATACAACTGTTGTAGGTCACAACAGCCATGAGGAATCATCAAACTCCCTCTAAACCACCAAAGATCACCTTCTAACAACATCCAAAATCTTTGCAAACATTCACGAAAACTTAAATCTCAAAATCTGCAATCAAAAAATCCTTTGAATTATCTTCTTCTTGAAACCTTGGAACTGGAACTCCGCTGAAGCACAATGTGATTCTTGAATAGAACCGCTCCACTAGCTAGGGATTATCTTTCAAATCCAAAACTAATAATCAAATGAAGGTTTTCGTCCTCAAACGATTTTTGGAAGAACTCGTAGGTTCAATCTGGCAACATAACAATGTGAGTAATCTTCAGCATATCCAAATGAGCCCCCAACACCTCTTTTTATAACTTTTTTCGTTGCTTTTTTGAAAAACGTTTTTTTTTCTTTTTCATTGTTTTTTCGAAAAAACATTTTTTTTTGCTTTTTTCGAAGACCTTTTTGCTGCTTTTGTTTTTGAAAAAAAACTTTTTGATTTAAATTAAATAATTCATTATGTGCAAACTTTTAATCACCTTTCGAACGAGTTATTACACTAAGTTGTCATTTAATTATTTCTCAACTTTAGACAACATTAGTAAAATATTAATTAAATAACATAATAACTCACCCAAGTTGAGGAGAGTACTATGTCATCAAAATCCAATTCTGACCACACCATGATGAAATTGAAGTAGTAGGAATATGATTGAAATCAACTTGGTGACATTCTAAAAATAGCATGCTCCTCCAAGAAGTTTGGAGAGCACCCATAAGGTTGGAAATTGATTCCAAAAGCATCAAAGGGCTCCAACTAACCAATTGAATTCAATCCCAAGAACAATTTCTCTGCAAGACTCATAAAATGCTTCTCCAAGAATGTTGGAGTTCTCCCTAACTAACCACTTAGCCTCCGGAAGACTTGGAAACTGGTTGAATATGCATGAAATGGCTATGCGCCAAAAGGGGACATTACATAAACCAAAGGCCAACCTATCTACATCAACAAGAAATAATTAAATGAGTGAACACCATAGTATTTCATAAAGGAAATAATTGAACTACATTTAATGCTACAATTCAAATAGAGAGACTTCACCAATACAAAGTGCGACTCAAATCAATCTACTTTTGATTTTCTTCTAAAATTACAAACATACAATCACCATTACACAATCACTTTTGTTGAACAATAATGCCCTAAGATTTCACCAAGGACATTAATAGTTAGCAAGTAGACTAATAGTATTTTCACATTCTAATTATGACACAAACATGTCACAATGCACACTAATGCACGGGAGTTGTTGTGACACAACATGACACTCATCAACCATGATTGCATAAACAAAAAACTTTAACATTGGTGCCAAACAACATCATCATAACGAACACCATAGGCATAGAGTTTCCTCTAACTCAATGTTAGGGTACTTGACCACTAACACCATACCCCTCACAAATAGGTGAGAATAGAAGAGAACGAGACACCATTTCCTATTCAAAGGAAACCTTATGCACTGTTTCAACCCAAGACAATTCTTCTATCAGAAATGTTAGAAAAATGAGTAACAAACCAAAACGATACCTACCTATGAGATAAAAAAAATACGGAGATCCACTCTCACCTCAATCATGCAAGAGACTAGCCATTTTTCCTCACAAGTAAAAAAGGATAAAAGATTTTACCAAACCAAGATGATGGGAAGGAAATGCAAACTCTAAGGATCATTCTTCCTTTAGGATACTTGTACAAAAACTAACATTACTATTCACTGTGACAAAAACACATTGTTTAGCAATTTAGGATCACCCTTGGCATTTCTAGGATCACCTTATGAAACAAGCAATCTTAACTAGGGAACAAGCCTATTTTGCACATCTAGGTCCCATTTGACTCCATAATAATTAACCCCTGGGAATAAGGTTTAAACATTAGACACATTTACCAAGGAAAAAAGGTCAAACTTCAATACATTTCCAAGTAATGCAAGCAAGCCTAAGAACTACTATGACAATCATGCAATTGCAATTGTAACACCAAAAGGATAAGAGCTAGGTAAATAAGCATACCATCATTGAACTTGTCTAATCTATGACATCATATTCAAGGCATAAACTATTCATTAATTCACTTTCCAAATTTGAATTAAAGTTACACCTCAGTGCATAAATGCAAATTGAATTTACATAGCAATTGTCAAGCATCTAGGACATGACACTCACATCCCGAACATGGATGAAACATGATCAAATACAAGGTGAATCAAATATCAAGTTTACAAATGTTCTCAATATTGAAATCTACAACACAACATATAATCTCATGATAATCTTGTATGGTCACCAAAATGCATTACTACATATTCAATTCGTGACCAACAATGTTTGATCTATCATCCAACTAATGTGGCACCCTCAAGCCCACCCAAGTAGACTAAGAGAACAAGTACAAGGCAATTCAAAAAATAGTCACTCATTCAAACCAAGAATGATGACCATCAAATATGCACTTATTTTTGACAACACCAATCAATGCATAACCATAAATAGATACTCAACCCAAATAGGATTCAATGCACAATTCACATAATCTGATTCAAACAAGGAAGAGCAATTAAGAAACACATGTAGTGTCATCACTATAGTTCATTTAGTCTATCCTACTCTATTCACTGAAACTATTTGTTTCAAGACAATGGAGTTGGGGAGAGGAAGAAAGCCACACCAAATTCTCACTTCTACTCAACTCCTAAACACATGCAAAACTGCCACTTTTCACAAAATGAGTCATGTCAAGGGGGAACATAGTGTGACATCATCACACCCATACCTTACCCTTGAACAATTTTATTTTCCAATCAAAATACGTAAGACCACAATGTAATAATTCTTCAAATATTTAAAATTCTAAAATTTGTCCTTTTAAAAATGCAACAAAATCCATTTAAAGCCATGTTTTGGCACTATGGGGAAGCTCCCTCAAATCTAACTAAACCTAAAACTAATAGAATTTTCAAATACACACAGTGTACAAGATTTCATGGGGAGATTTGAATAAACATAAATATCTAATTGACTATGTTTTTGGCCTTGATGCAAGCACTAAACAATCAACAATGAAGACCTGTAGCAAGATTTTCAGATTTAGAGGGTAAACTAATTCTAGCACTAATTAGACCAATATTTGATTGGAAACAAATATTTGAAGGAAAAATAGATGAATGCTTAGCTGAAGTGTAATGTCCCCATTTTTGGCCTAGGCTTTCGGAAAAGAAATAATTAAATTAAGTTGTCTAAATTAATATTCCCAAGCAACTTGTATTTAATTAATTATGGTTTTAAGCTAAATATTTTATTTATTGAAATGAGAGAGGAAAAACGAGATTGCTCTCGAAAAAATCTATTACATAGTATTGCCTTTATAAGGACATTCTCGTATACAACTAATCATGGGAATATAACTCCCAAAACCAATTTTATTTATTAAATTAACAATAGCATGTTAATTTATTTATTTAACTATGTATGTCATGTACTAAATTCTTAACACCCCCCTTAGTACTGACATAGAGAAAAACTAGAAATTAGTACTACACCACCTTCTAGGACCACTGTAAAAAAGGCTCTAAATCCAATGCATCCAGTGAAACTTGGAGTTATCTATAGTCAAAACAGATCTAGAATACATCGAAGGATGACTGGTAATGGATTCAGAAGTTGCGACTCAAAATAGCTTGCCTTAAAAAAACATGTAGGAATTCCCGAAATCTATATCACCAAATTTCAACTGAAGTCAATGACTTTTTGTGTCCTCTCTAACAGAAAATTTCGCCCTCCTTGCAGATTTACCATATTTTGTTGGAGAATCTGGGCCAACAACTCTTCATCTGGGGCTCTAAATCACACTCATCATATGAACCATCAATGCAAGTTGCTCGGCATCTTCGTCCTCTGGGGTATCTGCAATAGCATCCTTTCAGCACATAAATTTCACCTTATTCGCTTTCAGCGCAGCCTGGGCATTAGTTTAGGCAACAAAACAATATATCGCTGCCTTTCTTTTACAGCTTCCAGTGCGCACTCTCTCCTCCTCTCAACCCCACCCAACCTACTATTTGCAAACTCCGATATCCTTATAGTATATTCGCTACCAACATAAAATGGAGTTCAGCACTTCAACTAATGAATATTTGCTACAGTGAAATCCACTAGAAAAAACACAGAATGCCCGATATTTCCAATATGAAGATGGACTACGGTGAAACCAACTAAAGAACAAAATTAAGACGGCATCCACAGAATGGAGTCCAATGCTTCAAGAGTTTATTTCAATGAAATTTCAGCAAACAATGTTCAATTGACATTAATTGGCAATAAATCGCACAAGTTTGCATACTAACTACTTCGTTTTTTTTTTTTTAGATTTTGAAAATGAATCATGAACAGAATGGAGGAAAAACAACGAAAGGAGTGACCAAGATGGAAAGAGAGAAGAAATGCAAATGAGTGATGAATGTCACACATTTGCACGTGGTCTACACTGCTCCTCTGTTGACAAAATGCAAGAATGGTGGACGGACATCAATGGTTGTTACATGTGGTATGCACTGCTTGGCCCTTGAATGAACCGCTTTGGATGAAAAAACAAATGAATGGAAGGAAAATAGAGAGATCAAGCAACCTGCTCTGATACCATATTGAAATGAGAGAGGAAAAACAAGATTGCTCTCGAATCAAAATTTTGTCATTCACATTGCACCAAAAATCTATTACATAGTATTGCCTTTATAAGGCTATTCCCATATAAAACTAATCACAGGAATATAACTCCCAAAACCAATTTTATTTATTAAATTAACAATAGCATGTTAATTTATTTATTTAACTATGTATGTCATGTACTAAATTCTAACTTTATTATTATAAAGTGACCTTACTTGAGCCAAAAATTAAAATATTATAATGTCACTTTAAGGAGATAAAATGTTTATTATTTAAATTGTGATTTTTATAATATACAAATTCTTGAAAGTTTTGTTGGGGTTATAAAAGGAGTCGAGGAGAAGAAAGGAAATCATTTTTAAGTTTGATAATTTCTCTTTTCAATATTTGTGTATGTGGCCAAACTCTTACCGATGGGAGGTTTTTTTAATAATCACCATTAATTTTTTGTTACTGAAAAACTTGTTAGCTTAAAAAAGAATGAAATGCGAAGCACTTCCTTTCCACATTTTGATCACCAAGTTCCCAATGTGGGTGAGGTGAGAGCATACAGTGTATGGTATTACAAATTCTTTTTAAAATAAGAAGTTGAAAGTACTTATTTAGCTGGGTTAGCCAGCACTTCCACTTTTCAGTGGCAAAGCTTTTACAATAGTTAAAATGCAAGCAAACTCTTCCACTTTTTGGTGGTGAGCGAATACAACAAGAAAGAGCAACTCTCCCACTTTTCAGCAATGATTGAATACAATAAGTTAGAGCAATTGTTCCGCTTTTCAGCAGTGAGTGAGAACCAATAAACCACTTATTCAATGGGGTGAGTAACAACAAAATACCAAGAGCTGCTCACAGGTGGTACTACCACTCAGTGTTACAACATTAGCTCATTTGAAAACTTCTAAATTCAAGATATGCATCTGCTGTTACAAGTATGATTATGAAATAAATATATAGAACATCCCCACGTGTATCAAAACATCAAAGAACTAACCACCTGTTGGTGTGCATTTTATTACCCACCGAACACAGAATAAATTGTCCAAAGACACTCTATCCTCTCTTGAACAAAATCATCACGTATGCTAAGATTGCGAGAAGATCATATGGCAGTTCCAAGGTTTCTTTTGTCAGGTCTTGACGTGTGGATAAGCTCAATGGGCATTGTGATATGTTGGTAATACACAAAGGGACTTACGTTAACAAATCTTTCACAAGTTAGGACTTAGGCATACTTGACAGTAAAATGTTATCTTTTTTTTTTTTGTTTTGGATTTTCAGTTTGGGATTTCAAAAAAATAGCAAAAGGATAGGGGTTTAGAAGTTCTACGCTACTTCTAAGAACTTAGGAGACGGTGTAGACTAGGTGAAACTAATAACCACGCTTTGCTTCACCACACTAGGACAACTACACAAAGTGGGTGCAATCTTCAAGGGGGTGTGCTTATGATTTTCACGTCAGGAATAACTACCATTGAATTGAACAATATTTATCCAGACAGAAGTTGAGCATCCACAATTATAAGCTTAGGCTAACTTTACACATTGAATAAAAATCATCTATTCAAAGAAAGTATGAGCGATAATTTCACCATAAATCAATACTATCAAATCCTTCATTCATCTAACATGCATTCAAATCAAATTCTATTCTAAATCTAATCTATTGTTGAAGGAGATATGCAACCATGCAACCACTTGACAATAAGAAGGATTCAAAGCAAATCATGCATATGATCTTTTATTATCCAAAGTAGCTATACGCAACAATTTCATACAACTCTCTTCACCAAATAACAATGAGAGAATAAGAGTTTATGTAGAGTTTTTGAAAACAAATGAAAGGCTGAGATCAACTCAAGATGAACAGCCAAGATCAAGATATAACAACCCTAATTAGGGTTTCCTAAAATAACATCAACAACAGGTGCATGTAGGACAAGTGGTACGAGGAGCTATCTTCAAGGGAGCGCATCCTTATCCTCTCGAGTGGCAGTATGTTCAATGAACCTGGACACGATCGGGATGACCTCTTCCATTGTGACATGCGGTAGCATGTTTACCTTGAACTCCAATTCGTCCAAGTCCTCAACGCATCCAGAAAAAGCACTCTCCCACTCCAATTCCATTTTCAGGAAGGCATCTCGAATAGACAAGAAGCTCGCCGCTTTGGTCAAATTTTGCCTTAGGACCGGTCCAGTGATGGTGAAGAAGATCTCCTGAGCTCTGAGCTTTAGATTCTCCAATTGCATGTCATCCTCTCGGATGATCTCCTTCTCAAGTACATCCATAGCTATGAGGAAAATCTTATTTTGGATCTCTTTAATTTGCTCTTCAACTCTGACTCCATCGGCCTTCACTCTTTCCAAGACCTCGCTCCGTGCTATCAATGCCCAGTACCAAGTGTGGAAGTCATACGCGGCACCTACTGCAATTACCTTCCCATCAATTAACTCCTGCTTCGGGACTCCTTTCAGCACTCTAAGGCATGGAATGATTCTATCGTGAATATCCTGAAGGTGGTCCCAAGCTTTTGTCACGACCGTGAGTCTGGAGAGCAAAGAAGAACTCTGTCCATAGGCCAGTGCCAGTCTTTCCATAAATGTAGCCACTTCCTCGCTTTTTCTCACCATCCACTCCTTTGTCTCTTTAGCTGTGACCATTTCTTCAAAGTCCTTGACCACTTCCTGCAAAGAGTTTAGAAGTGGAGGAGCTATTGCATCGCCCTAATTGAGAGGTTTGGTTAGGTGTTGAATGTACTCCTTCAAGCGTTCAATCTCCTTTTTATATTCTCTTTTCTTTGCCACTTCCTTTTCCAGCCTCGCCTTGATGGTAGCAACTAAATTATCCAAGTCCTCAACCTCTTGACTTTTTTTTGTTGGACCCAAGTCAACAGTAGTAATAGCATACTCATGGGGAGCAATATCCTCCCTTGACTTATCAACTGTTGGCATGGCAATCTGCACTGATCGGTGACCGACTTCATCTTTCTAGATCGTGGAGAACATCTTGGTGGGCTTCTTTATAGTAACTTGTTCTAACTTGGCCAAGAAATTTGTTGTGTCATCCTCCCCCTGAATCTCAACTGGTACCTTTTTCTTCAATCTTTCCTTCAACCAGTCAAAAATTGTAGGTTGTTCAATGTCGTCCTCTTCCTGAGTATTTTCTCCACATGGGATATCTTGAATTCCTCTAAGAGCGGAAATCATTCCTTCTTGAAATTCTTCACCCTGGATATCCATCTCATTTTCGAACTCAAGTATCTTTGTGCCTGTAGGAGATGGAGGCTCATCATCATCTGGCTGGATTGACGCAATATTCCCCTCATGAATTGGAGAAGGAATCCTTATGCCTGCCAATGACTCATCATCAATGATTAACACCCTGTTCTCATTTCTAGATGCAGCCAAATGGGATGGCTCCAATCTCTGGCTCTTCTAAACAAGATCATCGTTTATAGCTGTCTTCCCTTTTGACTTGGTAGGGTCATCAGTTGTCTCCTTCCTTTTCTTAGAGTTGGGGCTTTCAATTAACTCAACACTTTGAGATACTCTTGCATTCGAGGAACATGATTCCATCTCGCCCAATAAGTCATAGGTGAGGGTCAATTTTCTTTGCCTTAACTCCTGGACCTGTTGGTCAACCCGCCACTATGAATATTTGATAACTGGCCTCATTAAGATAGTTAAATCTGAGCTCAGGTTTTGACCATTTCATAGGAGGAAGAGGCCAATTCTCATCATAGCGCAGCTGGACATATTCGCCATCATCCTCTAGCTCATTAGGCACACGGTGAAGCTCGGTCATTCTAATCAAATTCGTTGGCAATCTGGACCATAACCTTTTCCTGATATCATATTCATCTGCAGCATCTACCCAAAAGTCCTCTAGGTCTACCTTATGTTTATACTTCTTTCCATTCACTGTCCCAATGTGGTTATGAGGATCAAAATTGGCCCTGGACCGTTAAGTTGTGAACGGATACCATTGCATCTCCAGCCTGGCACTTTCAGCTACTTGTGCCGACGGACAAGACTCCAGCATGTTTCCAATAAAGAATGGGAAGGTAATAGCCGCCTTCTGCTTTGACCTCTGGAGGTTTTGGTATGTCTCCAATTGCCTAAGGACCTCTAGCAAGATCATCCTATTGGTAGGATAAATTGGAGGTCGGTAAGGACATCCAGTGAATCCCTGACCCCTTATGTATGAGAATCTTGGAAACTGGATAAACCAGGATCCATATTTGCTAATCAGGCTATTGGCCTCATGAGTAAGCCTTTGATGAGCTCCTCCCTGCAATATTCTAGTGATGTACATCAGGAAGGCATTGTTTACCCATCTGAAGTGGGATTTCTCGCTAAGCTGCAGCTGCGGATAACAATCATAAGACTTAAATTCATTCTCACTATTACCTACTACGCCTCTGCAGATCAATCCTGTGTACTTGTAAGTTCTGGCCAACAGGTAAACGATGTAGGAACTCATGTAAAAAGATTTTGTCCTCTCCAAATTGACTAACTGCTCATGAAGATTGTCACCAATCATCTGGGACCAGTTGAACATCTTTACGCCTGAGGTGATTTCGTCAATGAAGTAATACATCCATGTCTCAAATGGCGTGCCTTGGGGGTTGCCCATTATTTTGTTTAATAGCAAAATAATATATCCATACTCCTCCTTGAAGTCTATTCGAAGCAATTTCTTTGGCATCTTCTTGACAGTAGGCCTCGGCTTCTCTAACCACGACTTATTAATATTTGTTGCACAAAGCTCAAACTGGTCTTCATAGAGTTTTTTGGCGTCTTCTTTAGTTTTGTAAGAAGTTCGATTATAGCTCGATATGCCAAATGCTTCTTGAATTGCTAACTCTCTGAGATGAGCCAGTACTCTCTCGTCTAACGCAATAACTAGCCTCTCCTGCACATTGTAGTGAATGGTGCACTCTACCATTAATTCAGCACATTCCACAACTGGTGGAAATCCGGTTGCCTGGACAATACCATTTGTCATCATCCAGCGAGCAACTGGTGTTGGCAGGAGTTTGTTTTGCTCGTACATTCTCTTCTTAATATCTTTAAAGTCTACATGTCCGAGATTGGTGTAGGTGATGTTTTTCCACTTGGAGTTGAATTTTGACTCCGGCTGCAATCCTTTGTTGGCGAACTTCGTCTGTGCCTTTCTCGAAGGTTCTCCTCTGGTGGTCATTAACCTACAATAAATATGAAAAGAATTAACATTAGTTTGGAGATTTTAAATCTGATATTTCTTGGCCTTTATTCGAAATTTTCACTTTCAGCCTATTAAAAAGATAAAATTTTGTGAAAAATCAAACTGGAAATGAAAAATTTGGCTAAGTACTCAGCAAATCTCTACCAGAATGAGTGAATAAGAAGAAAGAAAGAGAGAAGAATTCAGCCAAACTCATTTTTGAACCTGTGAAAGTATCCTTCGACTGTAAATCAACTTTAAATTTTGAAAATTCACTCAAAATTCAGAAAAAGCACGCCTTTTAACTCAAAAATTTACTTTATTTCTCCAGAAATTATGCCCTTCAGCTTAGAAAATTTACTTCTCCAATTTGAAAAATTACTTCGTCTTCAAAAATCTCCCTTCGAAAACTTATTCTTCGCAACTTCTAAGAGAAAGCTTTTGATCGAACTTTGGAAGAATGATTTGATAATGACAAGTCGAACTTCTTATAAAGCTAGAGAAGTTGATGGTTTTAGCAACTTCATGTTTTTTTTTTAAATTCATCAAATCTGGACTTGTTTATGTCTTCCAAAACGGCAATTTAATCTTTACTGAATATTTTCGAGAGAAAGTTTCCATTTTTTTATCATGGCGCCATCCTTAGCCAAAATCCTCTAGATTTTTCGAAAAAAATTCTAAGTGTTGAACATTTTCCTAAGTGTTGGAAAAAATAAAAAAAATATATCCTAAGTATTTTCCAACCTCTTCCAACCCTTTAAATCATTTAACTATGGCGAAATTTTATTTACCCATGGCTAATTTATTATTTTTCAAGTCATTTTATTTCTCTCCTTTAGCCAAGGCGGACTTTATATTTGTCTTGCCATTTTTCATTTGTCTAGGGTGGACTTGGTCAACTTCATGCCAAGGGCGGACTTCATGTGTCTTGTGCCATCTTTTTCTTCCTTGGGTGGACTTGGCTAAGTCTTTGCCATCTTCTCTTGTCTAGGGCAGACTTTAGAGCCTGCTGGACGTCTCAACTTTTTGGTAGGCGGACTTCACCTTTAACTTGCAATTTCTTCCTCTTGTCCAAGGCAAACTTCATGATTCCCATGCCATCTTTCCTTTAGAGTGGGGCGGACTTCATGTGTCTTGTGCCATGGCATGGCAGACTTCATCATGTCTTGGACATGTTCTATCTCTCCTCTAGGCAGACTTCACCAACACTTAGACATTTTCTTTCTTGGCCTAGGGCGGACTTCATAGTAGTTTGGACAAGCATCTTTCAAGCTAAGTCGGACTTTGCTTATGGTTTGGACATCTTCCCTTCAACCTAGGGCGGACTTCATGATGCTTTCACCATCCATTCCTTGGTGTCTAGGCGGACTTCATCAACTTCATGCCATGTACTCTTTGAGCTGGGCGGACTTGGCTTAATCTTTGTCATCTCCTCTTTGGCAGACTTCATCAACTTCATGCCATGTACTCTTTGAGCTGGGCGAACTTGGCTTAATCTTTGTCATCTCCTCTTTGGTGGACTTCATCAAGTCTTTGGGCATGCTTCTTTTCCTTCCACGCGGACTTGAACATGTGCTTGGACATCCATCCTTGGGCGAACTTTGAAGTTCTTTGGACATATCTCATTTCTCCTTGACACTTAGATGCATTCTTCTGGACCATCTGGAACAAAACCCTTGTTTGGAGATTTTTCTATGCCTTTTATACTTAGAGGTGTCAATTTTTTATTTTGAAGGTATGATCGTTATTTCCATGACATGTGGGACCCAATCCTAGGTCTGCTTTCAAAAAATAAAAAAAAGTTGCTTCTCGGATTGGTCCCAAAATGCCAAAAAGTGAAAAAGCAAAAATCCCTAAAAAATAGGAAGTGTCAGAATTGACCCAAAGCAATGGCGTTCCTTGAAGCGAAAAAGCAAAAATCCCTAAAAAATAGGAAGTGTCAGAATTGACCCAAAGCAATGGCGTTCCTTGTTTACGGAGCCTTCTAAGCCCTTTGATGATGTTCAAACACTAGTACGGTCTTGAATTCCCAACTTGACTTGGATGATTTCTCAGAACTCTAACTCCAAACTCTCAAAACAAACGGCCATATGAAATGAAATTGTAGCGCTACGACAAAACCCTAAAAAGCAAACCATTGGGGGTCCCCATTTGCAATGGGGCGATGTGTGAAATAGGTCACAACACCACCCATCATGGAATTAACAAATATACCTCAAAGATTGGCAAATAAATGGCTGGTGCAGATCTGAAAAAGGTTTGAAACCCTGCTGTTATAGTCTGGACAGCGAGATATAAACTCGGAAAACTTCACCAAATCACTCGCACATGCACCCACAATGAATGTAAGCTATAACCATGTTTCCAAACAACTATGAATGATTCATCTGATCATCAAAATAGTTTAACTGAAAATCCAAAACTGAAACATCAAAGCATTTCCAATGGTGGCTCTTGGCTGGAATCACACCGTAGTTTAGCTAGGGAATATCTTACAATTTTGAAACTAGAGATCTATGAGGGATTTCATCCACAAAGATTGAAGAGAACCAAAGTCATTTCTACAACATAATATTACCATTCTTCAGCATATCCAAATGAGTCCCCAACACCTCCTTTTAAGCTTTTTTTATTGTTTTTCCGAAAATCGTTATTTGCTTTTTCAATGCTTTTTTGAAAAAGTGATTTTTGCTTTATCCAAAAAAAGAAGTTTTTTTCCTTTGTTGCTGTTTTTTTTCCAAAAATACACTTTTTCTTTAAATTAAATAATTCATTATGTGCAAACATTTAATCACCTTTTCCATGAAATTCCCTTGTAAAATAAAATAAAACATTTTTCATGTGCAAGACCCCCTTATTTCTCCTAGGTGTCCAAAAGGGGAATTAAAATACCTTTTCAAAAAGATATTACACTTGAGTTATAAAAAATAATAATAAAATATTATAACTTAAGTGAATAATTTAATTATTTCACCCCAAGTTGTGGAAAATCCCAAAACACATTGGAATCCAAATTTGACCACACCAATAAGATATCGAGCCAATCGGTAAATAATAGAAGCCAATTTGGTAACTTACTATAAATAGATGTGCTCTCCAAGAAGTTAGGAGAACATCCCAAAAGTCAGAAAACACTTTAGAGAGTGTCATTCAAATCAATATTGCTCACATAGTGAAATGTGCTAGACAATTTTTTCTTGGACTTTTCACAATACAACCACCACTAAGCCAACTGATTAGTGTTAGCTCAACAAAATAATAAGCAAATTAAAAACACTCAACACCAAGAATGTGCCCTAAAACCCAATGTGGGTGAGGGGCTAGCATATGGCGGAGGTAAATGCTCAATAACTTGAAAGAAAGTTACAACTGAAAGTAAAGAGGCGGTGAACCAGCCATGAACAATTTCCACACTTCCACTTATTCAGTGGGGGTAAAAGAAACAAAGCAAACTAATTCATCCGCTGCGGCAGGCATCCACTCAATAGTGGGAATTCGCCACTTTTCAGTGGGTGATTTATGATGTTACAATAGTTTATTCCTCCATACTGGCGGTAAACCATCCAGGGATTACAAAGTGTGCATTAAAAACTCAAAGTAAATGCAAAATAACAATGGTTGGATTAGTACTACTAATTCACAACCTTACAATTAGAGAAATCTGCAATTTACAAATGTTACATTGATAGAAACATTGCAAACATGTGAAGGATGAATCTTTCAAGTTCTAAACCTTTCTAATACTGAAATTGAAGCCAAAAACTGAACTTATTGAAGTCTGATAACAAAAACCAGCATACTGAAAATGTCAACCAGCAAACAAAAAACCACATAAATGCTCACAACTTCATCAATATACCTCCAAACGTGATGAAACGAAGTGCAAAGACTCTTTGGAGGGTAGGCGCCCAAGTTGCAATGAAGAAACAGCTTCAATTCACCTCTAATTATTAGGCATGAATCCCAATGCCCATCATGAGAGGTACGGCCTGCTGGAAGGTGCGATTTTGCAAAATAAAAATAAAGACTTGGAAATAAATTCCAATCTCTTGTGGAAAGGGTCGCCTTGAGTCAAGAAACACTTTGCAAAGATACCAAGAATGATACTTTATTTGCTCAAAAAGCTGCTAACAAAAAACACTTTCAGCTGTAGTAATACCAGCAACACCAAAACTGAGAAACATCACCAAAATTCTCCATTTTGAAGCTCAATCTGCTTGTCTGGATGAGAAGCAGCCGTGAAGCCAACTAGGTGTTATCTTTCAAACACGAAATTGGTTAATTGCTAGGAGGTAAGCATTCCTCGAAGCTGAATTTACATTTGTCATTTCGACAGCATAACTTTAGCATAAACGTTGGATGCCAAATGCTGGAGCAAACACTCTTTTTTATAGAATTGAAGGTGACTTTTCAAATTCCATAACTCCTCCAAGAAAGGGATGCCCCTTCACCTTTTTGAAATATTCAAATTTAAAGAAACACTTTATTCCATCTTATTTAGGCGTCCAAACTTCATGGCACAATAAACATTATAAAATATCAATTAATTCCTCCATGAGGCATCCACCCTTTATGTCCACCTTTTAACACAACTTCAAGTCATAACACTAGGCCAAGGGGTCAATTAAAAATATAACATTAATGACTTGAATTAACTTATTTCTCCAATATTTCACTTCAGAAGTCAAAACCAAACATACTCAATTGCTCCAATTGAAATGGACAACTTACTGAGATGTTGTCAACAGGACCACTGCCAAAATTAGAACTTACTAAAATTAGTAAATTTTGAGAAATGGCAAAAACTTCCAAACAATGGAAACCCTAATTTCACCTTGACAAGCCTACAAGCCTCTGGAATAGGCTCGCAAACACATAAGAGTGTATGGGTAAAAATGGGGACATTACACATAGCTCATTGCCAATAATAGAAACCTTGTAACTTTAAAACTACATCCTCCAAGAACTTTGGAGTTCTTCCAACTGGCCTAGATCTTATAAAAAAACCTTGAAAATTGGCCAACACTCATGGAACAACATGGCATAAAAATGAGGACATTACAGTCCTCCCTCCCCAAGCAATGCTAGTGCATGTGCTAATTGATACTAAATAAAACTCATTGTGATTCTAGGATCCCAAAATAGTCTAGGAAGTCTATAGCTCTTGCTTGGAGCATTGTACTATTGGGCACTTGCAAATGAAACCTCCTGAAGTCCTCTTGTAAAAAGAAAAACCAATCTCAACAAGATCTCAATCAACTCCTTAGATAATTGCTCTCCACAATCATGAACCTGTGGCATCATACAAGTAAATTTGAGAGAGTTAATGCTAACTTCCTCATTTTTTACTTCTTGCACTCCAACATCATGGTTATAGCTTGTGTCACAGCATTCGCCGAATATATGGCATTAAATTCGAAATTCGTCGAATTTTTTAAAACCCAATGAAATGCGTTAAAATTCGTCCAAATTCGTAAAAGTTAAAATTTATTAAAAAATACATTCAAAAAGTGTTCGTTTTAGGGTTTTAACATTGATAAATACGCTGCCACGGATAAGCAAAATCGTGTCTCATATTTTCGATTAGAACTTGCTTTCCATTTTCTGGCGAATCTTTCAACAGCCGCGCAGGTGTTTGAGAAGGTATTCAGTTTGATGGAAGCCACCTCCAAGCCCGCGTCCAAGATTTGATGCCTGCGTGAAGCGCGTCCAATCTCTGTTGCCCGCGTCCAAACGAAAAACGCGTGACGCGTCCAAGCGAAGCTCTCCTGCACGCGTCCAAGCGAAGCTCTCCTGCCCGCGTCCAAGCGAAGCTCTGCTGCCCGCAGACTGCCAACATTTTCACTTGCAGATCGTCGCTCGACTCCAACCAGGTAGGGGGTTTTCGAAATTTTTTATTTAATATTGTATTTTTTATTTATATGAGTTTTTCTTTATTTTTATTTTATAATATTATTTTAATATTAGGTTTTATATTTTTATTAATATTAGATGTTTTGTATTCATATAAATTTATAATATTTATTTTATTTTTATTAATATTAGATTTAATACCAGGTAGATTTAAAATAAATTTTTTAATATTGTATTATTTTATCATTTATAAATTATATATATTACTTATTAGGTTTTAATATTTTATTTGTATTAAATATATATTAATATAATAATAAATTAATATTTAATATATATAAACAGTAAATTTAATATTATTTTAGTTCCACTATTCAATTTTTTAAAATTAAACTAAAAAAATGAAGCAAGTTTATTCTGTTTTTAAAAATTAAAATAAAAAGTTAAATATATTTATTTTATGCTTTTAATAAGAAATTACTATATTCTTTATTTTATGCTTTAAAATATAGTGTTAGTATTTTTTATTTAATTTTTGAAGTAGAATGACAAAATTAATATATTTTGATTTTATGTTTTGAAAATTAAAATTTGTATTTTGTCTTTGAAACATACAGATTGTTACTTTATGGCTCCTCAGAAATCAACTGCCGAGGCATGGAAATATGTCACTCGCAATGGCACAAGTCTCACATGCAACAGGTGTCAGAAACCTTTTACTGGAGGCTTGACAAGGGCAATGGACCATTTACTTGGTATTTTAGCGGGTTCAGGAGGAGGTGTTGAAGCATGTCCAAAAGTTACCCCAGAAATGAGAGCTGCTTTAGAGAAAGAACAATCTTCTTCAATTGGAGCAAAGATGAAGAATGCACAAAAAAAGCAGAGAATTCAAGAGGATATGTCTCAATCTAAACACACAACATCTATCATGTCCTCCTCTTCCACCTTACCTAGGCATGTGGGTAAATCAAAAGAGAGTGGAACACTGAATAGTTTTTGGAAACCAGTAGAGAAAGAACAGGTGGATGATGCATTAGCTGATTTGTTTTACTCAAGTGCTATTCCATTCAATGTTGCAAGGAATCCACATTTTCGTAATGCAATTCAAAAAGTTGCAGAGTTTGGCAAAGGGTACACACCCCCATCTTCAAAGGCTTTTAGGACAAGTCTTTTGCAGAGGTCAAAAGATAGAGTGACTGATAAATTAGCTGTTGTCAAAGCCTCTTGGATTGAAACAGGTTGCACTATATTGAGTGATGGATGGTCAGATATATGTCAAAGGCCATTGATTAATGTTTTGGTGTCCTCTCCTGATGGTGTTGTATTCTTCCCCTCAACGTTACTCGAGGGGATTTGAACTTGTGACCCTACGCTTTGATACCAATTGTTGGCCCACTTTTGTCGTTGCGTCAAAACATTGATCTATAAATGCCTGATACAAACAGTAGACATGGATCGCATGGGAGGTGGTTAGTCCCTTGTCACAAATCCCGAGGGGAGCATTGACCATCTGCCAACAAATCCCCCTTTGTACATTCCTATCAACACCACCTTCCTACCATCATCTTGAAAGTTCAGCTCCATGGATTTTAAGTTCAAGGTGATCTCACCTAAGGAACGAAATCATTGCATACCAAGAACAACATATGTGCCTCATGTATTCACAACATAAAAATCATCATTGACTTCATAGTGGTCCAATAGTTTTTCCAATTGTGGAATCTTCATTATGTAAGACAGTGTCACCATTTGCAACCATGACTCTGAAACCTCCAAATTTCTTAGTTTTGAGCCCTCGTACTACAATGTCTTCATCAATGAAATTATGCGTAGCACCTGTATCAATAAGAGCAACAATTTTCTGCTTTTTCAACATACCTCTAAGCTTGAATGAATCATTTCTTTTTAGATTGGAGAGCCTAACAAGTGTACCACTACTTTCCTTCTCTTCCCCAGACTCTTCTTCTGATTTTCCATCCTCACTATCCTCTGTTTCAGTTTGCTGGTTTGAAGTTTCTAATACAGATTTATCAGCTGAATATGCTTCCAATTGATGGTTCTTCCCTTTTCCATTCGCTTGTGACTTGCGGCCCATGGTTCCTTGCATGTAAAACAAAGATTTCTCTTCCTTAGCTCCTTTTTGTAGTCTTATTCCTCCTTCTTTAAGGATGTTTCTTTGGGCTGAATGTTTTCCTTGTTATCACGCCTCTTGTCTTTATCACACGGGAAGGTCTTTGATGAAAATCTGTTCTTTGGTGTTCCAAGCTTCGTGCTTTGTGCCTTCCTTATCACCTCTTGGAGAGTTGGTGGGTCAAAATCCTTAACCCATCCCTTCAATGGCTTCATTAACCCTTCATTAAAAAAGGACAACCAATCTCCTTTCTATGATGTTGAGTCATGACGGAAAGCCTCTAAAATTGAGCAATGTAGGCATCAATAGAGCTTTGTTGTCTCAACTGTGCAAGCTCTCTAAACTACATCTTTGGATCTCTTCTGTCAAATATTTCAATGAGCTTGTTTGTAAACTCATTAGAAGTGTTAATCAAAGTGTGGCCTAGACTACCCAAGCCATGGTACCACCACTCATGGGCAGCTCCATCTAAGAGTAAGGTAGCAAAGTCGATGGCATCCTATTCTGGAATTGGTCTTAGGGACAAGTAATTGTCCAATTTTTGGACCCAAGATTGGGTTGTGCACTTGTCTCTCCCATCAAAGTGAGCTAGAGTCACTTTCCCCAAGGCTTGTTGGCAATCCCTTTGCACAATAGGGCCTCTGTTCTCAATCCTTCCACCCCCTCTCTTCTTTTGGTTCATGAACTGCTCTAGGGACAAAATGTCTCAAATCTTAGTTGGAAGAGTTATGTACTTTGCTTAACTAGCCCTCACTTCATCTACCATAGGAATCAAGGCTTCTTGTTCAAGTGGGGGTTCCTCCTTCCTAGTGAAGGTAGGATGAAGGAGTCTAGTGACAAACCCAACAAGAATGGCATTAGTGTGTCCATTATTGCCTCTAGGATTTTTGGTATTTGAGGCACTAGTTTATCCATTCTTAAAATGGGGTGTTTGAGGCCCATTTTGATTCATTTTGGCAAGCAATTGTGACATCATGTCAAGCATGGTGTCAAATTTCTTCTCCGCTCTAGAATTCGAGCTATTTGGCAAGGTTGCTCCCTTTTCCTTTTCTGCCATAACTTCTAATGAACTAACACTATCACAATCTGGAATCTGACAGACTTTAAGGGCTTCTTAGAAGGTGTCCTCAACTAGAGTTTTGGTCTCTAAAATATTTATCTTTTCTTTTCTTTGTTATAATAACAGAGCTCTCTATCACTCATAGAGAATTTGTAGCAGGAAGACCAGCTTTGATACCACTGTAATAATCATCCTTAATTTTTTTTTGAAAAACTTGTTAGCTCAAAACATAATGAAACACCAAGCACTTCCTTTCCAATTTCTAATCACTAAGTTCCCAATGGGGCAAGGTGAGAGCATACAATGTACAAGATTACAAATTCTTTTGAAAATAAGTAGCTGAAAGTAGTATCCACTTATTCAGTGGGGTTAGCCAGCACTTACAATTTTCAATGGGAAAACTTATATAATAGTGAAAATGCAAGCAAGCTCTTCCACTTTTCAATGGTGAGCGAATACAACAAGAAAGAGAAACTCTCCCACTTTTCAATGGTGAGTGAATATAATAAAGTAGAGCAACATTTCTACTTTTCAACAGTGAATGAGAACCAATAAACCACTTATTTAGTGGGGTGAGTGACAACAAAATACCAAGAGTTGCTCACTAGTGCTACTATCACTCAGTGTTACAATGTTAGCTCATTTGAAAACTTCTCAATTCAAGATATGCATCTACTGTTACAAGTGTGGTCATGAAAGAAATTGATAGAACATCCCCACATGTATCATAACATCAAAGAACTAACCACCCATCATGGAATTAACAAGTATACCTCAAAGTTTGACAAATAGATGGCTAGTGCAGGTCTGAAAGAGGTTTGAAACCCTGTTGTTACAGTCTGGACAATGAGATATAAACTCATAAAACTTCACCAAATCACTCCCACATGCACCCACAATGAATGTAAGCTATAACCATATTTCCAAACAGCTATGAATGACTTATCACATCATCAAAATAGTCATACTGAAAATCCAAAACTGAAACTTCAAAGCATTTCCAATGGTGACTCTTGGCTGGAATCACACCACAGTCTAGCTAGGGAATATCTTACAATTCTGAAACTAGAAATCTATGAGGGATTTCATCCTCAAAGATTGAAGAGAACCAAAGCCATTTCAGCAACATAACATTATCATTCTTCAGCATATCCAAATGAGTCCCCAAGACCTCCTTTTATAGTTTTTTTCATTGCTTTTTTCTTTTTTGTTGCTTTTTCCAAAAAATGTTTTTTTAATTTTTCACTGTTTTTTCGAAAAAGAAAATGATTTTTTATTTGTTTTCGAAAAAAGCGCTCTTTTGCCTTTTTGCTATTTTTTCTTTAAAAAACACTTTTGCTTTAAATTAAATAATTCATTATGTACAAACATTTAATCACCTTTTCCATCAAATTCCCTTATAAAATAAAATAAAACCTTTTTCATGTGCAAGACCCCCTTATTCTCCTAGGTATCCAAAAGGGGAATTAAAATACATTTTCGAAAAGATATTACACGTAAGTTATTAAAAATAATGATAAAACATTATAACCCAAGTGAATAACTTAATTATTTCACCCCAAATTGCGGAAAATCACAAAACATATTGGAATCCAAATTTAAGCACGCTAATAAGATACTGACTGAATAGGTGAAGAATAGAAGCCAATTTGGTGACTTACTATGCATAGACATGCTCTCAAGAAGTTTGGAGAACACCCCAAAAGTCAAAAAACACTTACGATAGTGCCATTCAAATCAATATTGCCCACAAAACTCATCACTAGTAAGAGAAACCTTGTAACTCTGAAACTACGTCCTCCAAGAACTTTGAAGTTCTCCCAACTCGCTTGGATCTTACAAAAAAACTCCGAAAACTAGCCAACACTCACAGAACAACATGTCATAAAAATGGGGACATTACATTTTCCTAACGGACGAAGATCCGAAAGGCAAAGTGGTTCCATCCATGGATCAACAGTGAGCTGAAGATTTGGAGTTTGGGGAGTAAAACCCTCAGATTTTGTTGGAGCAATTTCATACAAAAGTTGCTTTCATGCAAATCAATTTATCTTTCTCGAGCTTGCTAGGTTTGCCGATACAAACTTATTAAAGATTTTCTAACAAATAATAAATTTGTAAATGTTGTGTGTGCAAGTGAGAAATTGAACAAAAGATTGCAGTGAAATGTTTGCATTGATGAAATGGTTTAAAATTCATATAATATTCATTATGGTTGAGTATCTCCAGCCGTACCATTTCATGGCTCCTCAAAGAGGCTGTACCATATTATAAATTAACCAAGGAAAGGTGTGATGCATAGAAAAAAGGCATTAAAGCCTTAATATTTCGTATCACAGCCTTTGTTAATCTCTAAAAGAATTCAGCACAGCATTTTAATAAGGGGATTGCAGTTAATTATTGCTATCGTACACTTTCAAAAGAAGCCATACTTGTTTGGAGGATGTCATATGGCTTAAGGGAAGTTTGAAGGAGATTGCTGATTGGTGGTTGACCTTTCTGCATTCCAGGTCAGCCTTTTTGGCTTATTAAAATCTGATGAATTGCTGATAATACTATTGTTGTATGAAAATCCCAAGTATGACATTTTTATAACAGCAATATCCAAAGTTATTAAAATTTATTTGATGATGATCTTATGCAATGATTTTGTATAAATGAAAGGATTTCAATATTTTGAATTGGATTTCAATATTATAATGTTTATTTCAAAGCAAGTTGAAAGAATAAATTCAAATAAGCTGAATGCAACTGTTTGACAAAATGATTGTTCATCGTAAACTTTTGAACATTGCAATGTTTTGGTTTAGAAAATTTGAAAAATATATTACAGTGGTATCAGAGCATGCATGATTATTTATGACAATTGCAAAATATAGAAAATATTCCATTCAGAATATTACGATGGTATCAGAGCATGCATGATTGTTTATGATAATTGCAAATACTCAAGAATATTCTAGTGCGAAATATTACATGAAGCAGAGACCAATAGATCTACAGTAGTAAGAAATAATTAGATGAGTGAAAACCACAAGATTTCATGAAGAAAAGAATTATACAACATTTAGAGCTACAATTCAAATAGACAAATTTCACCAACACAAAGTGTGCTTCAAAACAATCTACTTTTGATTTTCTTAAAGAAATGAGAAACATGCAATCACATTTACACAATCACTTTTGTCAAACAATTGTTTTTGTAGCATAAGTGTGACTTCCACCAACATAGACTTTCACAAAAATACAATAACTTGATCAACAATTCTGCAGCATAAGTCTAGCATCGCCTATCCTTCCAAGTTTTGTGCTCTATGAAGGAAATAAGTCTTTGATGTTGACAATCGACAAATTGGGATATTGGTACACCTTATATTATGTGATAAAAAACAGTTATGTTTGTTATATGATTTGATTAAGCATCATTAAAGGAAGCTCATGAAGCAATATACAAGTCAAACATGAATCTATATGGAAAACCCTTATGGGAAAAATCCCTCCAACAAAAGGACATTCATAATTGTAGTATTCTTGAAATTACATCCAATACATTAGGTCTCTTTTACACACAATCTCAATCCATATACTAACAACATTTAACCTCCAAACAAGATTTCTGAAATATCCTACCCCTGATAGGGTATTTACTTTTTGAAATCTGCGTGTCTTTTTTTTTTATAAATGTTTTGGCAATGTTTTTGAATGCTTTTAAACAAAAATAAAGTGCAGAAAACTAAAAAACTCTCAGCAAATGCATAATCAGAAATTTCACCTTTTTCAATATCACAACTAGCTGAAAATTTTCAGAATTTTATTACAATCAGAATATTGAGATTTTCTCAATTATAACAACAGCCTAGTTCATAAAATACCATCTAATATCTAAATTCAACATACCCAAAAAAATGTTTGCCACTTTGTCAAGGTGCTGTAATAAAAACCAGCAAACTAGAAGCTTGTAAACATGGATGCCACTCCTCATAAACTGATTTCCACGCCTTGAAAATGCTGCACCAATGTTTGTCTACCTAAGACGCCAATGAAGGAATAATGCAACAATAACATTCACCAATACCCACGTGCCAAATATCTCTTGAGAAATCTGCAAATTGTTTATTTCTCAAACCCTTATCAATTCTTGTGAATAACTCTACTGAATAATGAATCATTTATATGCAATATTTTGATGATTCCTTCAAACCCTTAGATATGAAACTCTCCTGTAGATTTGTTGTAGCACAAGCACAACCTTTGAATGAAGAAGTCTACAAGCTGTTTTGGGAGATCTTTCACTCCTGTACCAAGTTGATCTTCCTGAGGGATTACGTCCTCAAAAAACTTGAGATTTTCAACCAGCAAACCCTAGTTGTATCTCTTCTCCAAATTTATCCAAAAACAAGAATAATATTCATGAATGAATGAAATAAACTCCAAATGCCCTTTTATACTTCACCTCAAATTCATTTTAAATTCATTTCATTCAATTTACTTTCATTTCCCTTTTAAATATGATGCACAACTTAATAATATAAAATATACTTCAAATCATTTAAGTCCCTTTTTAATAAAGTCCTTATGTCTTCCTTTTCACATAATAAATTAATATAAGCATCATTAAATAGATCACTTTATTAATTTCCATTTAACCCTTATATCGCCTTTAATAATAAAGTCCCCTTTAAATAATCACTTTATTAAAATATTATAAAATGACTTAAGAATTAATTACTTTACCTTATTGAATTAAAATATTAAAGTTAACACTTTAATATTTCATCTTTCATGCTGAGACCATCACCCGACCACTCCAACTGGAAACTGATGTTCTAACTGATCACGGGGTGATGTTTGAACCAAGCAAGCCAACTGCCAGTCTCCTTCTAAAAAGTAGAGATTCCCCTAAAAAGTAGGAAATTGTCTCTGATCATCTGAAATGTCTCATAAGGCCCCCTGCTACGCTCCACAAGCTTCGAGTGGTCACAGTTGAACTATTTGTCCCTTCCTAAAAAATAGGAGACTGGCTCCAAGCTCCTAAAACACCACGTAGACTTCCCAAAAGGTCACAAGACCCCCGAAAGAGCTCCCTATCCATTGTGTTAGCCTATGGGAACCGAACTAATAGGCTAACCACCACGATTGACCATTGCCTAGGAAAAGGGGACATTACAATTTCACACTTTCAAGATTCAACCACATACAATAGTGTCCAACCTTGACTTAATAGAGAGTCATAGAACCATCTAATAAGGAATTCCAATCCTCTAACTGTCCAACTACGGCATAGAATATCATCTATCACACAACAATCTCATGACCATATCATGACATTAGCATACTAAACATTACGCAAAACATGAGCTCTCAACATGAGTAACCACTACACATAGCAAGTCATTGCAACTCACTCTTGGTCAAAGGTTGTTGACCAACTTTACCTAAATTGTGTACATGCCTTCTTGCACTACAACTGTAATATCCCTTGAGAATTGTGGCCTTAACTTGCTGGTTTGAAGTTCAAGGAATATTGTCAAACACTTATCTTGCAAAGTTTGAATGTGCTGGTATGAATTTCTGATTGCTTTGTCTTTATGTTTTTGTAGTTTTGAATCCAATTTGCAATGCTGATATGAACTTGGAAGAAGTAAATTAAAGTCTGAAATGAAATGCAGCAACTAATAATGCAAGATATGACTGAAAGTGATGATGCATATACCGCTACAGCATTATAGGCATTTCTACAAACATTTTCCATGTACTCTAAGGACTGAAATAATCATCTACAGCTTTGGACATTTTTACAAACACTTGGTATGTAAACCTAGTATGTAAATGATGACTTTCAGCTCATAGACAATTGGACAAACAGTTGGCTTGCAAACTGATATAATAGAAATAGAGCTATAGAAATTGTCAATTTTTTGAATACATGACTTGTGTTGGCCTTTCAATTAGCACCTTTGGAGTGCTTATTGGAAACGGACAGCTATTGCAAGTGTGTTAGTACATGCTCTTCGGATTATAGAGAGGAAGATCTCTCTTTACTGATTTTCTATTGTAAAAAGGGGTGTACTAAGGTTCCTATCTTTTTTACTCAGCGGCAGGACACAAGGGTGCATAAACACAATGCGTCGTAGCTAACGTTTTTCTCTGGTTTCCACAGATCTTAACTACGACTAACTAGCCTCTAGACTATCCTACCTCCTCAAGATAAACAGAGCATGAGGGCATAGGAGTGAAATGGATTGATTGGATCACTTGAATCCTCCGTCTCAATGGAATATGGCCGAGGCTCTAAACTCTCGGATATATACCAAGATAGGGCTCGATACAAGTAAACACTCTCTTACAGTAAACTGGATCTGAGACTTGCCAAGGAGCAGGAGCCCCTGTCTGAGGTGTAGGCTTGGAAACAGCTCACTGGAAACAACAAGGAACGATGGCGTGTCTAACAGGATTCCCGAGGAGGTGATGACACCTGTCCAAAGTGTAGGCTGCAAGACAAATCATTAAACAACATCAAATGATAATGATCGATGACAAAATATCCAAGGAGGCGACGACACCTATCCAAGGAGGAGATTGAAACAATGCACTATAATGAACAAGACTTTGAATATGCTCAAGTATTTAGATCAAGCAAGCATGCGCCATCTGATTTATTTCTTCAAGCTTCTCCAAAGAATTACAAACGGTCGGGACACCAAAGGCACGAAATCATACACAATTACGATCAACCAACGAACTCTCATCCAAGAGTGAACAGATATAAAGAAGCTAACACTAGCAACAAGGGCGCAACAATTTTGCTTAGCAAATAAAGGTTAAACAAATAATGAGCCTAAGGCTCTTATTTATAGAAACTCAAAGGATACGCAACCCTAAAGTCTCCTTGAGTTAACAATCAGTTCTTGCCAATCAGCAAGATTTATTCCTATGTCTAAAAGTAGGTAAGCAAGCAGACTGGAAATCTACTTCAGTTAACTAAAACTAAACAAAAGTCAAACTTGGAGTTTACCTCGGTTGACTGACACCTAACTAAAGTGAACTTAAATTACAAATATGTCTCCAAAATAGACATCTACCTTTAAAGGAGATCTGAGATCCACAAATCGTGGGAGTCAATCAGACATCCTAGATCAGTGGGATCTGACATGCATGATCTGTGGAGATCTGGAGTCAACTTGGAAAGGGGCATCAAGTTGACTTCAGTTGTATTTATTGCTATTTTGGAGGGTAGGATGTCCTTCTTGAGGTGTTTGACACCTCATCATTATTGGTCAACAGTGTTTTTGTTCATTTGTTTACTTCTTCATACTGAGGTCGTTACATGTCTGTCAATTGTCAGCTTATCGCTTGTCAGCAACTTGATGTATGCATCTCCTTCATTTTGCTTCCCTTAGGAGGGTTACTACTTTTCTTTCTGTATGTGTTTCCACTTTGACGTGGAAGGTGGTGTAGTATTAACCGATGGCGGCTCTGTGTTGGAAATGACTACTTTCCACGTTCTTTTGCAGCTTTGACATTTTCCTTGATCTTTCTCAATGGAAGAATGTTGTATGATGAAACCGCGAAGTTTGACCACGATCACTCCAATTGTGAGAAATGCACATGAACTTGCTGCATGTGTAAAATTCCAACGGTTACAATCCTCTAAACTGGCCTTGGAAGGCAATCAGATATACAAGGTGAAACCATTATGGAACTTGTGGACTTGTGTCTATACTTGTCAATTTGTCTAGATTGACCTCTGGGTGTGCCCGACGCAGATCAATGCCAGTCATTTTCAGAAAATCATGCAGTAAGACCATTTTGGTCTTGTATTTGTCTTGGGAGAACTGCGTTCTGAAAACCTTGAAAATTGACTGTCCACACGATGCTGCTCGGACAACTTTTTCTGGAACTGCTAAAAATAGTCTTGCCGGGGGTAGTTTTTACGAAAAATTCAGACATGGGTTTCGTTGAGAATAATTCTCTAAACAAACCCAGATCGTCAGAAATTCGGAAAACCAAGTTTTTCTATGACATGCAAGAGCCCTTCGGTGGCAGAGGCACCAGAAAGTGATTTTTCTCGAAAAAATCCAACACATGGGTTTTGTTCGTGCTTCGGAGCTGAACAAACCCAGTTTGTCTGTTTTTCAAAATTATGACTTTTTCGGGAATCCCTAAAAAATAGGGGCAGCAGGGCTACTTTTTCTGGAAAAATCCAACATGTGGGTTTTGTTGAAAAAGTTGTGTTGATCATACCCAGTTGGCCAAATCTGTGATTATCTGTCGTTTTCTTAGACATGCAAGAATTTTAGACAGAAATAGAGGAAGTAGATAGAAGGTGGATTGGAAGTTATCAGCTGTCAATCTGGAAGAATTATGCCTTTTGATGCGGACTCTGATAAATAGTCCTTTTGTGCAACAGATCTTCAAAAATATGAAGAACGGTGAAAACCCCTTTGCCAAATCTTCAAAAATGTTGGAGAAGAAAAATATTCGTTCTTGAGCTCCTCAACCTGCAAAGAAATAATGAATAGTGGATGCCTAGATGCCTTGATATGTCAATTTGGAGTTGCAAGCATCAATTGGGCATCCAACTCATGATTGAGCCTGATTTGGAGTTCAAAAAGGTGATTTCCACTGATTGTGGAGTGTTTGGCCTCTTTTTCCCTCCAAAATTTGTTAACTCAAGTCAACATTTGCTTTTGACTTTCTTAGGCATCCCTTTTGGAGTTTTGATCATTTTTGCAAGTTGAAGTGCCTCCATTTCATCTTCGATCCTGGCTGATCAGTTGATCTTCAGTAGTTGCTGATGGATTCGTTGTCGAGATGGGATCAGCCTCATGACATAAGCCTGGGAGAGATTAACTCAGAAAACTGAGTCTGAGCCTCCAGAATGAAGGGCGCCTTTCTCCAAGAGGGGCATCTTTTGATTGTGCCTTAGTCAATTTTCATTGACTATTCTTTGTTTTGGCCTTTTTAGACCCTCTGTGCTTTGATCTGACGTTCCCGTTGATGGATTAGTCGAACGACTTTGCTTGACGATGCATCGGATAACCAGCTCAGTCCTGCACTGGATGATTGACTTCTCAGTTGATGATAGTGAGTTTAGTTCCTTCAAACTCAAGGGCGCCCCTAACCAGTAGGGGCGCTTTAAGCTTGTTGACTAGTTTTATCTACTCTGAAAACTGCCTGCCTTGATCTCTGTCATTAGATGATTCAGTTGTCGGATCCTTTCGTTGATAGTCTCGTTGTCGAGATTGATCGTAGCTGAGAAGGTTGTTCTGGAGAGCAGTAAACATTCAGGCTACATCTACATGCCTCAAAGAAAGGGCGCCTTTCTCCAAGAGGGCCGCTTTTCCTCTGTCCTTAGCCAATTTTTGGCTTGTCTTTTAGTCTCTAGTTCTGGCTTTTTCTGCTTGATCTCAATGCGTGATCGTTTGGCGTGTCTTGTGAACCTGTTGTCAGATCGATCATGTAGCTGGGAGGAAGCTGAAAAGATGTCATTTATGAAGCAGTTGTCGATGGATTCATCTGATACCTTGAACTGAGGGGCGCCCCTGGCTAGCAGGGGCGCTTTTAGCTTGAAGCTCTTTGATTTGGCATCTTCATTTTTTATAGATTCTCCATACTTCGCTGACGATTGGCCAATGATCCCTGAATCAGATGATCTTGCTGATAGTTGCGTTGTCGAGCCAGCACGAATGTGAAGGAGACGACTGATTTGAAGGTGTTAGGTGACTGAATTTTCCCTCTGAGATCCAAGGGCGCCTTTTTCAACTGTAGACTGTGTTTTGCCTTGGTAGCAAAACGTGCACCTTCCAGAGTTAGCCAAATTTTGGCCTTTTTCGTTTTGAGAAACTCCCTCGCTATAACAGCATCTTTTTGACCTTTTTCGCCATGGCTTCTTCGTTGGAGCTTTTGAGGTTTAGCTTTCAACGCCTGGTACTGGCCAATCTGCCATTAATGGCTGCAGAGCTCCTAACTTTGTTCCTGAAAAACAGGAATAGACCCACTAGAGTAAAACATGTCTTTTGATAATTCTGACTTGATCTGTGTGATCGTGAAGTCAACTTACCCTATCATAATTATTTTCCATCATTTCCGAGAAGGTCCTATTTTTAAGGGTTTCCCTAAAAATAGGGGCATAAAACCCTAATTTTCAGATTTTCAAAATTTTAACCATAGGTTCCTTGACAAAAACCCACAAAGACTTCATGTTTGTTTTGGCCTAAAACATACTTTTGACGGCATTTTTACATTGTTTTGCTCAATTTAAGCAGAATGCCAAAAATTTCATTTTGGGTACAACATTAGCCTCCGTTTGGTGACCATGTCGGATACCTACGGCATAGGAGAACCGAGAATCTCAAGTTTCGTAGACCAGTACTTTATTAGCTAGGTAACGGAGTCAGGACTCATTTCCTAATTCACACAATAATTGAAGATCACCTATTTATTAAGGCTCACCTATTATTCACCTAAAACAAGACTTCCTAAGAAAACACCTAATACACGACAATACTTTACAGAATGGGGAAAAACATAACATAACGTTAAAGAAAAAGAAATTTATTTTACAAAGAACTCACCCCATCCCCGAAGGGACGAAATGTTTCAAGTATTGCCTGCTTCATGGCAGCGCGAAGAACCCCATCGATGTTGCTTCTGCCTGAAAGGCTTTACTTCTCTTCTTATGGGAATTGCAGGAGACAATCCCTCTGGAATGAAGATTCTCAGGTATTTGTATATCCAAGCAAAAGTACTCTGACAAAAGTCAGAATATGATGCAAATGGGAAAGTTGATACCCTTGAGGCATTAGTTTTGCTGTCATTCATCCCTGGGATGTTAAACTCTTCAAACCAATCAATCGAGTTCCAAACTCGATTTCTATAATGCCATAGGTAATCTTTGCTGATCTGAAAATATCCTTTGACTGGCTCATGGATCAGCTCTAAATCGCCTTTAACACACTAGAGTTTGATTCCCATGTCTTCGGCATCTTTGAGGCCTAATAAAAGCACCTCTTGCTCAGCTTCACTGAATTCTAATTGCATAGATGGGTGCAACTGTCCTTTAGGAGAGATGATCACTTCCCCTATTTTTGAAACTGTATTTGAACAACCTCCATTGAACTGTGTTGTCCATGACCTTGCGTCCTCTGTCAGTATCTTTACAGAACATGCAACATTCTGATCTTCAGTTTCTATCTCTGGCAAAGTCACAAAATTACCAGGATTCGTTTCAGGTTTGCTCCTACTGGAATAGATGACTCGAGCATAGCCTGCTTCTTTACAACTTTGAGAATCTGATCTAGTTGTTCTAGATGATCTTGAAGATATTCCAGTTGAGAGATTTGTACTGTAATGTCCCCTTCCCAGCTGTGACCGTTTCAGTTGACCGTTGGCCTATTCCGGAGACCCGTAGGCTACGCGGATGGTGAAATTAGGGTTTCCTGGTTTTGAGGAGGTTGTTGCTTGAGGTTCAGGATTCTGTTTGCGGATTCTTTCTGGGTTTTCAGAGAGCTTCGTAGTGATGTGTTCAGTTTGGCATTCCAGGCAACTTCGCGAATTTACTATTTTTAGTAAATTCTATTTTTGGCAGTGGACAGTTTGGGTTCAGTTCAGTTGGTCCTCTTCTTCAGTTGGTTCAGCTGGCACTTCAATTCTTGGCTTTGGGCGCATATTTCTTGGAGAGATAAGTATTTTCATTATAATATTATATTTTAATATTATACCCCTTGCCTAGCAGTACAACTTTAAGTTGTTTTAAAAAAGGGGGAACTTTGAGGGTCTAGGCGTCATGGAGAGATAAGTTATATCTTTTAAATGTCAAATATTGAGATGAAGAAAGGGACGCCTATTTGAGAGAATTGATTTTATTTTAAAAGAAAATACAAAGTGAAATATTTCATGGGTGAAAAAGGACGCCATTCTTTGGAGGGAAAAGGTGAATTTGAAATTAGGGTTTGGGCGCCTTCTGGAAGCTTCTAGATGTTTCTCTCTTGTCTATTTAATCAGGCCTCAGCTCTTCATTTGGTATCTTTTGTCTACTACACCGTTATGCTGCTGAATTGTCTTCAGGCACTCGCTTCGAGGAAAGCATCCCTCCTAGCATGGGCTCATCTTCTTGCTTGAAAGATAGCAACTAGTTGAGAGGTTATCTTGTAATAGGTTTGAATTGCATTTCCAATTGAGTCATTGCATTTTGGGAGTTCTAGTTTACATTTTCTGTCATATTTTGATGTTGCTGAATGTCATTGAGGAATGTAAGATTTGCTCACAGCTCATGAAATAAAAATGCTATCATTCTGGGTATTGAATCTATCAATCTGTTTATGAGGGGCGACCATTCCTGCCAATTTCCAGATTTTATTTGGGTCTCTTTGATTTTATAGAGGAAATTCGCCCTTGCAGCTGGGCCGTACCATCTTGAAGTACATTGAAGTTTGTGCAAAAATAAATAAGGCTTGTTTTGGGTGGTTTAGGGATTGCATCTTGGGCGCCTATATCAGTATAGTAATCTGCATTTGATTTCTCGTCAATAGGATGTGTTTAGAGTGAGTTATGTGCATTTTCGTGAGTGATTATGTTGCTGTTCTACATTAAATCTGTCAAATCAGTCATACCAGATTTAAGGAAGTTCATTAGTTGTGCGAGGGGTTGATATTCAAAGAGTTTGTGATTGTAGAAGAGGGATCTTATCTTGTTATAGCTTTGGAAGTTCTTACTCTTATGATATTTGGCAAGCTCTCTAATTTGCTGTAAGCTGAACAGTAGTACTGTCAGCAATTCATTCCCTTCATTTTGAATTTACATGTAATCCCCACTGAATAAGTGGAAGAGGCTGGCTTGCCGCCTATTTGCTTTCAGTTGAGTAGTTTAGGGACCCTCTGACCATATGCTCGCCATCCATCGGCGCCATTCTTGGTTAGGGTTACATTCTGTCATCATGCATTGATCCTCTGACCATATGCTCGCCATCACTCGGCGCCATTCTTGGTTAGAGTTCCTTCAGTTTGCATTGCATTGATCCTCTGACCATATGCTCGCCATCACTCGGCGCCATTCTTGGTTAGAGTTCCTTCAGTTTGCATTGCATAGATCCTCTGACCAATGCTCACACCTTGCCCACATCGGGATCCTGGTGTACATTCTGGTTAGAGTTACTTTCCGCAACGTTTTGGTTTGTGCTAACCTTAACGGGTGCGTGTTGCATTGTAATCAATTGTGAAAAATAAAAAAAAAATTTGGTCCGGTTCATTACAGTGGTATCAGAGCCATGATTCTGCCAACCTGTGCCCAACAGTGATTCAGTGGTCAGATGAGTGACAGTGATTGCAGATACTACACCAGAGGTCAGGCCAGAAGACAACAGACACAGCTTCCGCCAGTGCCAGAAGCAGATACTCTCTCAGAAGCCTTGAGAGAAACAGAAACAGCAGTGGATAAGGGTAAAACAGTTGAGAACATGTCAGACAATCTTAGGCAGGCCATAGATGAGAAGGATGCAAGGATGGAAAAGAAGTTTGATGGAATGATTGAGATGATGTCTCGGTTACTTGCTCGGATGGACCAGCAAACTTCTCAGAACCATACTCCGAATCAAAACCATGCTACAGGAGAAAACAGTGGAGTCAATGGAAACAATGGGAATAATGGGAACAATGGTAATGGAGGCAGTAGAACCATTGGACAGCATGATGCCATCTCTAGCGGATCAGCCTCTAGACCGCTCTTTCCTACATTCACTCCGAGGGAAGAACAGCAAGTTGAAGCTACCATTCCTTTGGTAGACGATGCCAGGCAGGCCTACATGGAGTATGCTACCCTACCTCCTGATCTTAGAGACCAATGGTCCTTTGATCAATTCTTGAATCAGAGAAACAGAAGACACGGAGGAAGAGTTGATAATCGAGCTTATATGGCTCCTAGAACTGATTTTCATCAAGCCTTGGGGAAGGTAACATTGGCTCACTTCGATGGAAGTGATAAGTGTTCAGCAAGATCGTGGGTTCAGAAGTTAGACAACTACCTTTCACTTCGTCCCATGCCAGAAGAAGATGCCATCAAGTTTGCAACACTTCATTTAGAGGGAGCTGCTCATGAGTGGTGGTACCATGGTTTGGTCACACTTGGCCATAACCTTATTCGAACCTATGGGGAATTCACCAACAAGCTGATTGAAAGGTTCGACACTAAGGATCCTGAAGTAAGATTTCGTGAGCTTGCACAACTGAAGCAGCATGGCTCCTTGGATTCTTACATTGCTGATTTCCAGAGACTTTCTGTGATGGTGCCCAACATCACCGAAAGAAGATTGGTTGTTTTGTTTTCCGAAGGTTTGGTTGAACCCTTGAAAGGGTGGGTGAAAGCTTTCGATCCACCAAGTCTTGATGAGGCAATCAAGAAGGCTCATAGTATGGAGTTATCAGCCCCTAGGCCTAAATTTCCGCCTAAGCCTTTTGGCCATAAGAAGGATAAGAGACATTCTTCTAATCAGCACAAGAAGTTCCCACCTAAGTTGACTGAAGAGCAACGTGAACAGCTCAGAAAAGAGGGCAAGTGTTACACATGTTTAGAGCCTTGGACTAAGGGCCATAGATGTCCTGGAAGAGGGCGTTATAATCAAATGGGAACATATTCTGATTATGAATCAGCATCTGATATGTCAGATCAGCAGTCTTATTTTGGGGACAGCGAAGATGAAAGAGCCACAGAAGAGTCCGATCATGAGCAAGGAGTTGGGGGCCCTATTGCCCAACTCTCTAGTTTCCAAAAGAACGAATCTTTCAAGGTTCGTGGGGGAGTTGGAGGTCATCGTATTGTGGCATTAATCGATACTGGTGCGACGCATAACTTCATTGATGAAGGTGTGGTTGCAAAGAGAGGTCTCAAAACCGAAGAATTTGAAGGCTTCAAAGTCATGGTGGCTGATGGGTTTCATATTTCTTGCACCCGAAGAGTTCCTAACATGTCTTTGCAGTTGGGAAACTATGAAGTCAAAGATGACTTCTATGTGGTTACTATTGGTGACACAGATGCAGTTTTGGGCATACAATGGTTACGTTCACTTGGTGAAATCTCTCTCAATCTACAAACAATGGAGCTCAAGTTCCAATCTGATGGCAAGAGGGTTGTATTGAGAGGAATGTCCAATGGTGGTCCTCGAATAGTTTCATTCAAAAGGATGGAGAGGCTGATTAGACATGACCAAGTGGAGTGGGCTGCGGAATGCATGGTTCTTCCAGCTAGTCCAGTTGAGACAAAGAGGGAATACCCTCCAGATATTCAGTCAATACTCACCAAGAGGAGTAAGGTGTTTGCTGATCTACCTCCTGGGCCACCACCTGAAAGAGGAGCTGAGCATGTCATTGAGCTCAAAGAAGGTGCCAAACCTATCATCACAACTCCGTATCGATATCCTAAGAAGCAGAAGGATGAAATTGAGAAGAACATAAAGGAACTTCTAGAGATGGGCTTCATTCGCCCTAGCAAGAGTCCCTTTGCTTCAGCTGTGGTTCTGGTGAAGAAGAAGGACGGCACCATCCGCATGTGTGTGGATTACCGTGCCTTGAATCAAAGCACAATAAAGAATCGGTATCCTATTCCTCGGATCGATGAGCTCATTGATGAGCTACATGGTGCTAAATTCTTCTCAAAAATTGATTTGAGATCGGGTTACTATCAAATCCGGATGAGAGGTTCAGATGTTGAGAAGACGGCATTCAGATGCCACTATGGTCATTTTGAGTTCCTAGTCATGCCCTTTGGCTTGACTAATGCTCCAGCCACTTTTCAGTCTTGCATGAACAGAGTTTTCCAGAAACAATTGAGGAAATTTGTGTTGATATTCTTTGATGATATTCTCATCTTCAGCAAGACATGGGAAGAACACCTCAAGCACTTGGAGGAAGTGCTTAGCATCCTTGAATTAGAAAGTTTGTTTGCGAAAGAATCCAAATGTGAATTTGGGATGAAGGAGCTGCTCTACCTTGGTCATATAATCAGCGCTAATGGGGTGAAGGTTGATCCTGAAAAGATCAAGGCAATAGTAGATTGGCCACCTCCAGAAAATTTGACTCATTTGAAGGGATTCTTGGGTCTGTGTGGCTTCTACAGAAGATTCGTAAAGGGTTATTCTCAAAGTGCTGCTCCTCTTACTGACCTCACTAAAAAGGGGGCTTTCCTGTGGTCAGAAAAGGCTCAAAGTGTGTTTGATAAGTTCAAGAAAATCATGAGTTCTTGTCCAGTATTGGCCATACCTGATTTCTCCAAACCCTTCGAGTTACAGTGTGATGCATCAGGGGAAGGTATTGGGGCTGTTTTGATGCAGGATAAGCATCCTATCGTGTTTGAAAGCAGAAAATTAAGGGGGGTTGAAAGAACCTATTCTATCTATGACAAAGAAATGCTTGCAATCATGCATGCATTAGCCAAGTTCAGACAATACCTGGTAGGGAGCAAATTCGTGGTCAAGACTGATCACAACAGTCTCAAGCACTTCATGCATCAGAAAGATTTGAATGAAAGACAGCAGAAGTGGGTGAGTAAGCTTCAAGCTTACGATTTCGACATCGAGTATGTCAAAGGGAAGAACAACATTGTGGCTGATGCTTTGTCCAGAAGGCCCCATTTGAGCTCATTGTGTGAGCTTACTGCTGATTGGAAGGAGTTGTTGCTTGCTGATTACGCCAAAAATCAGTTTGCAACCAGCGTTATTGAAGGTACTTTTCATGATGAAAGGTACAAGGTAGTTGATGGGTTGATACACTACAAGGGAAGAATCTTCTTGGTGGCTGATTCTAAACTTAAGAAGAAGATTTTGATGACTTTTCATGACATCCCACTTGCTGGTCATCAAGGTTACTTCAAGACATATAGGCAGATTCGAGAGAGGTTCTCTTGGAAGGGGTTGAAAGATGATGTTCAGCGTTACATCAAGGAGTGTAGCACTTGCCAAATGAACAAAAATGAGCACTCTCTTCCAGCTGGTCTACTGCAGCCACTTCCCATTCCAAACCAAAAATGGGAGAGCATCTCGATGGATTTCATCACCGGATTGCCTAGGGCTCAAGGCAAAGACTGCATTTATGTTGTAGTTGACAGATTGACCAAGTTCGCTCATTTTTTTGCCATCACTAGCACATTTTCAGCAGCTCAAGTTGCAGATTTGTTCTTCCATGAAGTGTTTAGATTGCATGGGTTGCCTAAAAACATTGTGAGTGATAGGGACAGCAAGTTCCTAAGCACCTTTTGGCAGGAAATTTTTAGGATGAGTGGTACAGTGCTTACTCCAAGCACTAGCTATCACCCACAAACAGATGGTCAAACAGAGATTGTGAACAAATGGTTGGAGGGCTATCTCAGGAATTATGTCTCGGAACAGCAAAGAGCATGGGTGAAATGGCTCCACATGGGAGAATATTGCTACAACTCATCTTTCCACATGTCAATAAAGATGTCTCCATTCATGGCCCTCTATGGCTACGAGGCTCCCAGCTTTGCTGATTTGGTGTTTGGCGATAGCAGAGCTCCCCAAGCCAAGGATTGGTTGCAGCAAAGCCAAGATGTTTTGAAATCTTTGAAGGACAACCTTCAAATGGCACAAAATCAGCAGAAGATGTACGCTGATCAGCAGCGTGTTGAGCGCTCATTTGAGGTTGGTGATATGGTATATCTTCGGCTTCAGCCTTACAGACAGTCCACACTTAAGAAGAGTGGAGCTGAGAAGCTTAAACCACGCTTCTATGGACCATTCAAAGTTGTTAGGAAGGTAGGAGCGGTGGCTTACGAGTTGGAACTACCTTCGAGTAGTAAGGTCCACAATGTCTTCCATGTGTCTCGCCTCAAAAAGGCACTTGGACACAATGTTGTGGCTTCATCACAGTTACCTCCTTTGGATGAAGAAGGGCAGTTGACATTGGTTCCAGAAGAGATTATTGATTCCAGAGAGCGTTCCTTGAGGAGGAGAACAATCAAAGAGTATTTGGTGAAGTGGAGGAATTTACCATTGGAGGATGCTACGTGGGAGAATGAGGAGATTCTACAACATCCAGACTTGCGATTGCTTGAGGGCAAGCAATCTTGGGGAGGGCGGACTGTAATGTCCCCTTCCCAGCTGTGACCATTTCAGTTGACCGTTGGCCTATTCCGGAGACCCGTAGGCTACGCGGATGGTGAAATTAGGGTTTCCTAGTTTTGAGGAGGTTGTTGCTTGAGGTTCGGGATTCTGTTTGCGGATTCTTTCTGGGTTTTCAGAGAGCTTCGCAGTGATGTGTTCAGTTTGGCATTCCGGGCAACTTCGCGAATTTACTATTTTTAGTAAATTCTATTTTTGGCAGTGGACAGTTTGGGTTCAGTTCAGTTGGTCCTCTTCTTCAGTTGGTTCAGCTGGCACTTCAATTCTTGGCTTTGGGCGCATATTTCTTGGAGAGATAAGTATTTTCATTATAATATTATATTTTAATATTATACCCCTTGCCTAGCAGTACAACTTTAAGTTGTTTTTAAAAAAAGGGGGAACTTTGAGGGTCTAGGCGTCATGGAGAGATAAGTTATATCTTTTAAATGTCAAATATTGAGATGAAGAAAGGGACGCCTATTTGAGAGAATTGATTTTATTTTAAAAAAAAAACAAAGTGAAATATTTCATGGGTGAAAAAGGACGCCATTCTTTGGAGGGAAAAGGTGAATTTGAAATTAGGGTTTGGGCGCCTTCTGGAAGCTTCTAGATGTTTCTCTCTTGTCTATTTAATCAGGCCTCAGCTCTTCATTTGGCATCTTTTGTCTACTACACCGTTATGCTGCTGAATTGTCTTCAGGCACTCGCTTCGAGGAAAGCATCCCTCCTAGCATGGGCTCATCTTCTTGCTTGAAAGATAGCAACTAGTTGAGAGGTTATCTTGTAATAGGTTTGAATTGCATTTCCAATTGAGTCATTGCATTTTGGGAGTTCTAGTTTACATTTTCTGTCATATTTTGATGTTGCTGAATGTCATTGAGGAATGTAAGATTTGCTCACAGCTCATGAAATAAAAATGCTATCATTCTGGGTATTGAATCTATCAATCTGTTTATGAGGGGCGACCATTCCTGCCAATTTCCAGATTTTATTTGGGTCTCTTTGATTTTATAGAGGAAATTCGCCCTTGCAGCTGGGCCGTACCATCTTGAAGTACATTGAAGTTTGTGCAAAAATAAATAAGGCTTGTTTTGGGTGGTTTAGGGATTGCATCTTGGGCGCCTATATCAGTATAGTAATCTGCATTTGATTTCTCGTCAATAGGATGTGTTTAGAGTGAGTTATGTGCATTTTCGTGAGTGATTATGTTGTTGTTCTACATTAAATCTGTCAAATCAGTCATACCAGATTTAAGGAAGTTCATTAGTTGTGCGAGGGGTTGATATTCAAAGAGTTTGTGATTGTAGAAGAGGGATCTTATCTTGTTATAGCTTTGGAAGTTCTTACTCTTATGATATTTGGCAAGCTCTCTAATTTGCTGTAAGCTGAACAGTAGTACTGTCAGCAATTCATTCCCTTCATTTTGAATTTACATGTAATCCCCACTGAATAAGTGGAAGAGGCTGGCTTGCCGCCTATTTGCTTTCAGTTGAGTAGTTTAGGGACCCTCTGACCATATGCTCGCCATCCATCGGCGCCATTCTTGGTTAGGGTTACATTCTGTCATCATGCATTGATCCTCTGACCATATGCTCGCCATCACTCGGCGCCATTCTTGGTTAGAGTTCCTTCAGTTTGCATTGCATTGATCCTCTGACCATATGCTCGCCATCACTCGACGCCATTCTTGGTTAGAGTTCCTTCAATTTGCATTGCATAGATCCTCTGACCAATGCTCACACCTTGCCCACATCGGGATCCTGGTGTACATTCTAGTTAGAGTTACTTTCCGCAACGTTTTGGTTTGTGCTAACTTTAACGGGTGCGTGTTGCATTTTAATCAATTGTGAAAAATCAAAAAAAAATTTGGTCCAATTCATTACATGTACCTTGGTCTTCATCATGGAAGCTATGATGTCAAAATTTGTTGAAGAAGGATCTTGAGCAACTTGCATAGCGTTCTTCTGTGAGGACCTGGGATTGGAAGTGGAAAGCACCTCTTCACCCTTTTCGTTTGATCTTCGTCTTTCTTCCTCTTCTTTTTGTGCTTTGAAGTGTTGAACACGTGTGGACACAGGCGTTGAAAAATTTTCATGATTCACCGCAAGAGAATAGTGACGGTAGTCTTCTTCTTCTTGATTAATAACGGGTTCAAAATATCCCGTTGCGGAGTCGCCATCGAAGTTGTCCGTTTGTGGTAAGAGAACGTTCGAACTTGTTGGTACAAAACTAGAACTGGGAGTAGCTTCAGCATATCCCATGATTTGGGTCATTCTCAAATTCTCAGGACACGTGAATCCGATATGTGCATCAGTGTCATGGAAACAGCAAAATACTGCACTGTGTGCAGCTTCAATCATTGGTCTTGATGGAGGTGTTGGCAACCATGGCTGAAGATTGTCTCTCTTTGGCTGGTACGATTGTTGACCTAGAGATCTAATAGAGTTTGCTTTCATCTATCCGGAAGTGATCATATTGTACTCCAACTCGATGGCGTGTTCTTGCACACTCTTCAACTCTGTTCCTTTCGCCATCTTCAAGAAGAAGGCTATCTCTAATGGAAGATCATTTATGAAACAGCTCATCAGAATCTCCAATGATGGATCGAATGTAAATGAAAGTTTTGCAACAAGATGTTCAAATCTTGCCACAAACTCTCTCATGTGCTCGTCGTGCTCCATCTTTAAATTTGCAAGTTGGGTGAACAACAAATGACTGTCTTCAACGGGCTTGAATCTCGCCAAAAACTTTTCACTCATAGATGCCCAACTTGTAATAATGCCTGGCTTTAGGTGACTGAACCAATCCACAGCATTCCCAACAAGAGTCTTCACAAAGAGACGTACTGCGATGTCTTCATGTGGCACATGCAAGATGGCTCAAGCCGTCGTGAATGTAGCAAAATGTTCATCTGGGTGTTGACTCCCATCGCCGTGAAATTGGGGAAAGTGCTTCCTTGACCCTTTAGGTAACTCATGATTTACCTGAAAAGCCAAGGGTCCAATGCTATTACCCCAAGGTACTGAAGGTCGACGCCTCTCGCCAGCATTATTGTTATTACCATCCATTGCTTTTTGTATGGATCATGCAATTGGATGTCAGAGGATCATTCCCGAACCTCTTCAAAGATTTTCTCCACATCGGATGCTTCTCCGATGTCTTCTTGAAGTCGAGGATTATTTCTCCTTCGTATGTATACTTGGTGAGCCAGGATGCTTATTGCCACCCTGGTGGTGGTAACATTGGTCTCTCAGCTGCAAGGTCAGCCTTTCTTTCTTCCTCATCCAAAGTAATAGTTGCGGCTCTCCACTGAGCTGGTGATGTATTCTTTTCGAAGATGAAAGTATGCAAGCTACTGATGATGTCTGTTTGCTCTCCTTCAATGAATGTAAGTTCTGGTTGGAGAGTTGCTGGAGCAAGATCAGGTTGTTCAACTGGTGCCCAAGGATGCCAAATAGCCATTTCGTGTCATAAAAGTGTTAAGCTTTTCTTGAATTTTTATGCCTCGTTGCCCCCCGGTGGGCACCAGAAAACTGTAGGCATTTCAATTAGCACCTCTGGAGTGCTTATTGGAAACGGGCAGCTATTGCAAGTGTGTTAGTACATGCTCGTCGGATTATACAGAGGAAGATCTCTCTTTGCTGATTTTCTATTGGTAAAAAGGGGTGTACTAAAGTTCCTATCTTTTTTACTCAGCGGCAGGACACAAGGGTGCATAAACACAATGAGCTGTAGCTAAGCTTTTTCTCTGGTTTCCGCAGATCTTAACTACGACTAACTAGCTTCTAGACTATCCTACCTCCTCAAGATAAACAGAGCATGAGGGCGTAGGAGTGAAATGGATTGGTTGGATCACTTGAATCCTCCATCTCAATGGAATATGGCCGAGGCTCTAAACTCTCGGATATATACGAAGATAGGGCTTGATACAAGTAAACACTCTCTTACAGTAAACTAGATCTGAGACTTGCCAAGGAGGAGGAACCCCTGTCCGAGGTGTAGGCTTGGAAACAGCTCAGTGGAAACAACAAGGAACAATGGCCTGTCTAACAGGATTCCCGAGGAGGTGACGACACCTGTCCAAAGTGTAGGATGCAAGACAAATCATTAAACAACATCAAGCAATAATGATCGATGACAAAATATCCAAGGAGGCGACGACACCTGTCCAAGGAGGAGATTGAAGCAATGCACTATTTAGAACAAGACTTTGAATATACTCAAGTATTTAGATCAAGCAAGCATGCGCCATTTGATTTATTTCTTCAAGCTTCTCCAAAAATTTACAAACGGTCGGGACAGCAAAGGCACGAAATCATACACAATTACGATCAACCAACGAACTCTCATCCAAGAGTGAACAGATATAAACAAGCTAACTCTGGCAACAACGGTGCAGCAATTTTGCTTAGCAAATAAAGGTTAAACAAATAATGAGCCTAAGGCTCTTATTTATAGAAACTCAAAGGAGTAGGCAACCCTAAAATCTCCTTGAGTTAACAATCAGTTCTTTCCAATCAGCAAGATTTATTCCTATGTCTAAAAGTAGGTAAGCAAGCAGTTAACTGGAAATCTACTTCAGTTAACTAAAACCAAACAAAAGTCAAACTGGGAGTTTACCTCAGTTGACTGACACCTAACTAAAGTGAACTTAAATTACAAATATGTCTCCAAAATAGACATCTACCTTTAAAGGAGATCTGAGATCCACAAATCGTGGGAGTCAATTAGACATCCTAGATCAGTGGGATCTGACATGCATGATTTGTGGAGATCTGGAATCAACTTGGAAAGGGGCATCAAGTTGACTTCAATTGTATTTATTGCTATTTTGGAGGGTAGGACATCCTTCTTGAGGTGTTTGACACCTCATCATCATTGGTCAACGGTGCTTTTGTTCATTCGTTGACTTCTTCATACTAAGTTCGTTACATGTCTGTCAATCGTCAGCTTATCGCTTGTCAACAACTTGATGTATGCATCTCCTTCATTTTGCTTCCCTTAGGAGGGTTACTCCTTTTATTTTTGTCTATGTTTCCACTTTGACGTGGAAGGTAGTGTAGTATTAACCGATGGCGGCTCTGTGTTGGAAATGGCTACCTTCCGCGTTCTTTTGCAGCTTTGACGTTTTCCTTGATCTTTCTCAATGGAAGAATGTCGTATGATGAAACCGCGAAGCTTGATGATGAAACCGCGAAGTTTGACCACGATCACTCCAACCGTGAGAAATGCACATGAACTTGCTGCATGTGTAAAATTCCAACGGTTACAATCCTCTAAACTAGCCTTGGAAGGCGATCAAATATACGAGGTGAAACCATTATGGAACCTATGGACTTGTGTCTATGCTTGTCAATCTGTCTAGATTGACCTCTGGGTGTGCCCGACGTAGATCGGTGCCAGTCGTTTTCAGAAAATCATGGAGTAAGACCATTTTGGTCTTGTATTCGTCTTGGGAGAACTGCATTCTGAAAACCTTGAAGATTGATTGTGCACACGATGTTGCTCAGACAACTTTTTCTGGAACTGCTAAAAATAGCCTCGCCGGGGGTAATTTTTACGAAAAATTCAAAGACATGGGTTTCACTGAGAATAATTCTCTAAACAAACCCAGATCGTCAGAAATTCGGAAAAACGAGTTTTTGTATGACATGCAAGAGCCCTTCGGTGGCAAAGGCAGTGAGGCACCAGAAAGTGATTTTTCTCGGAAAAATCCAACACATGGGTTTTGTTCGTGCTTCAGAGCTGAACAAACCCAGTTTGTCTATTTTTCAATATTATGACTTTCTCAGGAAACCCTAAAAAATAGGGGCAACAGGGCTACTTTTTCTGGAAAAATCCAACATGTGGGTTTTGTTGAAAAAGTTGTGTAGAGCATACCCAGTTGGCCAGATTTGTGATTATCTGTCATTTTCTCAGACATGCAAGAATTTTAGACAGCAATAGAGGAAGTAGACAGAAGGTGGATTGGAAGTTATCGGCTGTCAATCTGGAAGAATCATGCCTTTTGATGCGGACTCTAATAAATAGTCCTTTTGTGCAACAGATCTTCAAAAATATGAAGAACGGTGAAAACCCCTATGTCAAATCTTCAAAAATGTTGGAGAAGAAAAATATCCGTTCTTGAGCTCCTCAACCTGCAAAGAAATAATGAATAGTGGATGCCTAGATGCTTTGATATGTCAATTTGGAGTTGCAAGCATCAATTGGGCATCCAACTCATGATTGAGCTTGATTTGGAGTTCAAAAAGGTGATTTCCACTGATTGTGGAGTGTTTGGCCTCTTTTTGCCTCCAAAATTTGTTAACTCAAGTCAACATTTGCTTTTGACTTTCTTAGGCGTCCCTTTTGGAGTTTTGATCATTTTTGCAAGTTGAAGTGCCTCCGTTTGATCTTTGATCTTGGCTGATCAGTTGATCTTCAGCAGTTGCTGATGGATTCGTTGTCGAGATGGGATCAGCCTCATGAGATATGCCTGGGAGAGATTAACTCAGAAAACTGAGTTTGAGCCTCCAGAATGAAGGGCGCCTTTCTTCAAGAGGGGCGCCTTTTGGTTGTGCCTTAGTCAATTTTCATTGACTGTTCTTCATTTTGGCCTTTTCAAACCCTCTGTGCTTTGATCTGACGTTCCCGTTGATGGATGAGTTGGACGACTCTGCTTGACGATGCATCGGGTAACCAACTCAGTCCTGCACTGGATGACTGACTTCTTAGTTGATGATAGTGAGTTTATGTCCTTCAAACTCAAGGGCAGGGGCGCTTTTAGCTTGTTGACTGGTTTTGTCTACTCTGAAAACTGCCTGCCTTGATCTTTGTCATTAGATGATTCAGTTGTCGGATCCTTTCGTTGACAGTCTCGTTGTTGAGATTGATCGTAGTTGAGAAGGTTGTTTTGGAGAGCAATAAGCATTCAGGCTGCATCTGCATGCCTCAAAGAAAGGGCGCCTTTCTCCAAGAGGGGCGCTTTTCCTCTGTCCTTAGCCAATTTTTGGCTTGTCTTTTCAGTCTCCAGTTCTGGCTTTTTCTGCTTGATCTCAATGCGTGATCGTTTGGCGTGTCCTGTGAACCTGCTGTTAGATCGATCACGTAGCTAGGAGGAAGCTGAAAAGATGTCATGTATGAAGCAGTTGCTGATGGATTCATCTGATACCTTGAACTGAGGGGCACCCTTGGCTAGCAAGGGCGCTTTTAGCTTGAAGCTCTTTGATCTGGCATCTTCATTGTTTATAGATTCTCCATACTTTGTTGACGATTGGCCAATGATCCCTGAATCAGATGATCTTGTTGATAGTTGGGTTGTTGAGCCAGCACGAACGTGAAGGAGACGACTGATCTGTAGGTGTTAGGTGACTGAATTTTCCCTCTGAGATCCAAGGGCACCTTTCTTCAAGAGGGGCGCTTTTTTCAACTGTAGACTGTGTTTTGCCTTGGTAGCAAAACGTGCACCTTCCAAAGTTAGCCAAATTTTGGCCTTTTTCGTTTTGAGAAACTCCCTCGCTATAACAGCATCTTTTTGACCGTTTCCGTCATGGCTTCTTCGTTGGAGCTTTTGAGGTTTAGCTTTTAGCGCTTGGTACTGGCCAATCTACCATCAATGCTGCAAAGCTCCTAACTTTGTTCCTAAAAAACGGGAATAGACCCACTAGAGTAAAACATGTCTTTTGATAATTCTGACTTGATCAATGTGATCGTGAAGTCAATTAACCCTATTAGAATTATTTTCAATCATTTTCGAGAAGGTCCTATTTTTAAGGGTTTCCCTAAAAATAGGGGCATTAAACCCTAATTTTCAGATTTTCAGAATTTTAACCATAGGATCCTTGAAAGAAACCCACAAAGACTTCATGTTTGTTTTGGCCTAAAACATACTTTTGACGGCATTTTTACATTGTTTTGCTCAATTTAAGCAAAATGCCAAAAATTTCATTTTGGGTACAACAACTTGCAACCTTATTACTCCTTTACGAAGATGTCAAACAAGTACAGGCTGATATGCTTTGCTTGATGTACCAAACTAATGTGCCTAGCCAAGACTCTTGGCTGACAACACAAATAATTACAATATGAAATATGCTGCTACAATCATCTTTGGCAACAACTCCTACAATGCAAGACATAATGAAGAACTTGGATATTAAATACTGAAGAAATTGATGATGAAATGATGTCTTCCACTCTCATAAACTCCACCTACAGAAGCCGCCCCTGCTCCAATGTGCAGACCTGATCACTAATTGTATGCAGCCTTAAATATGTCCAAATCGTCCCAAAATAGCAGCGCCAATACACCAAGAGTGGAGCGAGCCCTTTCTCCAATGAAATTGAAGCAACTCAGTTTACCAAAGTCTGAAAATATATATTCTGAAGCTGAGATCGATAGCTGCCAATGTAAAGAATTCGTAGCAGCCTGACTAAGCTTCCAATCAACTCTTTCAATCAGCGACTTGACTTCTCAATGGCTGCCGAATATTTCTTTGTGCAAATCGATGCACAATGAACACCTATCAATTGAAAATCTGAAGTCTCCAGCAAACCCACGATTTTCTCCAACATAAAATGATTACCATGAATGCCAAAATCAACCCAATATCATATTCCCAAATCGACCTCCAATAATGGTAATAATAATCTCCTCCAAAACTTGGAGGCCACAAAGTTTTTCAATGCAAGCATAAATAGGAAGTCTAAAGTAACTCCCCCAAATATCCAACTAGGGTTGATATCACACAACCGAAATTGGCACTTAACCAGCTAGGTTTGGTGTTTCACAAACGAAACTGGAACCCTAGAGTTTCAGCACTCTAGCCAAATTGCCAAGCATTCAAGCTCACCAATGTAGTAGGAAAGATGTCAACAACCAAGATGCCCAAATGCACAGCCCAAGCTTCTTCTTATACTTTTCATACCTCATCACCAAGAAGCTTCTAGAGAATAATATTATTTTATTCCCTTAACTAACTATGATATATTTTATTTAGTCACTTTATTAAACTAATTAAATATAAAGTCATCATTTAGATAATAATTTATTGGAATAACTTTATAAATAATTAATTTAATATCTCCACTTTAATTTAATTAAAATAATCAATTAGTCATCCTTATGAAATATCAATATTTGGACAACTTAATTAATTAAATCATGATACCTCTAATTCGGGGACATGACAACAACCATACACTACCCATGGTTTGCAATAACAAAAACAAACTTTTGATGAACTATAGCTGTTTGCGATACCTTTAGGCATCTCCCTGAACATTACCATGCTCTTGGTTATCATTGCATGTACTCCAATAGCCTTGCAAGTGCACTTGCACTATCATACACACTTATAGTGACATACCTACAATTATGCGGTTATGAGTTTTCGTCCAAATGACTTGTAGTTGGGAACATACAATGATTAGTAACTCAAGTTCCACTCCTAACCTCAGAAATTTTTTCCTTGGATTTTGGTCTTTGATGCTTTTCAAGGCCCATTTTTTGTCAGTTTGACTATTTGATCTTTGCTTGTTAACACCCATTACTATTAGCCAGGATTATTAATATGTTAGAGTATATGCTCAAGTATTTTTGCAATTCAAATCTATTTATTTCAATATTCAATAAAATAGATTATCATTTCAATATTTTTTTATTTCCAACCTTTCACTAGTAATATATGTTATTTGATATTTGTCATATCCCAATTCATAAATTTTTGGACCCTACGGCACACACGCTATTGGAGCTAAAATATTTAAATAAACAATAGAATAATGGTAGTTGAGCAAGCATTGGCCATGCATGTTAAATTAGATTTCTTATGTTCTTGTCAAAAGAAAATGATAAGTACACTGATTACAATCAACACCCTATGTTTCAAATGAATTTGATTCAAGATTTTAAGATCTGGCTTTATTCAGCCATGAAAAATACCATCCAAGTATGTAATGTCCCCTTCCAATTGACATCTCTCAGTGTTTATGATTAGCCTATTATGCGACCCTCGTAGGCTAATAGGGTGGATAGAGGGTCTGGTCGAGGTTTGGCTTAGCCCAGTTGCAGGATTGTTCAGTTTGGCTTTCGTTCGGGGTCGTTCAGACATCATTTACTTGACTTGCTATTTTTAGTAAGTTAGGTCATTCAGCGGAGCACCCCTACTATTTTTAGCAGTATGGTTTGGTCATGTGCAAAATCAATCACTTATCCTCTAGCTTCAGACGGTTCGTTAATCGAACGTATTTTGAGAGAGATATTAATATTTTAATTGTCAAATTAAATATTAATTTATTTGAAGCTTATATTATAAAGTTATAATATAATTTAATATTATAACTTAAGTGATTTCTTGAAGGGGTCGACCAACATGGAAGAGGGGCCACTTTTCAATTATAAATTATAATTAAAGTGTGTTCGAAACTATTGAAAAATTAAAAGAAAAGTTCGAACTTTATTTAAATGATGCCTTTGTGAGAAAAGTCGACTTTCTTGAGGATATAAGGGTTTCATTGGGAAAAAAATTGATTATGTTATTGAAATCGAATTTTGCTAAATCTTTCTTCTGAGAACAGAGCCAAGGGTTCCAGTTTTCAACCTGCATTGGAGAACGTGCCATCTTCAATGTGTGCAGTTCAAAGGCTGTGAAATATCAGCTGATTTATTGCCAGTCAGAGAGATAGCCTCATTCAGAGGTTGTCACAGAGATTCACAGTTGTTGCATCATTCAGGGTTTTGATCCGAAGTTCATCTGGGAAGAGTTCTTTATGCTAGGCGTCCACTTTGCAAGCTAGAGACACATCTTCCAAGGGCCGTACTTTTATTCATTGCTGCTGTCATAGCCGTACCATCATAAAAAGGCCGTACTTCTTCTTCAAGGAAAAACGCCTCTTCTTTTGGCAGTCTGTCTTCACCAATAGGGGCGCATATTTCTCTGGCTTCATTTGCTAACATCTGGCGGAGGGAGAAGTGGAAATCAATGATGGCCGTACCATTTCATTAGCTTCACAGGCGGCTGCAATAATCAGGTTTTATTCACACAAATGTTGTTGCTTTTTAATTTACATGTTATCCGATCTCAGATGTAATAAGCCTAGAAGATCAATAAACAATCTGGCAATAAAATATCAAGTGATTTCTACCAGTTCTAGCTTCATAATATTTTATTTAATTTTTACAAGCATTTTCTTTCAAAATCGCAATTCTTCTGTTATTGCCAAAAACACCAAAAAAATCAAAACACTCAAAAACAAGCAAAAATAAGCAGTTTCAGAAACAGTGAGAATAGGGGTTTCTACAGTGGTATCAGAGCGGTTTCCTGCCATCCTTGTTGGGTTTGAAAACCGTTTTGTTCATGCACCAAAGTGATAGAGAGAAGAGATATTATCAGAGGGAAAAAAGAAAAACTTGGTAGCCACCACTTATTTCGGCAGGTGAGACGGCTACAGGTTTGATAGGTGTTCAGCCTGGTTTTTCGTCTGGATCGTCTGTACAGGATACAGGCATGGGTGACAGAACAGAGGTTCCTCGAGATCCTTAGGAGGAAGATGCAGAGGTTAGACAGACTCTTAGAGATTTGCGAACAGGTCAACAACAGGTAACTGATGTATTACAGCAGTTGACCATGGCTATACAGAGGATAGGTACGCCTAGGAGACCATCACCACATCGTGATGAGGACAGGAGTGATGCAGGTTCACAGAGGGTACCCAAGACTGTTTCACGAACAGCAAATAGACCTACTAGACCCACTTTCCTAAGAGGAGAACAGGTTGAGGAGAATGTTGAAGAGGTTGGGAACATATTATATGCTGATGCAGTTATGGCAGCCAACGAGGAGTGGGATATATTGACACCACAAGTGCGCGAGCGCATGCATTTTGATCGATTTGTGAATTCGAGAGTTGAATATTATAGGTCTCGACAGGGGAATAGGCCTCGAAACCAAAATAGAGACTTGAAGCATGCCTCCAGCAAAATCAACCTACCCTATTTTGATGGCAGTGGCAAGGTAACAGCACAGTCTTGGATTCACAGGCTAGACACTTTCTTGACACTTCGACCTATGTCTGAGGAAGAGGCAATCAAGTTTGCCACGTTACATTTAGAAGGAGCAGCCCATGATTGGTGGTATCAGGGAATGGTGACACTGCAGCACGATCGTATTACCACTTATCAGGAGTTCGTGGACAAATTGGTGGATCGCTTTGATAAAAAGGACCCAGAAGTTTACTTCAGAGATTTGGCCCAACTTAGGCAGATTGGCAGCCTGGAGAGTTATATTAGTGAATTTCAGAGATTGTCCGTGATGGTTCCTGACATATCAAAGAGGCGTATAGTTGTGCTCTTCGTTGAAGGATTGTTGGAACCCTTGAGAGGCTGGATCAAGGCATTTGATCCGCGTTCGCTACAGGAAGCTATGAGGAAGGAATGCAGTATGGAACTTACAGCACCATCTAGCAAATTCAACTCCAGAAACAATTCTTCATTCAAGGACAATAAGGGCTTCAACAAAAACAGAGAGAAATCAGATTTTAAGAATGATTCAAAGGGAAAATCAGCAGCACCACCCTTGGATCGCGAGGCTCTTAATGATCTACGCAGGAAAAAGCTTTGCTTCTACTGCAAAGGTCCCTATGATGCCAACCATGATTGTCCTTTGCGGCCTAAGGGCAAGGCAAATCGAGTGATGTGGGCTTATTACGAGGAGTCGGAATCTGAGAGTTCCGAACAGCAGGAGGATTCTGAGGAGTCAGAGTCGAAGGCTTCAAAGCCTAAGGCAAAGGCAGAGTTAGAGCTTCAGATTCAGGAGGCACGACTATCTAGCATTCAGCAGGAAGGTTCATTTAGACTTCGTGGAGTTTTGGCAGGACAAAGGGTCATTACCCTTATTGATACAGGAGCCACCCACAATTTTATCGATGCTAGATTTGTGGAGAAGCGTGGACTCATTACCGAGGAATTCGAAGGCATTAGAGTTAAGGTGGCAGACGGTTACACTCTCAGGTGTGATCGAATGATTAAGGATCTCCCCTTGCGCTTGAACAACTATGAGTTCAAGGCTGATTATTACATGGTGAACATGGGGGATATCGATTTAGTCTTGGGCATGAAGTGGCTTCATTCCCTTGAGGAAGTCACTCTTCGTCTCAAAGACATGGAGATTCGTTTTGATGTCGATGGGAAGACACATATCCTGAAGGCCATTCGGGACAGCAATGTCAAGACTATTTCCTTTCGTCGGATGGAGAGGCTCATGCGACATGACATGGTAGAGTGGGCTGCCGAGTGCACATTGGCACCTATACAGGAGGGACAGCACAAGACTGAGTATCATCCTGACATTCAGCAGTTGAGAGTCAAGCATGAGAAGGTATTCAGTGATATTCAGCCAGGGAGACCTCCAGACAGGGGCATTGAGCACATTATAGAGCTTGAGGAGGGCGCCAAGCCCGTCATGATTACTCCTTACAGGCATCCTAAGAGGTTGAAGGATGAGATAGAGAAGACTATCAAGGAGTTGTTGGCTATGGGTCACATTCGACCTAGTAAATCACCATTCGCTTCTTCAGTTGTTCTGGTGAAGAAGAAGGATGGCACCCTTCGCATGTGCATAGATTACAGAGTCCTGAATAAGAGGACTATCAAAAACAGGTACCCAATACCTCGTATAGATGAGCTTATTGATGAGCTCCATGGTGCATGCTATTTCACGAAGATAGATTTGAGATCAGGATATCACCAGATCAGAGTTCGTGAGCAGGATGTTGAGAAGACTGCTTTTCGTTGTCATTGTGGACACTTTGAGTTTGTGGTGATGCCATTTGGGCTAACCAATGCGCCTGCGACATTTCAGTCCACCATGAACAGGGTCTTTCATTCGCAATTGAGGAGATATGTACTTGTCTTCTTCGATGACATCTTGATATACAGTAGGACATGGCAGGAGCATTTGGGTCACTTAGAGACAATACTCGGTATTTTGGAGAGGGAGTCCTTGTATGCCAAGGAATCCAAATGTGATTTGGGAATGACTGAATTGTTATACTTAGGTCATATTATCAGTGCAGAGGGAGTGCGGATGGATCCTGAGAAGATCCGTGCTATTATAGATTGGCCTACTCCGGCGAACCTTACATAGCTGCGAAGATTTCTTGGATTGTGTGGTTTCTACCGCAGATTTGTGAGTGGTTATTCATGACATGCAACACCTATGACGGATCTGTTGAAAAAAGGTGCATTCTGTTGGACTCCTGAGGCACAGGAGTGTTTTGTGAGGTTCAAGGAGCTGATGACTACATGTCCAGTGTTGGCACTGCCAGATTTCTCGAAGCCTTTTGAGCTTCAATGCGATGCTTCTGGTGAGGGCATTGGAGCGGTGCTTATGCAGGACAAGCACCCTATTGTGTATGAGAGCCGTAAACTCAGAGGGCCAGAGAGGCTCTACAGTATTTATGATAAGGAGATGCTAGCTATAATGCACGCCTTGGCAAAATTCAGGCAATATCTCATGGGCAGTAAGTTCTGCATTAAAACTGACCACAACAGTTTGAGGCATTTCCTGGGGCAGCGAGATCTCAATGATCATCAGCAGAAGTGGGTGAGTAAATTGCAGGCATATGACTTTGATATCTCTTATATCAAAGGCACCCAGAATGTAGTGGCTGACGCCCTCTCATGCAGGCCTTATCTGAACTCTATGGTTCACATTACTGAGGATTGGAGGCATTTGATTGTGGCAGAGTATGCCAAGGATACTTGGCTATCCAGTATTGTTGAGGGATCGATGGTTGACACCAGATACACGCTTGTGAATGACTTGATCATTTACAAGAACAGGATTTATTTAACCCCGGGATCAGAGATGAAGAACATTATCATGCGAGCCTTTCATGATGTACCTACAATAGGACACCCTGGGTACTTCAAAATCTACAGACAGATTCGGGAGAGATTCACATGGAAAGGACTTAAGACAGATGTTCTTCAGTATGTGCGTGAGTGCCCTATTTGTCAGCAGAACAAGCAGGAGAACACGTATCCGGCAGGATTATTGCAGCCACTTCCGATTCCTGACAGGAAGTGGGAATGCCTGTCGATGGACTTCATTACGGGCTTGCCTAAAGCCCAAGGACGGGATTGTATATATGTAGTTGTGAATCGGCTGACAAAGTATGCCCACTTCTTTCCGATTACCACCACTTACACAGCTACACAGGTGGCAGAGGTCTTCTTCCGTGAGGTTTTCAAATTATATGGGTTGCCTCGAAGTATAGTTAGCGACAGGGATAGTCGGTTCCTGAGTCACTTCTGGCAGGAGGTGTTCAAACTTTGTGGGACCGAGCTTACACCGAGCACTAGTTACCACCCGCAGACTGATGGTCAGACGGAGATAGTAAACAAATGGGTGGAAGGTTACCTCAGGAATTACATTGCAGGGCAGCAAAAGGCGTGGGTCAAGTGGATATATTTGTGCGAGTACTGTTACAATACTACTTATCACATGACCATTCAGATGTCCCCCTTCATGGCACTGTACGGTTATGAGGCGCCTAGTTTTCTGGATTTGCTACTGAGTGACAGTAGAGTGCCGAGTGCTGGAGACTTATTACAGGAGAGTCAGGACACTATGAGGGCTCTCAAGGAAAATATTGCTAAGGCACAGAATCAGCAGAAGCAGTACGCAGATCAGAAGAGGACAAAGAGGTCTTTTGAGGTGGGAGACATGGTATATCTTATGCTGCAGCCTTACCGTCAATCTACTCTCAGGAAGAGTGGTTGAGAGAAACTCAAGCCGCGGTATTATGGTCCTTTTAGGATTCTGAGGCGTGTTGGAGAGGTGGCTTATGAGCTAGAGCTTCCGGCGGATAGTAAGGTCCATAACGTTTTTCATGTGTCACGTCTCAAGAAGGCGTTAGGACATTGTGTGGTACCTTCAGCAGTATTACCTCCCTTAGATGATGAGGGAAAGTTGATCTTAGTACCTGAGTCAATCCTGGAGTACAGAGAGAGACAGTTGTGCAGGAGGACTATCAGGGAATATTTGGTGAAATGGAGAGATTTACCAGTAGAGGATGCTACGTGGGAGAGTGAGGATATTTTGCAGCATCCGGAGTTGAGATTGCTTGAGGACAAGCAATTTCAGGAGGGGCAGACTATAATGTCCCCTTCCAATTGACATCTCTCAGTGTTTATGATTAGCCTATTATGCGACCCTCGTAGGCTGATAGGGTGGATAGAGGGTCTGGTCGAGGTTTGGCTTAGCCCAGTTGCAGGATTGTTCAGTTTGGCTTTCGTTCGGGGTCGTTCAGACATCATTTACTTGACTTGCTATTTTTAGTAAGTTAGGTCATTCAGCGGAGCACCCCTGCTATTTTTAGCAGTATGGTTTGGTCATGTGCAAAATCAATCACTTATCGTCCAGCTTCAGACGGTTCGTTAATCGGACGTATTTTGAGAGAGATATTAATATTTTAATTGTCAAATTAAATATTAATTTATTTGAAGCTTATATTATAAAGTTATAATATAATTTAATATTATAACTTAAGTGATTTCTTGAAGGGGTCGACCAACATGGAAGAGGGGCCACTTTTCAATTATAAATTATAATTAAAGTGCGTTCGAAACTATTGAAAAATTAAAAGAAAAGTTCGAACTTTATTTAAATGATGCCTTTGTGAGAAAAGTCGACTTTCTTGAGGATATAAGGGTTTCATTGGGAAAAGAGCTGATTATGTTATTGAAATCGAATTTTGCTAAGTCTTTCTTTTGAGAACAGAGCCAAGGGTTCCAGTTTTCAACCTGCATTGGATAACGTGCCATCTTCAGCGTGTGCAGTTCAGAGGCTGTGAAATATCAGCTGATTTATTGCCAGTCAGAGAGATAGCCTCATTCAGAGGTTGTCACAGAGATTCACAGTTGTTGCATCATTCAGGGTTTTTATCCGAAGTTCATCTGGGAAGAGTTCTTTATGCTAGGCGTCCACTTTGCAAGCTAGAGACACATCTTCCAAGGGCCGTACTTTTATTCATTGTTGCTGTCATAGTCGTACCACCATAAAAAGGCCGTACTTCTTCTTCAAGGAAAAACGCCTCTTCTTTTGGCAATTTGTCTTCACCAATACGGGCGCATATTTCTCTGGCTTCATTTGCTAACATCTGGCGGAGGGAGAAGTGGAAATCAATGATGGCCGTACCATTTCATTAGCTTCACAGGCGGCTGCAATAATCAGGTTTTATTCACACAAATGTTGTTGCTTTTTAATTTACATGTTATCCGATCTCAGATGTAATAAGCCTAGAAGATCAATAAACAATCTGGCAATAAAATATCAAGTGATTTCTACCAGTTCTAGCTTCATAATATTTTATTTAATTTTTACAAGCATTTTCTTTCAAAATCACAATTCTTCTGTTATTGCCAAAAACACCAAAAAAATCAAAACACTCAAAAACAAGCAGTTTCAGAAACAGTGAGAATAGGGGTTTCTACAAAGTATGAAGCAATCTTGTGGAAGTTTAGAACATACATGAACCTTATGTACCTTGTAAAGCTACATAATGAAAGCTTACTATCAAGAAATGACCATCAAAACACCTTGGCAGTACCAAAAACTATTACAAAACTGCTACAAGTCTGAGTGGGTACAAGACAGATAACAGAAGGAGAAGATAACTCATTTATGGTTTCACCTTAGCAAATTGGTGGAGACCTAAGAAGACCTAATAGCTGAAAAGAAGACTCGTTTTTTTGCATCAAACCCCACCAGCTGGCAAGATCTTCAGCTCTGATACCACTAAAATATCCCGAGCTAAATTTGTATGTAAAATTTTTTCTACTTTCACCAATTTTTGCGGATAGGCATTTCGTCAATTAATTGTCATGATACTACTTCGAACTTGATTTCAGATTGTCTCCAATAAGGTGATAAATGCTTATGTAATATATTTGAAGTATAATCTTTCCCACAGTTTCTTAATTTCGAAATGGTAAATTTTGCCAGATGGAAACATATAAATAAATTTATACGAAGATATATATCTGATATAACCTTTCAGATGAACAATAATTGGTAATAGCAGTGTTCCACGAGGATGCGTTCCCCTCCTAAAAACCCCATGTTTCCTAGGCGTCCTTGTCTTGTAGAGTTGGGGACTTGGGGGGGACGTCCCCCCACTAGCCCACCACCAACGCCACCATTCCACCACCAGCATCGCCATCTCCAAGATGCCACTAGGACTTCGAGGATGCCCTGGTTGCCTTCGGACCATCTCGAAGATGCCTAGGCATCTCTTGCGACCAAATGACCAAAAAACAAATCTTTTTAAAAAAATCAAAAAATTGTGCCCAAGGCCATACTCTAATGGCCTATGGGCCCCACCCAAACCCCACAAACTCTATAAACGTGCCTTTTATCCTCATTTTAATTCATAAAAACCAAATCAACAAGAAGCTAATAGTGTGAGTGTGAGAGTGAAAGTTGCAAGTGTAAGGTGAAAGAGTGAGAATGAAGAGCAAGAGGGTTGAGGAGGAGCAAGATGAAGAGCAAGAAGAGGAGTGATGTCAAGTTAATGTTCACTTCAAAATTCAAATGCTTAAAACTAGTTTGCCAAAGTTTCATTTGTAATTCTTATACTTATACATCTTTTTATAACTATTTTTTCAAGTACTATATGTATTTCAGTGTCATCGCCTCGTCGCCACCCTACCACCGTCCCCTCGCCATCCTCAAACTTAGGCCCTTGGTCCCCTCGTCCTCGAAACCTGTCCCCACGTCCTCTCGTGCCCCCCATCTGGAAACTTCATGGAACTATGGGTAATAGCTATTAGAATTGACAAACCATTATATAAAGAAAATACTTATAACCTAGAAAATGGTCATACATAAGTTGCAGCTCTTCAAACTTTATTTCTGAGCATACACAAATATTATCGGGACCTTGAGAATGACACAACACCTTCAAAATATTAGTATAGCTAATAACAATGTTTGCAGCTACCTAAAGTTCCCACAACTCCCATAAGAAGAATAGGCAGCTCCTTAATACTTACGACTCCCTTGGATAAGCTGGCATTGCAAACTTAACATCGCCCTCCTTATTTTGACTTTCAAAAAGTTCACTTGGCTCAAGAGGAAATGGGACGACAATACAAGCTATGAACCAAAGGAATAAGCTATGATATGCTATTATCCTATATTCGTGCCTTTTTAAAATAGGAACTCATCTCCTCCCAGTTGTCACAATATCAATGACATAACCCTCTATGAACATTGGAATGGTATGGCAGGAATACCTCTGAAATAATATTTTATTATACATTCAGATATTCCTCTGCAAATATTAAGCCAAACACTCTAAAATTTCCTTCTATAAATAAGCCAATATCTAATAACGAAATTTGTCTCTAGAAGAGACTTCCCAAATTTCATAAATCTTCCTATCGCATCTACTGTGAGAAATCTATATAGTCTCTCCAACAACCAGCTAGGGCAGATTAGTCACACTACTGAAACAAGTCACCCTTAAGGTTTTTGTCCTAGGGTTTCAAACTCTGAAAAGCTCTACAAAATCACCAAATAGAATAATATTCAAGCATAATGCAAATGAGCTCTCAATTCCCCTTTTTAGGGCTTTCCAAAAACTCCCTTTTAAAATCACTTTATTAATTTATTAAGCCTTTTAATTCCAACAAATGATATAGTTTAATTTTAAAACATTTCCGGCACTTAAAGTCCCTTTTAAGCGTCCCATCATTTAAAACTCTCCATCCTTTTTTGTTGTACCCAAAACAATTTTTTTTGCTTCATTAAGGCATTTTGCTTAAAATGGTCTAAACCTTGTAAAATTGTCGTCAAAAGTCAGTTTTTGGGCAAATGAAGTATGGCCTTTTTGTGGGTTTTCTGTCTAGAAGATACTTGCAATATTTGAAAATTTTGAAAATTAGGGTTTTCAGACCCCTATTTTTTAGGAAAACCTTAAAAAATAGGATCTTGTCAAAATTGATTGAAAATTATTTTGATTGGCTTATTTCACTTCACGATCGCAGTGGTGAAGTCAGAATCAAAAAAAAGTCAGTTTAAGGCTGGTGGGTAGTTTTCACTTTTTTGGGAGAAAAGTTAGGACCTCTGAGGTCGTCAATGGCAGATGGCCAGATGCTAGGTGTCGAAATCTAAGCTTAAAATGCTCTAGTGAAGATTCTATGGCGAGATATGTTCAAAATGATGCTTCGTCTCGGAGGGAATTTTTCATCGAGGAGAAAATGCTCGAAATTTTTGTCTGGAAAGAAAAGAGCACCTGCTAGCCAAGGGCGCCCTAGATTTCAAAGGCCCAAAGTATCTTTTTGAGATTTGCCACTTCCAAGAGGATTTCTCCGGAATACTATCAGCTTCGTGATGAGCCTACCAGCCAATCCAGAAGATCTGTCTAGCACCTGAAATTGAAGATTGAATGAAGAACAAGGGGCATGGAAATTTGACTCACTGGAGAGAAAAGCGCCCTTGGAGGCCAGGGGCGCCCAACTTTTTGAGGCACCAGATGAAACTTTTTGATCCAATGGCACCTAGGATGTTTGTCTTAGACTTGATCAAGCTCCGCAACAATTCCGTCAGCGGGTTAATCTGAGTTGTTGAATTGTCGGAATCAGGAGTCAAACGTAAGGTTTTTATCATGGTCAAAAATGTCAGTTCAAAGCAAAAGCACCTCTGGAGGCCAAGGGTGTCTAAGGTTTTGAACCCTCAAATGCAGTTGTTTGGTTTATCTCAAATGCTCATCCTATTCGTGATGCTTCCAGCTTTCCGTTGCATGTCTCAGCCGGATCAAAAGACTTGTCAGTACCCGCTAGCCGAAGATTGAACGAGGAATCAGTAAGTTGTGAAAATGGCTGCCTAGGAGAAAAAGCGCCCCTAGAGGCTAGGGGCGCCTAGAATTTTGAAGGCTCAGAAGTCAAAATTAGGGTTTGCAACCTCAAGGAGCTCCTTTTCAGTTTTGATTCTGGTCTCCAATGAAACTATCAGCCAGTCTATTGGACACATCAGTCAATCAAACATAGCCTCCAGTGACGTTTTGCAAATGAAATTTTCAAAAAAAGTTTCTAAGTCTAGAGTAAAGGCGCCTAAAGTCAAACTTTGACTTTTTGAACTAAAGTGAACTTGGTCGCCCTATAATGGAAGAGTTTGTGAACTCAACTTAAAATAATATTTAAACTCCAGTCTTGCCTTCAAGCCGACTTGTAAATGACTTAATTTTTGCATGCATATGGCAAATTTCTCTGTGTATGTAAGGTGGCGCCCAATTTAGGGTTTTATTTCATTCAGTTAACTGAAAATGGGGTCCAATAATATGTTGGCATCCCATTTTAGGGTTATTTGCATGCAAATTGACGCCTTACTTCATAAAATTTATTTATTAAGGCATTTGGGCATCCATTATTCTCATCACAGGTTGAGAAAAAACACTTATTTTCTCGTGTGAGCAAGATTTGAAGGCGCTACAGGTGATATTTTTCAATGTTCTTCGCAGTGCCAGGTCCAAATTGTTTAAAGGAATCATTTTCTAGACTTCATCTTTTGAGTACAATCATTCTAGACTTCACAAATTTCATTCAAGGTGTAGGCGTCATTTTCAAAGGCAGAATAACTTATATTTTCTCTCTCTAAATTCTTCTATTCTTGTCTTAGGTTTTCTCTTGCATGTCAAAGTAAACGGCATCTGGGTTCACACAGCACAGCATCAGTAGCAAAACCCATGTTCCATAATTTTTTGAGAAAATTGTCCTAATACTTCTCAGTTTGGAGTATTGTTCTTTTTTCTGAAGATTCTTTTGCATGTCGGCCAAATGTGCCAATTTTTCTTAGGAAAAAATGCCCCAAAGCCCCTACAGCCCCCCAGCTTTTGTTCTAAAAAATCTTTACATGCCTTAGTAAAACTCATTTTTTCGAGTTTCTGACAAAATGGGTTGGCTTAGAATTTCATTCTCTACAAAACCCATGTTTCATAAATTTTTCTAAAAATTTCCCCTCAATTGGCTATTTTTAGCCTCGTTAGCAGCGATTTTTAACCTTTTATGAAGTTTTCCCAAACATATTCGACTTTACAGTTAAAAGTCTATTTTTTCAAAATGCAGTTCAACCCAATAGAATACAAGACCAAATCGGTCTTAGTTCATGACTTTTTGAAAACCTCTGACAGACTTGGGTCACGTTTATCCAGTGATTAAATTGAGCACATTGGAGGGTATTGACAGTACGACTGTCAAACATCTTGATCGCTTCGAATTACTAGCTGCAACCTCTATTCCTATCATAGTGTCTGATCTCGAGTTCGTCATTGCATGCATTAAGCATTACGACTCGTCTACATGACAAATCTGATCAACAAATGGGAGATTTATTTGTAGCCTCAAGCCGAGAAATGTCAAGAAGTGCTTTGCCATTCCACCTTGTAAGGATCATTTCCTCATAGTCATAGAGGAATGTGACAAGATATGGCAGGGAGACAAGGAAAGATCTCAGAGAAAGGTTGCTCAAAGGTGGCTAAAAGAATAGAAAACCAACTTGCCAAAGAAGCTTGGGTGTGGAGAGTTCAAGGACAAGATAGCTATTTTGATTACCTTGCTCAACCGGGTTACAGGTCAAGAGGAGACTCATATTTTTCAACCATGGATGTTCTATGTTATCTCCCAGATTATCAATAATAAGGAACACTTTGACTAGGCTATGTTAATTAGTGAGGTTCTTCACCAACAAATCACAAGGTTTCTTAAAATCCACGAGTTTCACATGGTTTCTTATCTTGTCTATTTGATTGCATTCCAAGGCAATTTTAGAACTTTGAAAACCAATGGAACTCTTGGCGTTCAGCATGTGCACGAATACTTCCCAGAATTGGAGTTCTCAAAAGCTGAATAGGATTTCAAACAAGTGAATGATCACTTCTTGATGAAGACAGTCAGAGACCTTGATAATGAGATGCACATAAGAATTTCAGCAGATGCTAAGTCAACAATGGAGAATTGAGCAGATTGGTTTACCCAATTTCCCACATTCACCTAGATTTGAGTGTATGGTTACACGCGAGAGCCTCTGATGTTACCAAGATACCCATCAAACAAGGTTTTGTTCATGGAGTTCTTGAGACAGGTTCACGAGGTTCATACTTTTCTTCGCAATCGGCACAAGCAAGCATTCACTTTTCCATGTGGATTGGGCATTTTCAAATGCAAATCAGCAGCTGCTTGCAAATTGATGAGCAACGAGTTGTCAAAACTCCATCTCAAATACCTTAGCGAGAAACGCTTCTATGATCCTTTGGGTCACTATGCAGCTCGGTTGGAGCGAAGTCACTCCCACAAGCCAACACTTGAGGACTTCTGGGTTAACTGCGAAGATGAATTCGAAGTACGCAAGTGTGACTATTGTAGACTTACTCTTCCTCAGCTTGTTGATTTCTTATCAGAAGACGTTGAAGGTTTGTCAGATGATGACAAAGAGGTGTTACTTAGCACATTCATCAAGGATCAAGTTGCTCACCAGTCGCTTCAACAACTGGATTGGTACGCCAGAGAGAGTACTTCAGTTGAGGACCCGTCAAGAGGAGTTATCAAGACTAGCATGTACTTCTTGGACGGCAAGAGGAGGCGAAAGGTAGTTCCAATAGTAGAACCGCCAATAGAGTTTTCTTCACTACCTTCCACATCATGGTCAAGACCCAAAGTGAAGTAATGGAGCAATCCACCTGAAGGTGCCAAAGTTAGCGAAAGAACGAAGAGAGGAAATGGAAGTCAAAAAGAACAAATTGAGAAGGTGCCTGAAGTTCCAGTAGAGCCAGTGGTGCAAACTGAAGCCGAGTCTTCATCTCCTAGTGTGCCATTTTCTCCCCAGTCACCTCCCATTCAGATTGACTCAGAGCAAGAATCGTCAGTTCATGAAACCTCAGTACGAACCAGTTCACCAAAAGTCAATACAACCACGACAATTTCGCCCAGAAAAGTTAACATTGATCACTCATGTTGGCTTGAGAAGACTTTGGGAAGAAGGTGAAAGCCTTCCTATCAGCTTGATCTTTCTGAGTTTTGCAATCCCTATCAGGACATGTCAAACAAGAAGATCAAGAAGCAAGTACACATAAAAAAGACTCTTTTGGCAGAGATTGTTGTTGAAGTTGCCACACCACCGGAAGGCAAGAGTCTAGATGAAGTTGAAGTTGGTGATTTCACCTTCGTCAAAGCTAATCTTGGTAGGAGCACTCGACACGTGGATGTGAGCCTCTTTAAGGTTGCTACAAGTAATCTTGAAGAGCAGGTGATGAAGGATGGAGAAGACAAGGCAACCCTCAAGGCTGAGAATAAGCAACTACGCCAGTACATCTCGGATCTTCTTAATGGGACCTCAAGCAAGGCGGCTATTCTTCCACAGCTTCGAGAGACACTTGCAGATCAACAAAAGATGTGTCGGTTAGTCAATCATGGAAAGTTTTTAGAGAATTGGGTTGAGGATTTCATTGTTGCAGGCAAATACCTTCTCACAGAGTTGTATCAATTAAGGTACGATGCTCATGATCTTCGTCAAGGAATCCAGCAGCTTGAGTTGACAATGGCAAAGGGCAAACCAAAAGATTTGATCCTCATTTCTCAGTTGGCAATCGCATATGATGTCGTTGTAGCAGATGAAGATAATAGAAAGCTTTTTGCTTGGAGAGAACAACACCTCTTCAAAGTAGAAACTTATGAAAGAATCTCTGCAAAGTTGGTTGTGATCAAAGAAGATGTTGTCGATGCTCTCAAACTCATAAGCGGTTTTGTCACCCAGATCCTGTGCCATTATGTTTGTGAAGATGGTACCTACGCTGATCTTGACGTTGTGCAAATTGAATTCTAGAGTTTGATTCATGATGGTCTTGATGGTGATCCTGTGGCGTCCAAGTTGAATCATTTCTCGGTGATGTCAATGAGGTTCGACAAAGTAGCTGAAGAGGTCAAAGAGTATCAAAAAATGATCAAGGATGGAGAGAAGGCGTTGAGCAGACAGTCTATCATTTTGGATAGCGTCAAAATGCCTAAAGATGAGACAGTTAATGAATTCTTGGAGGAGATGATAGCCCATGATGGCTTGGAGTAGACAGACAGATGGATCCCACAGTTGTTCTTGAGGATTGAGTCATAAGCAGTAGTCAACTCAACATCACTCTTGAGTTTCGATTGCTGAGTTCATGCATGTTTATCTCATCTTCGGGGATGTCTTTGGAGGAGGTCGGACTTTCAATTAGGATCTAGTTAACTGATGTTAGTTATCAGTTGACTTTCATTTCAATAAGGACTTGCGTGTTGCAACGTCCATTTAGTATAGTTTAGAATCAATTAACTAATGTTGTTTTTCCAGTTAACTATTAGGTTGCATATAGTTAGACTTAAAGAATAAACTCTTGCATGCTTGGAAGACTGAGTGTAAACTCAAGGAGATTTTAGGGTTCCCTACTCCTTAAAGTTATATAAATAAGAGCACCCTTACTCATTTGTATTTTAACTTTTGTTGTGATAACAAATTGCTAAGCCACCTTGCCGTGCAATATTGCTATTTTGTACTTGTTCACTTTGTTTAATATAAAGTTGGTTGATCGTTCATTGTGTGATAGGTCTTTCATGCAATTTGCTGTCCCAGATTTATTTGTTTTTAATAAGCTTGTTTCATATCTACACCTCGGATAGGAGTCCATCCTCCTTGGGAATTTAGAAATAAAGTTTATCGTTCGATGTTGTTATTAATAATCTTTATTTCGTATCTACACCTCGGATAGGAGTCCCTCCTCCTTGGGAATTTAGAAATAGAGATTGTCATTTAAGTGTTGTTACTAGTAATCTATTTTTAGCCTACACCTCGGATAGGTGTCCCACCTCCTTGGGAATCCTAAGAATTAGATTGCCATTTGATGTTGTTTCCAATAACCTTCATTTCAACCTACACCTTGGATAGGTGTCCCACCTCCTTGGGAATCCTGATTTAATGTTTATCGTATACCAATTCCCTACTCCTAATTCCTCTTGCTTTGTTTATCTTGGGGAAATAGGATAGTTTTAGCGTTAGCCTAGTTGTAGTTAAGATTTGTGGAAACCGGAGAAAAACCTTAGCTGCAATGTATTGGGTTTCTTAACCTTGTGCCTCTACCAGCTAAGTCAAAAAGATAGGATTTTAGAATACTTTACTTTTTCACACATATCAGCAAAAGAGGGAGCATCCCCTCCTAATTTGAAGAGCAATTAATGTTGTGCATAGCTATCTATTACCAATACGCACTTCAGAGGTGTGAATTGTAACGCTAACATCTTTCCAACGAGCTATAACACTAAGGTGCTTGATAAATGTATTTGATTAAAAAGGCAACCTTAGTGAAAATAATTAAATATATCAATATTACACCCAATTAGCGGAAATGGTCGAAAAGCATCGAAATTGAAATTTGATTGTGTAGGAGTGATCCCAATGATAAAAGATGAAAAACGAACTCAACTGGGTGACTTACTAAAAATAGACACTCCCTCGAAGAATCTTGGAGCCCAAACCAAAAGTCAGAAATAACCAGTGTACCCCGAGGACTCGTCCCCCCCCTAAAACCCTAGTGTTCCCAGAACAGGGACGTCCCTAAGACTTGGGGACGGCGTTCCCAAGTTTCCAGCGACGCCACCATTTTTTCCCTCGCCGCCGGAGACGCAGAAACGTCCCCGAGACACTGAGGGGGACGCCTGTGCATCCCTCGAGCGTCTCGAGGACGCCCAGGCATCCCCCGCGGCAGCAACTTAAAGACATGGTTTTTAAAAAAAATTAACACATTTTTTATTATTTGTTTGGTTCACTACATTTTGTCATTTTGACATTTTGATTTTGTACTTGTTTTCATATCATGCTATGCATTGTAATCATCTTTATGATCAGATAATTTTGATATCATATAATAGAAATCTTCCATTTGCCGATTCAAAAATTGTAGTATTGAGTATTCTAATTTCTAATTAGTAATTCGATATTGAAAACTTCAATGTTCATTGTTCAATGTTCAAGTATTTACTATTTAGTATTTCAATTTGGCATTTGCAATTTTGCTATTTTACTTCTTAATAGTCTTATATATATTTTCATAACTAGCATTTTAAGTACCATATGTATAGTATATAGTATATACACTCCCCTCCCCCCTCCCCCCTCTGACGCCCGCCCACCGTCCCCAAATTGAGGCCCCTTTGTCCCCCCCGTCTTGGAAACCTGTCCCCCCGTTCCGGCATCCCCTCGTCCCTGACGGCGGTGTAACATAGGAAATAACATCTGAAAGTGTTGTATGACTCCTTGAAACCATTTGAGCTCACTAGTAAAATCAAATTATCCCTCTAAACATCCTGACACAATTCCAAAAAGTCGGCGACAATTAAACTATTAGAGAACTTGAAAATCGGGACATTACACAAAGGTGGAAATATTTTAAAAGAAACAAAAAAAGGTAAAAAATGGACGATTCCACTCTATGTTCACCTAGGTTCCCTCGGATTCTACCCACATTTGTCCTAGACAAACCCAACCCCACTCTCCCGCATCCTGACCATACATGCAGGCGAATCAGATCAGATCAAAGATCTGATTCAAACTGAAACCAGATCTGGCTGGTCTCCAAGCGAATTTGGTAACATAGTTCCAAGTTCCAAGATAGTCTTTCCTTTAATTACATTTTCACTCTATATTATTAAGCTGATCAATTTGCATGAAGGGGAACTTGACAGTAATACATCTTCTTTAGTCTCGTTCTAGAATTGGCTTAATTATATAAAGTGATAAACAAATGTAAGACAAAAGGATGAGCCAATCCCTGCCTAAACCGCACAAACATTAACATGAAGAAAGGTAAAAGCTTGAAAGGGAAAATTTAACTACACTGCCAACAGACATAAACTAATGGTTTACAAACGCTCAACATTAAAAGCACAATAGAGAATAACAAGAGAAGGAATTTGTTAAGAAAGACAAATTTTATAAAATTAATGAGGGGAAAATTTTAAGTGACAGTAGATGGTGGATCTTGAACAATAAACCTAAGTGGGCCTGATGGTGAAGGGAAACAGAAAACAAATCTCTTGTAGAAGCCCACAAGGAGGCTGTTGTACACTAAATTGCCATCTCGCTTGGCATTGACCTAAAAACTTACCTTTACCTTTCAACACAAAGTTCAATAAAAGTGACATTGGGTAAGTACATCAGATATTGTTAGTATAAGACTGTCAATCAAGAAAAATCATGCCAAAATGAAAAGGGTGAGAAAGTCAATGCATTGGATTTTTGAGATGTTAATGAGATTTGATTGATGATGAATTATGGTGTTCAAAAACTATTTTATGAAAAATTCATTATTCTATTCTATCTTCACATACTCGGTTGGGTTGTAGTTAGGTTAATCTCACATTTTGTAGATTGTGAGACTAGGGTGAGTTAATAAGGCATCACATGTCGAACTGCTTTGCCAATGGGGAAAAGGCTTGAGATTGGAAACCCTAAAGCAATGGAGCACATTTATGGATCCTCACAATACTAACAAATGCTAAAATGTGCATGTTTGCTAAGCGGGCCCCCTTTCCTTTTAATGGTTACCAACATACGTGAGGAAAAATGTCACCATTGCAATGGCTACTCCTTATGGAGGTGAGATGACTTAGAACGCACATGGGTCAAATCCCACAAAAATTGAAATCTAACTATAATGTTGAAGGAAGCCCTCAATTATTTAACACAAATACATGATTAGGTTGTTATTGGATTAATCTCACATTGGAAAGAATTGAAAGACAAGGTTGCCTTATAAGCTATGTTCCATGGCATTTTAGGGAAAGGGATTGCAGGATGAGTCCAGTGGCCATTTTTGGGGAACAGCAGTATAAAATATATATAATTATATTTGTGAATTATATATAGGGATACTCAAATTTCTACAAGTTTAATTAATATTGAGTAACAAAATTAAGACAGTGACAGCAGTGACAGTAGTATAACACCAATAAACAAAGTACATCATGATTTAGATTTATAGCTTATGGTATAAGTTATAACACTAAAAACAATAATAGTTTAATTTGAATTTCTGATTTCATTCTTCAAACTTCAAAGTTTTCTAGATAGTAGCATTAAAGAATATAGTATTACTACTAATTACAACTATGCCTCATCTAGGCTATCAATATCAAAAGAGCTATCTCTGTCTTTCAATTCTTTCAACACAACTAAAGTCCCTCTGCACTTCATATTTCCTGGTAAGCTCAAAATCTACTAAAATTTCTCAATAAGCTAAATATCTGTCAATGATCCTATGTACACAATAATTCTATTAAGCATCCTGTTCGATGAATTAAAGATTTGAAATGGTTTGAAAGACATGCTAGACAAGAAATCCTTGTTTCTAAAATGTATCCTCTGGAATTTTCTGCCAGAAAATTAAAGAAGATGAACGTTCATAATGCCAAATTTATAATGACAAACTGTCAATTTTCCATTGGGCTGTGGTCTAGTGATAGTTTGGAGTACAAGCTTCAAAAACAACCTCAGTTCAAATCGTGATGGGCAGTCTCTTCTGTTAACACTACTTTCAAGAGCAAGTGGAAGCCCCAACAGCATTAGTGGCCTAGATCTTTGCGGGTGAATAGAATTGGATTATAGAACAAGCTGAAGCTTTGATGAGCAAGATTGAAACAATTATACACTTGAGACATTTGTGTTGAGGTTAGATCAAATTCCAGAATGTTAAAATTCAATTCTTACAGGTTAAACAAAATCTATCAATTCCATATTTCTACTCTTGATGTCGAATGTGCTGATTGCAGAACATTGTCCGATTTCTATGTTTGCATATCGAATGAGGTACCGCCATAAATAGGTGAGGAGTCCGCCCCCTAAGAGGTGCGCCTCATGAGAGGACGTGTCTCCACGAGTGGAGGCACATCCACTCATGGGATGCGCCCCTTAGGATGCAGTTTTAACGCTTTGATTACCATTTGTTATGTATACTCTCACACGTATACATCCTTCTATATGATGGCGGATGATAAGAGAATTCCGATTTCACATAAATGCAGAATATGATATCACGTGTTTTATCGAAATTTATATGTATGTTCAAAAGCTTCGATATTAAATGTTCCATAAATATTTGAATTATAAGTGATGATTTTGATCATATCTGACCGAAGCTATCATCATTAACAATTTGATAATCTGTTTATCTTTTACCACAATAAAATGACCTTATAATATGGTCCATCTTATGATTCCTCATATGGATGGTCTCGTGATCTTTGTAAATGAATGGCTAAGAACGTAATAAAGCTTGGCATTAGCTTTCCAACCCAAACAGAGGAGGGAATGCAATATGTAAACTGAGTAATTGTGTTCACGGAGAACATATTTGGACTTTATAGACTAGCATTTACTCAGACTAAATTTCTGTGTTATGTTCATATCATGAATTATTTTCCTAACTGTAATTTGTTAATGTATTCATGTTTTGCAGGCAGAGCGCATACTTGATCTGCAGCGGAGGCTGAGTTTATCAGTGAACTCAGGTACAACCCTCAATTTAGAAAGAATGTCAAGCATTGCAGATGAAGAAACACCGGTCAGCACCAGATCACCCACAGATCAGGTTAATACTTGATCTTGGAATATGATATGATTCTCCACAAATTAGATAGTAATGTGATATGTTTCTGTTTCCACTGCTGAAATATATTTTCTTACATACAAATTTCCTGTCTGTATTGTATTCCTTTCCCATGCTGTACGAGATTCTGTAGGCCATTGTTTAACTGTCATATCCTTTTTTTCTTCTACTTTGAAGCTTACAGAATTCTGAATCGCCAGTTTTCTTTATTGTTTAGATTCGAGCACAGCTTGATGATGCTGTGGCTGGGGAGTGCCCATTTTGTGGAGAGTTGATGATAAAGGAGATCTCCTTGCCTTTTATTATGGCCGAGGAAACAGAACATGTAATGTCATGGGACATAAAAGGTGGTACATTGTCACGAGAGTATGGTTTAACATAAAGAGTTATCTGGGAGAATGGTTCAGTCGTTTGTTTGAAAGCTACAATCAGCTTTGAGTTAGATTGGTTTAGCATAAACAATTTGTAAAATGTTATATGATTTATTTGGGATAAGTATATGGTTTACAATCCAAGTTTGAGTTTGGCAGTGGTCTAGTATACACAACTTTATGACGATGCAGCTACATTTCAATCAGCCGAAGATATAAAGAGTTCATTCACATGGATCCACCTGGAGACAACGAGGAATATGTCATTTCCTTCAGATGTTCCTGTTTCATCTGAGCAGTGAATGTTTGGTCTTTTTATGCAGTATTGCGGATTTGAATTGCGAACAATCAAATGTTTTTTTCGTCACCATTTGGATATGATATGGTGGCCATTGGACCATCTTAATTTTTCTAACTGTTATGCAATTTTGCAACAGAACCAAATGGTTAAGCCATTGAAAAGTTTCTAAGGTTATCTATTAGTGTTTTCCATATTTAAATTGAAGAATAAATTTATATTGATATGTTAAATGTAACAAAGCGAGTTGTGTAATCATATTGGTTAACATCGAGATCAGAAGTAGTCGATGATGTAAAACGGGCAATTAAAAAACATATATAATGAGTTGTTATTGAGTTTTTTAATTATTAGTCATCTTAGGGCCATCTTGATCCGTCTTGTTTCTCCAAGGAAGTTACCTTAGTTTATTTTTTTCCTCATAGATTAAATCAGAGTAGATCAATTTGAATATAAGATTGTTTGTATAAGACTACACGATTTATATTAATTAATTTCTTTTAATCTTGAATCAATTCAAATATAAGATTGTTTACATAAGAGTATTAACGTTATTTCTGTTATATATTTTTGAATGAGATGCGTGGCTTTGAATTTTCCGTTCAGTTATAGCTGTATAAGCCTAGATTTAAAAGGAAATAGTGACAACTTCGAAATTTCAAATTGAGACAAAAGATATGATATTGGCGCTTTATTAGGGTTTTGGCATTTGGCTTGGTTTGGTTTATATCATCATATTCATGCAATTCTCTTGTTCTTGTCGCCCCTATTTCAAATTATATCCTAGTGCAGTAGTCTTCAAATTTTCTTTACTTTTAAGGATATTTTTCTTTATTTAAATGATTGCTAGTCATAATAGTCTAGTGCTTGATTCTAGGGTCGCTAGTTAGGAAGTGTAAGAAAATGTAATCAAAACTTGTCACAAACTCATAGAAGAAGGCATTCATTAGGTAACTCTCATGTTCTTGATGTTGTTTTGTCTACTCGTGATCTTGACAATGCATGTAAAAATTATATTCTTGTTGGTATTTTGTTGGTGAAATTCCCTTTAGAATCATGCTAAAGAGTTGGGTCAACTCCACTTGGGCCCCACATGGGGTTTTGTGGAGGCCATCCAAAATCTTAAAAGGGGTTTCTTTTTTGTTTTATTGATGTTAAATTTGCTAAAACTATGCTTGAGCATGGCCCTTGGTACATTCACATATTTTTAGTAGTTTTTTCCTCTTGGACTTAAAACTTTATTGTCTCTAAAGAACATATCCTTTGAGTTCCTATCTAGGTTGAGTTCCTAGGTCTCCCTTTGTCATTATGACCTTTTATGGACTACATAGTGGCTTCACTAGGTCATGTTCATGTTGAGCAAGAACATTTTTTCTTAGAAAAGAGTTTTTGAGGTCAACCTATCTAAGAACCTCAAGGATTCTATTGAAAATTTAAATAGGTGACTTGGTGCATGTATCTTAATTTGTCAAACACTTGTTATTGGTACCAATCCTCAAACCACAAAATCTAGGATGGATTGTTAGTTATCCAATGTCCCCAGCCACAACCCAATTATTTTATTGGAGATTCCCCTTAAAAATGAGGGTGGTTGGACAACAATAAATAATAGAAAGAACACTTGCAATATTGGGGCTAAAGGTCTTGATTCTTAATAGTTAGTTATTGGGCCACAAGTTTGAAATCCTAACAAGGAAAAAAAGGGTTATATCACAATTTATAGGGGAAGTGTCCTAGGTGGTGACATAGTAACTACATTCTCTTTCAGCCTCATCTTATTCATGTATTCCAACTTGTGAGATTGAGGATAGTGAGTTTTTGCTTCATAAGAAGTTACTTATTGTTTTCAACTTGCCATAGTTTGAGCCATTTGTCCAATTGATTTGGAAATTTGTCCCTCATCCCACAATCCATTCCACATTTAGTCTTTTTAAAGCCTAGCAACCTTATTTCACCTCCATACCAATCATTTGACCACAATGAACACCAACATTCCTATATTGGTGTCTACTAAACACCACCATTCACAATAGCATCTACAATGGTCAAAAGGTGATATATTATAATCTAACATCTAGCTATAGATACTCTAGTTCACACCCTTATCCCCTTTTACATGCCTAAACAATCAAAATGATTATTTTATGGGTTTATTAAAGGGATTTACTAAATAAATAAAGGAATGATCACACATGAGAATCACATTTTAAGTATATTTGAAAGTAATAATCATTAACAAAACACATAGTAGAGGTCATTGCTATACTTTCTTGGATGCATATACATTTATTAACATTTTTAAAGATTGCATAACCCCAAGGATTTTATTTTCACATATTTATAAATCTATGGGGTTTGATCATCAAGGAATTTCTCTTGTTCAACATTCTTAAGAAAAGCCCCCAAAGGTGCCTAGAAACTACCTTATCCAAATAGCCAAATACCATTTGTAAGTAATAAGTTTCAAAGTTGTGTAACAAATCTTGACATGTGACATTAGAGCACTATATAAATTCAAAATAAATCTCTAACTCAAATAGATGCCAACCTTAGTATATGGGTCTTGAGTGTGCTACAACAAATGTTTAAGAACAATATAACTTATCAAGTGAGGAGTGTCATGCGGATAGTGGGAAAAGAAAACTTGCTGTGAGGGTAATGTCAAGCCCCAAGCTATTAGATGATGAAGTGCCTAAGGTGCCTATCACTCTTAGAAAACTATGCAATAATGTGTGTACTAAGTAGAAAACAAGGATATCAAGCAAATTGAGGCATACAATGTCTCTCTTGAAAAGAGATGAATGCAAGGGAAGGAAAATATGTGAAAGAAGGGTTGGTATCTCAAATGTGTTTGGTGAATTGATCCCCTACTCTAGTGAGTTTTCAATTCTTTTGCTAGGTCAGGAAGTAATTAGTGAGAAAGATAAAATTTTGAGTCAAGGGTTGATCTATAGATTTAACACTTTATGTTTTAGGCTAGCTAATCTTCATAAATGGATAACAAAAAGTTGGTCTAAAAAACTAAAAGGATCATTAGAGATTATTCTAGTTCTAAGGTGCTTTTATTTATTGTAGTCAATGTGTGTAAGATAAAGAGTATATACTGGAAAATAGGCTCTTGCTCTAGGATAAATCAATGTTGTTAATGAAACTTTAGTTTCTTGAGTTTAATCCAATGACTAAGACATTCTCGATAATGCTAATATGGATTAGGCTACCTTATTTGTAGCTATAGTTTTGAGCAGATGATTGTTTCCACAAGATAGGAGATCTATTAGGTCACTTTTTGTTGGTTGGCAACTTATTTGTAGCTATAGTTTTGAATAGATTATTGTTTCCACAAGCTATGAAATCTATTAGGTCACTTTTTGTTGATTGATCCAAAAAATGATTGTTTAACGCATTCTACTTCCACTAGAATTCAAGTATAGTTGAAAATTTCTTAAGGGTTTGCCACTAAAAGTGTGGTTGTAAATAGGTGAATGCATTTGGAAGTACGTTTCGAACTATGAAAATATCTTGTTCAAATATAAAAATTGCTATTAAGGGATATATTGTGACATTGTGTCTAAAGAAGAAACCAAAAAATGTGAAATAGGTGAGATGGTGGTAGGGGGTTAGGTTCTCTCATCTATTAGTTAAAAGGGTGGCTTTGTATTTTTGTGGTTGTAATATCCCCTTTTAGAATATTCTTAAAAATAACAATATTTCTCCAAATATGGTGATAGTTTATCCAAGATTAAGAAATTTATGATAATAAACAAATCAATATATCATAGCACAATATCCAAGGAGTCAAATCATGAATTCCTTAGCAAACTTTGAAAAATTGTTGAATTCAAGGACCCATTCCCTAACTCAATAGTGACAATGCCAAGGGCCTCATCCCTAGAATGTCAAAGGTAGGAAAAGATCTTGTCCCTCTAAACTAACTTAACTCACCCTATGAGCTTGGATCCCATCTGGTTTGCAAGTAACCTAGAATTCGCAATTGATAGCTTGATGTATTTGATAGACTATTGCTGATTTATATCTCTTCATGGATTGACACTTCAATCCTTGGATAATAATTGTATGCTTCAATAAGTGATGGTTGTTTGAATAGATTTTCTATAGTATATTTACTGTTGCAATGAATTGATATATTTCAATTGATTACTCAATCTTCACTTGATATTTGAATGTGTGTTCTTGGATGAATTGATGATTGAATGATTGATGCTTTGATGATTTGGTGATTGAATGATTGGATGCTTGAATGATTTGATGATTGAATGATTTGATGGACTTATTGTTGTTTTCTTGATTGATCTTTTTGATATTTTGATTGTTTGATTTCTTGATAGATAGATGAGTGATGATTATTGATTGAATGTCAATGAGTTGATTTTCCCTTTTATATCCATTTCTTGAAGGATTCACCACCCTTCACAACAAGTGAGTTGCCACCCTTCATAATAAATGAGTCACTACCCTTCATTGTTTCCTTTTGAGAATAATAATTTATTTCCAAATTGATTGATAGATTTATCCCCCATTGATCACTTCTCCACAAGGAAATGATCTCCCTTTTATATTTTATTATTGAGGGAATCACAACCTTTCATATTTGAAGGAGTGGCAATCTTTCACATTAGGAGTCACATAATATTTATTTTTAATTATTTCTTCCTCCTTTCTTCTCATGGAATGATCCCTCCTTTATACTTTATTGGTGAAAGAATCACCACCTTTCACCATCACTTCCCTTTGAAGGATTATAATCCTTCATCTTTAATCGTTGCTATAAAAACTCTTGATTTAGTTTTAAGTAAATACTTTAATAGTATTGCTAGCATCTTGGCGCCACCTATTATTTAATCTGCCAATGTTATAATTTTAAGGGGATGCAATCATGGTACTTGGTGGGGGAAATGACAGTCCACCCTTCCAAGGATTGATTGTCCTCAAGAAATTTTAAATTGGGAATTCGTTATTTTTATGAAGATCTATTTCACAATTCAACTTTCGTTGCACTATTCTGATATTGTCACAAGTTGCAAAACTTGAACTAGGATATGTTTTTGCCTTTAATTCAAAAAGTGAGTTATCCCAATAACTCTCAACAACATAACCAAGAGTTGGAAATTTGCAAGGTTTGTCATTTAAGATAAGTTCTCTCATTTTATTACCACAAAGATCTTGGGAAATGAATACAAACTCTTGATTACTATTGTTGAAATCCAAAATGATAGAAAAATGGTGCATCCTTTATCATGATGAATTATGGGAGTGTTGTGAATATCAAGATCCCACTCCTTTGTGCACAACCAATTTTGAATTTAAGTAAAGGATCTAGGTGTCCTTTACTGTAGGCCCTATCTCTCACCTTTTCTCCATGCTTAGGGTACTTTTCATGATGACAAAAATGTTGAAATGATACAATGAAAAGTAATCCACATTATTATCATCTTTTACATGCTTTGAATTGTACTTGTAGGAATGATTGGAATGCTCCTTTTCATCAAGCTTCAAATACCCCAAGGTAACTATCTCCATTTGTTCCTCAAGCGTGATGAAGTGACAACTTGGTGAATGCATTCATTGTCCTATGGTGTCCATGTTGACCTTTCCTAGAGTCGACATGTACAAACCAAAAGTCTCTTTCTCATGATTACAAAATGACCCATCAACAAGGTAAAAGCACAAAGTTGTGTCACACTTTCAGCCAACTTATCAGCACAACTAAATTTAAGTATTTCTAACTAAAAATTAATTTTGGTCAAACATATGATCTAGTAAGATTCATTCTAGCTAAGTTAGATACTTCCACAACTTTTTCAACTAAAATTGTTGGCTAAAAATATGTGGAGCACCACTTAGAGTCCAATTTACCAAAAAAATATATATATTTGAAAAACTTGAAGTTTCAATAACTCCTCTAATGTAAACAATTTTTTTTTTTAAATATAAAAAATACCCTTTTGTAGATCCATAAGTGTAGTTTTCATAAATATATTTATTTTAATAGTTTAATTATTATTTATTTTTTATTTTTTATTTATACTAAAAAAAGGTTATTGGCATAAAATATTAGGTTGATTACCATGCCAAGGAAAAATACTAAAACTCATTTAAAAATATTGAAAAAAATATGATGCACTAGATAAAAGAATCTATTTCAAGATGGTATAATTTTTTTTCATTTTAGATAAATATTTAATATGAAAGTTGACGTCTGATGGAAACAATTGTTTTGGATGAAAGGAAAAGCAGAGGTGCGGAAACGCTTTCCTAACACTAAAACTACAGAGGAGAAGTGCAAAGACCAGTTTTAAAACTTCTTAAAACAACTGAGATGAATACATATAGAGTAACAAGAGAAACATAAATAAACAAACACAAAGATAAACCAGATTTACGTGGGAAAACCCTTTCGGAAAAAAAAACCACCACACCAAGAGAAGACACTTTGTATTACAGTAAAATAAATTACAAACAAAGCTCACAGTCCTCACTCTGATAGTTAGCTCACAACAGCAACAGACTTCAGTTTTCATGCACTCACTGTTACAATGTGTTTTTAGCATACAATAAATACATCTAACCTCTAACTATTCATCATCACCCTTAGTGACTATATAATGTAATCGACTATACAATTCATACATCACATTAATCATACCAACCAGTCGCATGCCTTAATAATGCACCGTTCACCCAATCAAGTAATCTGATCTTATGACCGATCTGCCTAGCAATCACGCATCGGGCCGCCCAAGCATTAACTCTCTTGCCTTAATCGAATTTTTTCATCAACTAAAACACGTCTTGCAATTACTGCTCTCACCGCTCTAGACTTTGACCAATCAGATGTTGATTACTAGCCACGTGTTGCCTCTCTATTTGTTCGCCGCTTCCAATCAAGTCTGACCGGTCAACACAACTGTCAAACACCTCTTACCATGCTACCTCACCGAGCCAAAGAGGCCACCGCAGTATGGCGGTGTCACTGCGGCACTGCTCCAAGGTTGACAGACCTCTGCGGTATGGCGGTGCCACCGCCCAACCGTAGGTCCCTTCTAACACCCTCGCAGTACCGAGGTAGTGGCATGTCTGTCAGCCCATTGCTTAACACCGCATCACCATCGAGCTCGGATCGACCTTCTATGGTATGGCAGTGCCACCGCCCAACCGCAAGGTTGAGCAACACCTCCTGCAGTATGGAGGTAACTGCCAGAACCTGCAGACAAACACATTGCGCTACCTTACCCTGACCGCAAGACCTCCACTGTAAGGAGGTAACCGTTATCTCTGACCGCCAAGGCTTACAGCGACATGGCCAAGAGGCCATCGCGGTGTGGCAGTAAGCGAACTTCGCTAACTGTCATTGTTCACTATGCCCACCACGCCACCAACAAGCACCCTCCGCGGTAGGGAGGTAAGCCTTCACACTGACTACGCCCATCAACTGTGCTACTGCCAGCCCAAGACAGAGACCTCGTGGTATGGCAGTAACACCACCCAACTGCGAACAGACTGACAAAGGCCCACGGTAAGGCGGTAAACCGCCATACCACACCTCTAAGAAAAGCTCTCAGCGATAGAGAGGTAAAGGCTAAGAAAGGTGATAATTTTGCCAGGTCTTTTCAAAGGTTCAAGCCAGAAGTTGAGGCAGTTGTTCCCAACAAGCTCCCACTTGACAAAGAATTCTTGGCTTCCTCTAGACTTCAAAAAATTACTGACAATCATAGGCCCCAAGGCCCATTGAATCTGTGCACCATCTGAACTTGTTTGTGCTCATTGGCTTCGTTAATTCATTTGCAACATTCTTCAAAGTGTTAACCTTTTCTAAACAGATCTTTCCATCTTCCACCATATCCCTCACGAAGTGATACTTCATATCAATATGCTTTGTCCTAGCATGGAAAGTCGGTTCTTTGCCAAACAAATGGCACTCTGACTGTCACAGCAGATTTTAATCTGCCCTACATTAAAACCAATATTAGAGCACAATCCACTCAGCCAAACTGCTTTTTTGCAGGCATGTGTTGGTGCCATGTATTCAGCCTTTGTAGTGGATAAAGTGACTACAACATGTCACTTGCTCATCCAACTGACTATACCACCATTTAACATGAAAGTGTATCCACTGGTGGATCTTCTACTTTCAATGTCCCCTCCCCAATCAGAATCTACATATCCACGAATGCTAAGTGTTCTTTGTGATGCAACCGAATTTCCATGGTAACACAGAGCATATTCTGAAGTCCCCTTTAAATATTTGAACACTCTCTTCACAGCATCCCAATGTATTCTTCCTGGATTTTCCATAAAACGGTTGAGAACTCCCACTGCTTGGGCAATGTCTGGTCTTATACAAACCATTGCATACATTAGACTACCAATAGCACTTGCATAAGGCACCCTGGTCATGTCCTCCATCTCAGTACCATTTTTTGGACAATCTTCAACAAATAGTTTCATTCTCTGCATAACTGGAACAACTAGCTGCTTACAATCATCCATACCAAATCTCTCCAAAACTGTATTGACATACTTACTCTGACTTACCCAAAGTTTTATGCTCGTTTTGTCCCTGGTTATCTCCATCCCTAGAATATACCTTGTTTCACCCAGATCTTTCATTTCAAACTTTGCAAACAGCTGAGATTTAAGATCAAAAATCATAGACTTACTATTTTCGATGAACAATATATCATCCACGTACAGGGTAATAATAAGCACATGATCATTTTCAAACTTGTAATAAACACAATGATCAGATTTTGATCTCACAAATCCTATAGACAACACAAAAGTGTCAAAATTTTGGTACCACATTCTAGGAGATTGCTTCAAACCATACAGAGATTTCTTTAATTTGCAGACTAGCATTTCTTTACCTTTTTCCACGACGTGCTTAGGTTGGAACATATAAATTTCTTCTTCCAGCTCTCCATGGAGAAACGTTGTCTTCATATCCATCTGCTCAATCTCTAAGTCATATGTTGTTTCCAATGACAATAGAAATCTGATAGATGTCAGCTTTGCTATAGGGGAAAATATTTCTCCATAATCAATTCCCTCTATCTGGGAAAATCCCTCTGCAACCAACCTTGCCTTATACTTTTCTACACTGCCATCTAGACCAGTCTTCTTCTTGAATACCCATTTACAGCCAACAGGCTTTCGCCCTTCAGGCAAAGGTACCAAATCCTAGGTTTCATTTTTCTTCAATGATTCCATTTCTTCGTTCATGGTTTCCAACCAGGAATTTGAATCAAACATGCTAATAGCTTATTTTACAGTCCTAGGCTCATCAGTGCTAGTAATCAAAGCATAGGCACAGTTTGAATCTCACATAGAGAAACCATACATATCAGGTTGTCGTTTTTCATGTGTAGACCTTCTTACTGGTTCAAGTTGTGGTTCTTCATCTTTAGAACTCTTAGAGTTGCTTGAACTCTCCTCAGTTTCAAGTACACCATGTAGTTCCTATTTTTCTGGAGTTTGAGGAATTTGAACTACATCATTCTTCTTTTCTCTTTTATCTGTCTCTAGCTATGGATCAACTACTGAAGGTTTCAACTTGCGAAATATTACACTTTTGTTGTACAAAACCTTCTTAGTATCAAGATTCCAAAGCTTGTATCCTTTCACACCAACGCCATAGCTGATGAAGATACATTTAATAGCCTTGTTCTCCAACTTTGATCTTTTCTCATTGGGCACATATACATATGCCTCATAGCCAAAGACACAAATATGTCTAAGAGAGAGCTTCTTACCAGACCATGCTTCCAAAGGTGTCTTCTCAACAAGAGCAAAACAAGGTGAACGATTTACCAGGTAACATGTCATAGCCACAGCCTTAGCCCAAAACTTCTACTCCAGACCATCACTGCTCAACATACTTCTCGCTCTTTCCATTAACGTTATGTTCAACCTTTCAGCAACTCCATTATGTTGTGGATTATAAGGTGTAGTTTTATGCCTTTTAATCCCATGGTCTTTGCAGTAACTTTCGAATTTTGTAGAACAAAACTCACCACCATTGTCCGTCCTCAAGCATTTGTTTTCCTTTCCAATCTGATTCTCTATCAAAGTTTTAAATTCTTTAAATCGACTAAACACTTCTGATTTACTCTTAAGAAAGTATATAAATGCCCTTCTCAAATAGTCATCAATAAAGGAAACATAATATCTAGATTTCGATAACGAAGGAACATTAACTGGACCAAACACATCAGAATGAACATAATCCAATACATTAGAAGATTTATGAGGACTTGAATAAAATGAAACACAGTGTTGCTTTCCATAAATACAGTGTTCGCAAAAATCAAACTCAAGGTTACAATCATCAAGCCCTTCAACAAGATTTTTATTTTTCAAGGTTTTTAAACCTTTCTCACCTATGTGACCGAGTCTATGATTGCACAGCATGGTCTTCTCTACTGAGAGTTTCACCTCCAAGGCATTTGCAGCCAGAGAAGCATCTTCATCTTCCTCTATAGGAATAGCTTTGCTTGACTTTAAAAAGGAATTGTTGCATTGAACAGGACGTGCATCTAGCTTGTACACAGTGCCAGTACATACACCCTTAGCCAACACCATTGCACCTCTATCCATCTTACATTCTTTACTTGAGAAAGAAACTTCCACACCAGCATCATTCAGCTTACTAACTGAAAGCAAGTTACAATCCAAACCTGGTATGTGCAGTATGCTACCAATCCCTTTGATTCTACCATCAGGGAACTGTATTTTGACTCTTCCACGACCAACAATCTCCAATATTGAATCACTCGCCAGGTACACCTTTCCACCATCATACTTCTTGTACTTAGTGAACCATTCTCTATGATATGTCATGTGAAAGGATGCACCCGAGTCAACCATCCAAACATCATTTGATGCCTGAGTTGCCAAGGTTTCAATGAAGGCATCTGCATCACTTTGAGAAGAGTCATTGTCTGAAGCGTTACTCTTCTTCTTCTCCTCCTTACAATCCTTTCGAATATGACCAGGCTTCCCACAGTTCCAACATTTCACCTTGGACTTTTTAACATGATACTTTGATCTCCCTACAGATTTAGATTTGGACTTCTTTTCCTTCTTCTTTCCTTTCTCCTTCGATCTACCTCGAACAGCAAGGGTCTCTTTGGCCATCTCTGAAGACTTCCTTTGCATCTCTTCAGACAGCAGTGAGGCAACAACGTCTTCCATCTTGAAAGTAGTGGTCGTACTTCCAATAGCCATTACAAGATGATCCCAAGTGTCAGGTAACAAACATAACAGGAGCATGCAACGATCCTCTTCCTCAATCTTTACACCCACAGATTCCAACTGAGAAAAACTCATATTAAATAACATCAAATGGTCTGCAATAGATGCACCTTCTTCCATCTTCAAGGAGTACAACTTCTTCCTCAGAAATAACTTATTTACCAGAGACTTTCCTTGATAAATATCACCAAGATTCTTCCATAATGAAGCTACAGGCTTCTCCTCATGGACGTTCAGGAGTATAGAATCGGCCAAACTAAGTCTTATCAGACCTCTCTCTTTTCTATCTGCAAGGTCCCAATCTTCTTGCTTCACACTTTGTGAAATAATTCCAGACATAGCAACCCAGAGGTCTCTATCCACAAGCAAGTCTTCCATTTTGAGTTTCCATAACTCAAAGTTTCCACCATTGATTTTTTCAATCTCTACTCTGCCTAATGTACTCGCCATCTCAAATAGAATTAGGTTCTAACTTTGCAATACTCCCATTGGAACAGTATTAACACAAAAAACTAGCCTTACTAACAAGGATAACACAATTGGCCAGGCTCTGATACCACTTGAAAGGAAAAGAAGAGGTGCGAAAACTCTTTCCTAACACTAAAACTATAAAGGAGAAGTGCAAAGACCAGTTTTAAAACTTCTTAAAACAATTGAGATGAACACATACAAGGTAACAAGAGAAAGATAAATAAACAAACACAAAGATAAACTAGATTTACGTGGGAAAACCCTTTCGAGAAAAAAACCCACCACACTAAGAGAAGACACTTTGTATTATAGTAAAATAAATTATAAACAAAGCTCATAGTCCTCACTCTCTGATAGTTAGCTCACAATAGCAGCAAACTTCAGTTTTCATGCATCACTGTTACAATGCATTTTTAGCATACAATGAATACATCTAGCCTCTAAATATTCACCGTCACCCTTAGTGACTATATAATGTAAACGACTATACAATTCATACATCACATTAGTCATACCAACTAGTCGCATGCCTTAATAATGCATCGTTCACCCAATCAAGAAATTTTATCTTCTGACTGATCTGCCCAGCAATCATGCATTGGGCCACCTAGGCATTAACTCTCTTGCCTTAATCGGATTCTATCATCAACCGAAATACGTCTTGCAATTACTGTTTTCACCGCTCTAGACTTCGACCAATCAAATGTTGATTACTAGCCACGTGCTACCTCTCTATTTGTTCATCGCTTCCAGTCAAGTCTGATTGGTCAACACAACTATCATACACCTCTTACTGCACTACCTCGCTGAGCCAAAGAGGCCATCGCGGTATGGCGGTGTCACCACGGCACCGCTCCAAGGTTGATAGACCTCCACAGTATGGAGGTGCCACCGCCCAACCATAGGTCCCTTCTAACACCCTTGTGGTACCGAGGTAGTGGCATGTCTACCAGCCCATCGCTTAACACCACATCACCACCGAGCTCGAATCGACCTTTTGCGGTATGGCGGTGCCACCGCCCAACCGCGAGGCTGAGCAATACCTCCCGCGGTATGGAGGTAGCCGTCAGAACCTTCAGACAAACACACCACGCTACCTCGCCCTGACCGCAAGACCTCTGTAGTAAGGAGGTAACCGTTATCTCTAATTGCCAAGGCTTATCGTGACATGGCCAAGAGGCCATCGCGGTGTGGTGGTAAGCAAACTTCGCTAACTGTCGTTGTTCACCACGGCCACCGCGCCACCAACAAGCACCCTCTACGGTAGGGAGATAAGCCTTCACACTGACTACGCCCGTCAACCATGCTATCGCCAGCCCAAGACAGAGACCCTGTGGTATGGCGGTAAAACCGCCCAACCGCAGACAGACCGACAAAGGCATGCGATAAGGTGGTAAACCGCCATACCGCACCTCTAAGAAAAGCTCTCAGCAGTAGAGAGGTAAAGGCTGAGAAAGGTGATAATTTTGCCAAGTCTTTTCAGAGGTTCAAGCCAGAAGTTGAGGCACTTGTTCCCAACATTGGATTCACATACATTTTAATATTTATTTAAAAATATATATTTATCAAAATTGGAAAAAACTATATCCATGCACTAAAGTTTCAAGTTATAAATACACACAAAAGAACTGAAAGAAAAAAATTAAATTTACTATAAAAAGTTTGATGTCCAATGCAACTTCATTTTTCAGCATTTTATCAGCAACTAAATTATAGTGTTAATTTATTAAAAACTAGTTTAAAATATTTTTTTAATTTTCGTAAAAAAATACAAACACAAAATATACTAAAAATATATATTGTACTAGTTTACATCATTTCAAAATTCAAAACATATGCCACTTTTTAGTGATTCAAGTTTAAAAGTTGGATCAGCGTTGGTCGTTTTCTTTATAAAGTGTGACATAGCTTTGTGCTTTTACCCAACAAGCTTATTGATATTTTAACAAGGGAGTTCAAATGTCCTCTAGTCAACTTCCATGTAGTCGTGTGTATCATCATGGATATTTCTTAATAATCTTACAATTCCTCTTGAAATTTGGACATCAATTGTAATTATGGATACATCTTCAACACATTTTTATTCCTTGAGTTTAGAAACATCTTGTGGTTCTAATTTTGATTTCTCTTTTGTTTTCGTTAATGATTATTTTGGAGTTTGATCCTTGATTTCTTCCTTAGCCCTTTTTCTTATGTATTCATATAGATTTATTTTGTTGGGATAATGGATTTCAAGTACCTCCAAGTACTCATAAAGGGGAACACCATCTTTGAAATATTTTGACAACCTTTGGTATTTTTCAATAATTTTGGGGCCTCAAGTTTGTATAATAAGTCTTGAGTATGATCCATGTCCTCCTTTTCATAGACCTTCAAATCTCTTTGATTAGAATGCATTTGTCAATTTATTTTGACCCCGCAGGTTGGCAAGATCAATGCTTTGATATCAATTGTAATGTCCCCTTTTGGGATATTCTTAGAAACAACAATATTTTCTCCAAATATGGTAATAGTTTTATCCAAGATTAATAAATTTATGATAATAATCAAATCAATAAATCATGTCATAATGTCCAAGGAGTCAAATAATTAATTCCTCAGCAAACTTTAAAAAATTGTTGAATTCAAGGACCTCTTCCCTAACTCGACGGTGACAATACCAAGGACCTCATCCCTAGAATATTAAAGGTAGGAAAAGACCCTGTCCCTCCAAACCTTAGCTCACCCCATGAGCCCGGATCTTCTATGGTTTGCAAGTAACCTAGAATTCACAATTGATAGCTTGTGTATTTGCTAGACTATTGTTGTTTTATATCTCTTGATGGATTAACACTTCAATCCCTGGATAATAACTGTATGCTTAAATAAATGATGGTTGTTTGAATAGATTTTCTATGGTATATTTATTGTTGCAATGAATTGATATATATCAATTGATTTCTCAATTTTCACTTGATATTTGAATGTGTGTTCTTGTATAAATTGATGATTGAATTATTGATGCATGAATGATTTTATTATCGAATTATTGGATTCTTGAATGATTTTATGATTGAATGATTGGATTCTTGAATGATTTGATGGACCTATTGTTGTTTGCTTGATCAATCTTTTTGATATTTTGATTGCTTGATTGATCTTTTGATATTTTTATTGCTTGATTTCTTATTGGATAGATGAGTTGTGATTTTTGATTAAATGTCAATGAACTAATTTTCCCTTTCATATCCATTTCTTGAAGGAGTCACTACCCTTCACAATAAATGATTCACCGACCTTCATAATAAATGATTCACTACCCTTCAATGTTGTTTGAGAATAATAATTTATTTTTGAATTGATTTGATAGATGTATACCCCATTGATCACTTCTCCACAAGGAAATGATATCCCTTTTATATCTTATTATTGAGGGAGTCACAACCTTTCATATTTGAAGGAATGGAAGCCTTTCACATTAGGATTCATATAATATTTATTCTTAATTATTTATTCACGTTTTCTTCTCATGGAATGAATCATCCTTTATACCTTATTGGTGAAAGAGTCAACACCTTTCACTATCAATTCCCTTGGAAGGATTACAATCCTTCATCTTTAATCGCTTCCCTAAAAACTCTTAATTTAGTTTTAATTAAATCATTTAATACAATCTCTAGCATTTTGGTGCCACCTATTATTTAATCCGCCTATTTTATAATTTTAAGGGGTTGCGATCATGGTACTTGGCGGGGCATGACAATCTTCCCTTCCCATGATTGCTTGTCCTCAAACAATTTTATATTGGAAATTATTTTTTAATGAAGATCCATTTTGCAATTCAACTTTTGTTGTGATACTCTAATACTATCACAAGTTCCAAGACTTGAACCAAGTTGTGTTTTTTCCTTTAATTCAAAAAGTGAGTTATCCAATAATTCTCAGCATAACTAAGAGTTGTAAATTTGTAAGGTTCATCATTTAAGATAATTTTTCTCTCATTTCATTACCACAAAGATCTTAGGAAATGAATACGAACTCTTGATTACCATTGTTGAAATCCAAAGCAATAAAAAAATGTTTCATCCTTTATCATGAGAAATTATGAGAGTGTTGTGAATATCAAGATCCCACTCCTTTCCAGTTTTGCATTTGAGTAAAGGATATAGGTGTGCTTTACTACAAGTTGTATCTTTCACCTTTTCTCCATTCTTAGGGTACTTTTCATGATGACAAAAATGTTGAAATGATACAATAAATTAATCCACACTATTATCGAATTTTTCATGATTTGAATTGTACTTGTAGGAATGATTGGGATGCTTCTCTTCATCAAGATTCAAATACCTCAAGTTAACTATCTCCATTTTTTCCTCAAGCATTATGAAATGAAAACTTGGTGAATTCATACACTATCCTATGGTGTCCATGTTGGCCTTCCCTAGAGTCAACATGTGCAAACCAAAAGTCTCCTTCACATGGTTACAAACTAACCCATCAACAAGCTTCTTGATCTTTGAACAAGGGAATTCAAATTTCCCCTGATCAACTTCTATGTAGTCGGCATGTATCTATTGAACACTTGAAATATTGAGAGGGGGTTGAATCAGTATTCACTGAAATTCATTAACTTCAACAACTTTAAACATTCATTCAATGCAACATATTAAACTTGTAGTAATGGAAAGGAATGTAGAAAGCATGCATCTCATCAAAGATCACAAGAACACTAGATCTATGTGGAAAACCCAAAAAGGGAAAAACCACGATGAAGATTAGCTCACAATATATTATAACTGGTTAAAATATATTATAGAATGGCTCACTACCAGGTGGAATCACTATCCTAAGGACTCGCTATCTAGAGAATAGAAGAAATGACTCACTTCTAGAATAGAAAAGAGGGTTTGTCACTACCAAAGATTGAACTAATTACAATGCATCTACAACATGTTGAAAGACAGTTCCAATTAGGCTTAGAAAACTTATTTAACACACTTCATACTTCACCACAATTACACTTCACACTTTTCTACATCGAATCTCGTACACATACTCTACACACTCTATTCACCACACTCGCACAACAAATCAACCTGTATATATATCAAAACCAACAAAAACATCAATTAGGTCAGCCTAATTAGATGTACCACGTGCCACATAACCTATTGGCTCAAAACATCAACATACATGCCTTGTGAAAAGAACCAAAATGTGTAACACATTAAAATATGTGAGCATGACCTATAACCACTCCTATGATACCGCTCCTTACACAACTTAACTCTTCACGACCCCAAAATACATAGTCAGCATCAGATAGAAAAATTGGTGAAGTAATATCATTATGAACAAACTATTCACTGACAACTCGACATGCAGATCATCGAAACACTTGCCACTTGGAATGTGCACACTACTAAAATTTGTATGCACTACCACAAATCTACATATCAAAATATTCATCTGTGGTGGAATGCAGAGCATTCCAACATACACTCTAGACCATTAACTTTGTCACAACTTAGTTGATACTCTATCAACATTATCTTCAATTGTGAAAGATATTAGGTCATGAAACTCTATATTTAGACTCTTCTAAGACATACAAAAATTACCTTAAACTCGCATAATCAAATTCTTCATAGTGGAGCAATGCAAACCTCAAAAATAGTTTACTAAACACTAAAACTACACTCTAGGACTTAGGCAATTATCAAACTATTTGGTCTTCTTCGAACCAACACTTTTGCATCTTTGTCATGGGTTGTCATCAATGACAACACCATATATTTTCATGCTCATCAACCTTCATCAATCTCTCCACTCAACATTTTTTTCATATTATACATCATACTCATGTTTCCAAGTCAACTCTCCAACAATCTCCTCGATGACAAACAACCTTTCAGCAATCTCCCCCTTTTACATTAATGGCAACACACTCTCAAAATTATTTAAACTAATCAAAATTCTCCACCTTTGACATCAAGGTCAAAGGGTACCAAAAAGATATTGCTTTGCTTTGCTCTACTCCCCCTTGTAGATATATTTATGTTAATGTAACTCCCCTTAACAATGTTATTCAACAAAATTGACCAAAAAATGTACCGCATGACACTCTCTAATAATCCCACATATGTACATTGCAATCAAGAAAGCTATCTATACAAAGAAAAAAATTGCACCTTAAAGTGTGGAGGGAAAACTGCCCTGATTAGACACCTTCAATTTTGCAAGGTGTGCCTCCCAATATTTCTTTGATATCTCCCAATCCTTCTTAGTGAAAGCAAGAAAACTACACTGACTCTCAAACTGCATAAGGAGGTCTTCTCTTTCATTCGAAGAACTGGGTACTGGATCCTTTTGCAACATCTTCTTAGCACTAGCAAGCACTCTTGTCAAGTATGTAATCTTTGTACTCACCAAGTCTCTAAGCTTACTATACTACATAATGGTTTTATCTTTTTGTTCTTGCAGTTGGAAGAATTTTCCATGTAAGTTTTATATTGCTATCTTTGTTACACCATTGAGATCATTGGCCGAATCATATGCACTGGAGGCCTAAGCAATTTGTGACTCTATTGAGTCCATTTGGTCCTCAATGCTCCTTGTATAATTTGTAGGAGTTGAGAAAATACAACACCACAAACCCCAAAGATCACCTGCATGCAAATAACTTGTCACAAAAGAAGAGATGGAGACAAACAAGCAAAGGTTCTCTGAAAACTGAAAATGTATATATCAGAGAGAATGAGAGAATGAATTGATATGAAATACAATGGGATCGATCCTTATAAAAAGGAGATCATGCAAACCCTAATAAAACCCTAATAGAAGCCCTAATAAGATAACATTTAATAATTAATATAATTATTAAATGTCACTATATGCAAACTAACGTGAAATCTTAAGAAGGGAATAAAGGTAACTTAATCAACATAATTAATTTAAAACCTTTACTCTAACACCCCCCCTTAAGATGAGCAACAGTGCAGCTACAAACAAGTGCAAGAAAGCAAAGGTAACTACAATGCAAGAAGGCAACATGGGTCCCAGCAACTAGGCCAGATCAAGTACCCAAATACAACCAAATCTCTGTAAAATGGAGAAATAGAGAAAACCTCATGGGAAAAAGCTCTACTCCAAAAAAAGAAGAAGAAATCCAAGAAGAGACATCACTGAAGCAAAAGAAGTTGCAAACAACTGTCGAAAGATGACTACTATGGTGCTGAAGAACCTCCGCTAAAGATAGGATGATCAGGAACAAGAAGACAACAATCTACATAAGTGCCCACATGACACTACTCGAATCAGATGGAAAACAAAGGCAAACACCTGGAACGAAGATACAGATGGCACAAGAACCAATAGTCTGAAACACTGATCAACTGAGAATGGAAGATTCCTTCCAAGGCGAAACCAAGGAAGCATTAGCACAAACAATATAATACCCCTCCATAATGGTGAACTGGGAGCCTGACAAATCAACTGAAATGGTGTGCAGCACCCTGTAGTGCATGAAGAAGATACAACATCTGAAAGTGCACAAGAAAGCACCTACAACTGAAAAAGTGGTGTGCAAAACAAAGCACACATGCATGAGGCATGACACTCACCGAACAAAGGTGTGATGGCAAATAAAGGAAAACTACACAACCCCCCATGGTATGGATTCAATGTTGTCGTGGAGGGATACTCACCGGACAAAGATGTGATGGCAAAACAAAGGCAAACTACACAACCCCTCATGGCACTTTATAATATCAGTGCGAGTACAAAATATGGGACAACCTTATGTGCAAAATCCCCAAAAGATGCAAGTACAATAGTGTGGCACTTTATCTCGGTGCGTTTACATAAAAGATAGCTTACAAATGATGCTCAAAATGTCCTTAAAAGACAAAATGCTGGAAATACATGAAGAACAGTCAAAAAATAAGCATCCCATGCAAACAAAAAGTTTCCAAGAGCAAATATGTCCAGGTAATCCACCAGAGTGTGAAAACACAAATAACTGAATAAAAGATACCTAGAGTGAAATCTAGAAAAATGGAATGGATGAAATTGAAGAGCTCTGAAATACGGTTCCACCGCCGCTGAGATTGCGAAAAACGGAGAAACTGATCAAAAGTTATGAGCTTTAGACTGAAAAAAGCCCCTTTGTCTTCAACTGGCTGTAGAATGCACCAACAAAAAAAAGAAATGATGAGACCCACACCAATGGAAAGATGAGAAAACCAGCTTTCCGACGATATCTCGTTTGCCAAAAAATGATATCGTATACCCAAGTTACGGCCTCCGGAATAAATCAGCTCCAAAGAGGGAAAAAACCAGTGCTGGGTTAAATTTGACGGTCATACGGCCATCGCAGCAAAAACACTGTGTTAAATTTGACGGCCAAACGGCCGTCACCGTAAAAGTGTGATTGGACTTATTTTGGAAAAAATTGTTTTTTAAAAAATAAAAAACAATAAAAAAAATGTTTTTTGTAAAAAAAATAAAAAATTTTGGTTGGGCGGCCTATACCGGGTCGCGGCCTGGCAGGTACTGCCATCGGCGGACTGTCAGACCGTCGGTCAGCAGAAGGCCACCGGCGGTTGGCAGTACACCGACCGGCGTACCGCAGGGCCCGCAGGCCTGCGGATGCAGGTACCTGCGGGTACCCTCGTACCGGGCCGAAAAGCCCTTAAACTGCGAAAAACTTTATATATTTTTTTATTTTTGTTTTTCATAAAAAAAAACAAATTTTTACAAAGTTTTTGCCCGATTTTAAAAAAAAAATCTAAAATAATTGACAGTATTTTTTCGAAAAAAAAATGACGGAAAAGAAAAGAAATTTTTTTTTTTACCAGCAAATGGACGGCCGGACGGCCGAATTGTAAAAAAATTTTGCTTCAGATTTTGACTTTGTCCAAAATGGACGAATGAACAGTCGATTTAGGGGTTTTGGACCATTGCGGACGCAATGGAAATGTCCGTTTGAGCTGAAAATGCTTCAAAAATGCAGGTATGCCCTAGACCAAGAAAATAATCCCCAAACCCTTAAAGCTCCAAAAATCTTCAAAACAAGAACAGGAAGCAGCAGGTGTGAAGCTCTGATACCATGTAGGAGTTGAGAAAATACAACACCACAAACCCCGAAGATCACCTGCATGCAAATAACCTGTCACAAAAGAAGAGATGGAGACAAACAAGCAAGGGTTCTCTGAAAACTGAAAATGTATATATCAGAGAGAATGAGAGAATGAATTGATATGAAATACAATGGGATCAATCCTTATAAAAAGGAGATCATGCAAACCCTAATAAAACCCTAATAGGAAAAACCCTAATAGAAGCCCTAATAGGATAACATTTAATAATTAATATAATTATTAAATGTCACTATATGCAAACTAACGTGAAATCTTAAGAAGGGAATAAAGGTAACTTAATCAACATAATTAAGTTAAAACCTTTACTCTAACAGAATTGGCCCATTTTAAGAAAAATTGAAACAAGACTTTTGTTTCATCCAAGCATTAATATGCATCTCTCATATTCTCTTATAGTTTACCATATGCAACACTGCATTTATCAGATGCTTTGGTCAATTTCTTGTCATTGACCTTCTTTGCTATTTCTTTTTCTAATCTCTCTTCTAGGTCGACAAAGTAATCCTTGAAGGAATCCAACAACCATTTTAACTTATGTACATCGTTCAAAGAATCATCAATGGTTGTACTAGGAATACCTTATTGTATCACGTTAACTGATTCCTCAACCTGCTTTGTGCTCTTTTGGTGAGTTTGAAATATCTCCTTTCTAGTGGAGGCATGAAACGCATCACCAAGCCATAGTTTGTGCAGGGGAGAGATTTTGTTCATGTCCACCTACCCTTGCTGCATGGACTAAAGGAGGTATGTAGACACCATTGGTTCAAACTGCAATTGCATATCTAATAAATCTTTTAAAAAATCTACAAAAGCTCTGGAGGATTCACCAACAACTTATGTATGTTCTTCTTCCTTCTTATCTTTCTCCTTCTCATCGCTTTCAAAGAACTCTTTTGTAATCTTTTCTTCTTCAACAATATTTTCACCATTTGGAGGAGGCAAGTTTTCATTCTTTTGTGCCTCATACTTCTCTAATTTTTCGTGGTTATCTTCTTCCTTCTTCTTTGCATTAGTGTCCACAATCGAAGGTGGCAAGCCTTGTTCTATTTGAGCTTCTTCTTTCTCTAGGGAAACATGTACATCATCATTCTTTTCTTCATATACTTCATCGTTGGGATGGGTTCATTCAAGAACAAACTGGTAACCACCTTAATAGCTTGCTTGTTGATCATATGTGGCATATCTAACCACATAAATTTATCATGAATTCAACTTAGCACATACTTAACCCATTCATCCTCATGGTAGAAATTTGGAAATTTTTTCCATACATCCATCTTCTTCTTCATCAAACTTCCAAATTTAGGTTTCAATTCAAAATCATATCTTGTCAACTCATTTACCCAATATTCCACAATCTTCAGATGATCATATTTTTCCATTTTTGTGTGAATGTAGATTCGCACATCCTCTATGTGCATCACACCATATGGAACCCTCAAAAATGTTCCTTTTGGATATGTTTATGTGGATTTAAATGGATGTTTCTTGAACTTAGGTCTCATTCATTCCAACACATCAACTACTTGTGGAGTAAACATATTGAATCACTTTTAAAACTAGGGTATAGCAAGAAACTGTAAATACCTTTGGAATTCTTCGTTGCTTAGGGTTTCGCACAACACACCAAATGCTTCAAATTGCATTTTTCTCTACTCTTCATTCTTCAAATTATCATTCACAAATTACTTAATCATATGAAAAATCACATATAAAAACTTTTTTCAAGACCTAAAATGCATTAATTGTAGTGAATAAAGTTAGGTAAAAAAGATACCAAACCCCTCACTATGCTGACACAGTCACCTTTAATCACTTTGCCTATCTCCACAATAAGAAATTTCATACCAAAAATACCATGTCGATCTAAACATGTTACCAGTATTTTGAAAGCATCTGCACCACAAATTTGGCGGGAGCTAGAATATTTTTTGCTAAAAACTCCCCCTGAGCCAAAGCTCTTTATTTAGTTTCCAAAGGAAACATCTACACCAGGAGCTGGCACACACTCATTCTTTACTTCATTCTCATTCTTCTTCTTCTAGATCTTATTCATTTCCTTCTTTAGTTCAATCGGATCAATCTTCTTTATCAAATCATCCTTCTTCTTTTTGTGAAATAGAGGGTTTCACATTCTTGCTTCAACAAAACTTGGCAATGTTTCCCGATTTGTTGCAATTGTGACATATGACACCTTTTTGAACAATCTTACTTCTATCAATTCTATATTTTCATTTAAAACTCTTATGCCCAAATCCATTGCATGTATAACAGTGGCCACTAAAATATTGAAATATCATGCCATTATTGTAACCATTCATCATCTGATTTCTATCTTCACTAGGTTTATGACCAGCTCTATTGCATGTAAAACACTAACCAGGAAAGGATTGAACATATTGATTCATTTTTCTTCTACACTCTACAAATTTATGTCCAAAATTATTGTAGGAGTGAAAATAACCATTAAAATATTAATACCTTTGTGCAATAGGTTGTTTGATAGGCCTTTTGAATTCTTTCTTTTGGTTTTGGATCTATTTGACATTATTATTCTTGCCATTCTTTTCAGCAATTTTTGGAGTTTGATTTACCTCTGAACTCTCTCCTTTCTCAAACCCTAATCCTTATTTGTCCTTAGAATCCTTCTCATTTGCAATCATCACATCAATCAATGTGGAGTTCTTCTTGAATTTGTCTTCTTGATTATTTTCTTTTTCTAGATCTGGACTCAAAGTTACAATCTCTTGTTCAAACTTTGAACATTCCTCATATTTTTCTTTTAGTTTGGCATTCAGGAAGTCTTCAACTCTTTTTCTTCTTCAACTTGCACTTTTAAACTGGTGATAGTCTCATTTGATTGCTTGAATTTATTTCCTTAATTCTTTCTATAGCTTTCTTGAGTTTCTCTTTCAACTTCTCATTAAGATCTTTTTTCAAATCTCTATTCTCATCTTTTGCTTTATCCAAATCATCAAGGGTTGATTTGAGTTCTCCTTCCATATCAACCTCACAATCTTCTTCAATAAACCCTTCAGGTATAATCTCTTCTAGAGTAATAGGATACTTCCTTGTAGCCATGTGTTTAACCTCCAAGATCTACCTCAGCGATCAAGCTAATTGAAGGAACCAAGCTTTGATACCAAATGTTGAACACTCAAAATACTGAGAGAGGGTGAATCAATATTCACTAAAATTCATTAACTTCATCAACTTTAAACATTCATTCAATGAAATATAATGGAAATGAATATATAAAGCATGCATCTCATCAAAGAACACTAGACTTATGTGGAAAACCCAAAAAGGGAAAACCACGGTGAGGATTAGCTCATAATATATTATAACCATTTACATGATATTACAAAATGACTCACTACCAGGTGGACTCACTGTCTAGAGAATAGAAGAAACGGCTCACTTCCAAAATAAAAAAGAGGGTGGCTCACTACTAGATATTGAACTAATTACAATACATCTACAATATGTTGAAATATAGTTCCAATTAGGCTTAGAAAACTAATTTAACACACTTCATACTCACCACAATTACACTTCACACTTCTTTGCACCAAATCTCACACACACACACTCACCACACTCGCACAAAAAATCAACCTTGTATATATATCACAACCAACAAAAACATCAATTAGGTCGGTCTAATTAGATGTACCGTGCACCACATAACCTGTCAACTCAAAACATCAACACACATGCCTTGTGAAAAGAACCTGTTATCGCCAAATATGCACCCCTGCTAAGTTGAGGAACTTAGCATACTAGTGAAACATGGGATCCTTTCTAGGTTTTTGGTTCATCTATGATGGAAAGGAACCTCTAGAGTGAGTTGGTTCTCTTGGTTCTTCACCTAATTAGACCTATGCTACTACTTTGTTGAGGAAAAGAGTGAGGATTAACTTGAAAATGAACCTATACTCTAAAAGGTGGCACACCAAAAAGGTTTTCAAACCTATTATGTTGTTTCAACACATAATTTTCCCAATACCCAACTAAAATTAACACAACTTAATTGGTTAACATGCTTCTACATCAGTATTTCATGAGAAATTTGATATGTTTACAACTTTAGAAGGAAGATTAGATATATCTTTCACAAATAAAGAGTGTAAACATCAATGACATAACTCATGACCTATATAAGACATTTTTTATGCTTAAAGGTGTTGAAATGAGACAACAAACTTAAGGATTTAGACATAAAATCACATAAATAAGTATCAATCATTCATACACACAATGAAACAGCCATTGAGAAGGTAAAGTTGTTGAATTTTATTGATAAAAGAGGCGCTTACATAGTTGTACATAAGTTTGAAAATCAGCTTAAATTGTTTTCCAACATAAAAGAACTCCAAAAGTTTCAATACAATGCTTAGAGAGAAAAAGAACTCAGTGAAAATTGCTTCTAAAGCCTATTTATATGTTGTTCAACAACTTACAAAAGAATAGGAACATGTGTTGAGGAAGTCCTCACTCTATCTTGTTGAGTCAATCTCTTTTTATCGTCAAAAATAGATATGCCTACTTTTTAGCCCCTTAAACTGCTCCAAAAGGTTGTTTGAGTGGTGAAAAAGTCCTTTCTTGACCTTGTCTATCATCAAGGCTTCACAAACAGCTCCTAAATGTTGGTAGATGCTTCAAAATGGGTCAAAACTGCTTCCTATATTCTTGCAATTTGTTTGCACATCTCAACTAAATTGGCCTATATGCTCTCCAACTGATCATAAATGCATGAGAAGAAGTTGATTGTTCATTTAACACCTAATTGCTAGAAAAAATTTCAAAATTGTAAATAAAACATGTGGGAGAATATTTGAAATAGTCAAAAAGTCCAAGAGGACATAGAATATTCTTTCAAGACTAGAACTTGACACTTGTCTCATTTGTTTAAGCTATCTTTTACTTCATGCCACTGTCATTTTTGCTACCCATATCTCCCATTCCTGGCACTACATACCTCATTGTCGTAACTCACAAATATTTCCATCTTATTGACCTCCTTATGGACTGTCCATACATGCCATAACCCATTCTTTAAAAATAATAGTCCCAAATTGTCAAGAAAAGTATCACAACCATAAAAGATTGTTTTAAAAAAATCACAAACATAGACTATTAACAAGTTGACAAGGTCATAGTATGGTCCTTAGGTGCATTTTACTATCATAATAATTGATCAAGGGTCTTTATATAAATTACTATCATGATTCACAAACAAAATACTACATCATAGTCAAGAAGACTACACTGTAGTTCCTTAACATCATAGAGTTTCATTACAAAAGGCCATCAACAAGGTGCTTACTACAATCATTAATCATTGATATTCTATAACACTACCTCTTATCCACCTTGACTACAACCTTACCTTGCTCTTGGTGGCTTTTCTTGGAATAGGTCTATATTTTTTCATTAATGACTATCACCTTCTCTTTTCATTGATGATGCCCCTGCCCTACTTGAGATGAATCATTCTTACTTGTTGTCGTGTATTTGAGTGGTTGTCATCTTTTGTATCTATTAACTTTCCTTATGTGTCACTATCCTCTCAGTCACTGCCTTCAGTTAGGTCATAGCCTTCACCATTGTCAATTTCCATGGTGACTAAATTAACACTATAGAACTTGATCTCTACATTTCTCCTTCCATTGTATCAAAACTAGAGGATTCTCCATTTCACATATTTGAGTGCTCGTAATAAAAAGGGAGATAAGTAACCCCTATCAAGGTTCATTCCCCCCTAAAACCCAATTACATAATCATGGAATTCTCAAGAAATTTTCTAGGCCTTCTAGTTGTGTGGAGTGCACCTTAAGAAATCTCATAAAAGAGTTGCAACCTTTGGTTAGGATTACTATTAGTGGAACCTATCACAGGTTACATTCCTTAAAAGTGTTTGCTTAATGATCATTTTTTCATATCTTGAAGATTATTTTTACTTGAATCCTTTGCTTGACCAAAGTGGACTAGGTAATCCAATAGTGCACCTTATCTTCATTGTTAAACACATACCTCTTACCATCTACAACACTGTCTTTTAATCTGTCACTTCCCCTTGTATTTGAAACCTCTGCTTGATGCTTATCAATTGTCACCTTCATCATGCTCATTGCTCTCAACTTTAAAATATTGTCCCTATCACTGTACAGTATACATGACTATTTTCTTATCTTGTGACCATCCTTTTTACTCCTTGATAGGATTTTCCATAATCAACCCTTCACTATCTTGACCTTTGACATTTAATTTATTGCATCTTTCATTGTACGTCAGTCATCTTTCGTGAAGTTGTTGTTGTCTCTCTTTTGTATACTTTGTCATAATTTTGACAATGCCTTTTCTATGTTTCTTGGCATCTTCCATGTTATGTTTACACTACCTCATCACCCGAAAAAAAATCATATATTGTTTGGGAGATCCCTTTACCTTTAGGATTAGTTGGGGAAAAGACACCATGAGTACCCTAGCTCACAGTCCTCTTTATATTGTCATAAGCTCCTTTATAATTGATCACAATCAATGACCTTGATGGTGACCATCACTATGGAGAGAACCTTTAATATAGTTATAGGACTGTCACATGTCCACTTTTTCAAAATCAGCTTGATTTTCCCTTTCACTTTACAACCTTTAGAGGCTTTGTCCTTGAACATTATCACCACAACCCCCTTGCTTGGTAGACTGTTGGTATTTTGGGACTTGACTGTTTGTTCTTCTTGCTCTATTGTATTTTGGACTATGAGCTTCCCACTTCATAACATTGTATTCTTAGTCTTTGTTCTATCACATTAAACCCTGCTCCCTTTTTGTCTTGTCACGGGTTCTTTCTTGGTGGGTTCGTAGCAAAGAAAAGGCCTCCACATCAAGCATTTCACTTCCAAGATTACAATATCTTTGAATTCTTTCCTCTATTGTCTTTAGTCAATCCCTTCTTACCAGATGATAGGCTTGTACAATTCACATCCAACTCCATTGATAAAGTATGTTAGTTATGTCATAAGCTGAAATATTACCCATTGGATATAGTTATTACATACCTCTATCCATGGTGACTTCACGCTGGTTCAAACCTCTTACTATTTTCCTTACAAATTTGACACTGCTTCATTATCTTTAATACCAAATTTTGTAGAGAAAACCCTATCAGCTAATGGAAATTCAATAAGATGTTGGTTTGACTATGAATAAGGTGACTCAGAGATTCAGATTTACACCTACTTATTGCACTTACCCAAAATCATTCAATCCTTTTCAACACAATGTCGATTGATCTAGAATGAATCTACAACATTCTACAGCTTCTTTCTCCACAAACTCACGAACCATAATACACCATGCAGAAATAGATAAAAGCATGTGTCAATGATTTTCCACCATGAGCAAGACATCAATGTATCATGAGCTCTATGTTGTATTCTGAAGCCAACTCTTTTGCATATGACGATTCTTTAGCCAATTTTCCTTTAGGAGAAATTCATCATGAGCTCTATGTTGTATTCTGAAGCCAACTCTTTTGCATATGACGATTCTTTAGCCAATTTTCCTTTAGGAGAAATTCCTTTGACCGATGACTTCAACTAATAAGTTGCAAAGTCCTCAATTCACAGTTTTTCTGCATCTTTCCTTTGTCGTGCATGGTTATAATTGTGTCACCATCAACCCATATTCAATCAGACTCTTCACAAGTTTATGTATTTACTCTTTTCCTCAACTATTGTTGTGGTAGACAAGATCTCCCAAAATATGAAAAGAATAGGTCGAATACCTTGATGGTCCATCGATTATAGTGTAGGGTTATCAAAACCTTCTCACCTACATATGTTTGAACAAGCGCCACTAACATTTCACTAGAAATCTTTACCAGATTCAGAGGCTACATGTGATGTTGGTATACTACGAATACCTCTTACAGAAGAAGATTCTTGAATTCCTTCAATTTTGCAATCAAAGAACTAGTCTTGAGATAAGCTTGTATGTAAATCTCCAAAAGGAAACAAAGTTGGAATATTCTTAACCTTTTGAAACCCCTTTTCTATCATCTGTCATTATCTTTCCTCTCACCCGAATAGGAAGATCAAACTGCATTACATGTTTCCTCATTATACTACTCTTGAACTGATGAAGGTACCAAACCAAACTATATAATGACTTCCTTAGCCTTAGCCATATAGATTTGGTTTTCCATTTCTTATTATGCTAAGGAAAACACCAAAAACTTGAGAAACAAAATACTCTGATAATTCTGATGTATTCTCTAGCTGGTCCACTTAGGCATTCAAAGTTTTTGTTGTCATAATTGCAAGTCTATCTTTTCTCGACCCAGGTTAAGCATTAGCATCTGCACACGCCTTAGTTTCCTCAATTCTTCATTCTATGAAACCACTCAGACTGATTTCTTGCAAGCTTTCTCATAGTTTTGGCATTCTCTTTTCTCTCACATGCTAAATTGAGGATAATAAAGACTCGATACTTTTTTATCCATTTCCACGAGCTTAAAAAATTCTTTGATTCTCTCATAAATGTGTTACCTACCATTATAGCTTCCTCAAGTTATTCATAATAACAAACATAACCAAAAATCCCTATGACCAAGTCAACTTAGTCAAGGAAAACCAGTTTTTAAACAAAGCCACTTCCCTCTAAAAGCATAATGCAACATGACTTTGACAAATTTGAGGAATCTAAAGACCTTAACACTTAATAACTACTTTCTCCTTTTGAATTTGGTGCCCAATTAGTATTTGCATTTGGTTTGAGACCCCTTTACAATATTGAGGCTATTTTAATTCCAAAATTAAAATAGGGTAACACTTTTAGCAGCCTCTGCAAAAGTTTTTACTACTAAAACTCATTAGACTAGTAGCCCTTAAGCATGTCCATTAGGCATAGGATTGAAGAGAGACCTGAGACAAACTCAAAAACTAGGCTTCACAATTAGCTATTAACACCTCAGGGACAACTAACTAAACACCTAAACTAATTGTGCTTCAACACTTGGAAAAAAGACAAACTAACAATGTGAAAAAACACTTATTTGCTTGAAAGGAAACCTATCCTAACCTACACTAGCCAGAAACATGACCTTCTCAAACAAAACCATTGGCAGGTTCATTGAAGTAGCTTCCTTTTCTCATTAGTTTGTGATGGTTTTCATGCTTATGTGTGTCCATGAGGAAGTGAAGAAATGTCAAATGTTCAGCCAACTGTTACAATACTTCTTGGAAAATGAAAACAAATCCACTTACCTCTTCATTTTGACCAAACATACTACAATTTTGAGGTGGATAAGTGGGTTGGATACATTCTCCCTCATTTGCAACCTCATGCTTCGGTGAAAGCATGACTTTTGGTGTTTTTTTGGCCTCCATCCTTGCAAAATGTCCGATTGGACATGTCTTGAAAGGAAAAACTTAGAGCTATTCTTGTTGGTTTCATGCTTATAAGCTGATTCTTCATCATCTTGTTGATTTAATTGATTCATTTCTTTTGACTAATTTGGTGGAGACATGAATATTTCTGCACTATACTCCTATTGTTCATGATTTTCCTCTTGTAGAGGTGCTAACCTAACATCTAAGTTCAAAGAAAACACATCCAAATCATCCCAAAATAAGTCCTCTTCAACCTCTTACTTTCTTTTTTGTATAAGAGGACTTATTTTGACTTCATGCTCAACTTGATCAACAACCTTATGTGTATCAACCTCTTCCATATGCTGCAAAACAAAGTTGTTTTCATATGCCTCTTCATAAACAACATCTTCTCATGCTCATGCTCATATTTTCTTTGCTCCAAATCTTGTGATGGGTTTGAAATTTGTACATGCTATCTTCATCTTGTTCAAAAAAAGAAGGAATTTCATCACATAAAAATACCAAATCTTCATTCATACTACCTCTTTCTTGCTTGTTATCTTGTTGCCCCAAAAGACCATGTTCTTCAATCTGTTGTCCTAGCTAACCATGCTCATAAACCTCTTGCTTCGAGTCTATTTTTTCTTCTTCCATATCATATGCAAGAGTACCAACAACAAAAGGTTCTTCTTGTTTTTTCCCAAAAACTTCATTTTATTGCTCACTAAACCAACTATCTTGGTATACAATAGGACCACCTTTATAGAGGTGAATGGTGATAGGAGAAGAAGGTTTTTTATAAAGGTCTTGTTGGGTTTCTTGAGGAGGTATAAAATTTGGAGAAGGTTGCTCCTGAGGGATACTAGCTCTTGTAAAGGATTTAGGTCCCTAAAGCTTGGAATCTCAAATTTACAAGATTGACTTGAAGACTTAAAAGGCATGCATTGCTTGAAACTCGAGATTTCGTACTTGGGAAACTCTTCCTTCATAGGCTGATTTGGAATGCAAGTAACTGATTTGTCTTCCAACCTTCGCACTTGAGAAAGAAAAAGATTCATTTGCTCTTGTTTAGAAGCAACCTCTTTTGCAAGAGACTCCTCATACTACTTCCTTTGATAATCCAACTCTTATTGATATTGGTAGGCCTGATAAGCCAACTCCTCCTGCTGCAAATTGAATTCGTGTTGCCTCTTGATATCATCCAACTATTTATTGAAATATAGAAATATGTTTTTGATATCACTAATCCTCATATTATCAGTATTTTGGGGTTGTCCAAGGAGGTAACAAGGTTGGTTCAGCTTATCCATTACTTCTTCAAACTGACTGGAAGGTTGCCAAGAAGATTAAGCAGGGGTGGGTGTTTAGTAAGCATGATAAGAATGTTGATGAACTGTTGTTGGTGGGTTATTTGAGACAAAACTAGCATCATATTCGACTTGGTATGGCTGATAGGAAGTGGTATACGAAGAATTTTCATGGAATGGAGGATGACGAAATATATCTCCATAAAATGAAGTAATGTTAAAGCATTGAAAAATATAAAAAAAAATCTTGAGAATGCTTTGGAAGTCAGAATTATGAAGATTTTTTTTTGTAAAAACTTGAAGTACATACTAACACTAGTCTTCTTAAAACCAGTAGAATAAAGTTGGAGTCACCAGATGTGTGAATATTTTTCCTCCAAAGGCAGGCATTTCTAATATAAACATCAAATATCAATAAAAAGGGAACAAATATTGAACCGAAATGGTTCAATTAGTCCCATCGGGTGTGCCAAAAACTATTGTCACTCAATATTGTGCCCTTGATAAGTTGTATAACTTAGCTTACTAGTGAAACATGGGATATTTCTAAGGTTGTGGGTTACCTATGACAAAAAGGAACCTCCAGAGAGGGCTAGTTCCCTTGATACCTCACCTAAACTAAGTAAAATATTGATGCTTGTTGAGAAAAGAGAGAAGTATAACTTGAAAATGAACCTACTTCTTTCTAAGGTGATGCACCCAATATTTTTCTCAAAACCTATTCTAATGTTTTAACACACAATTTTCCCAAATAGCCAGCTGAAATTCACACAACTCAATTGTTGAACATTCTTCTACATCAGTATTTCATGAGAAATTTGATATATTTACAACTTTAGAAGGAAGATTGGATATATCTTTCACAAATAAAGAGTGTAAACATCAATGGCATAACTCATGGCATGTATAATACATGCTTTTTGCTTAAATGTGTTGAAATGGGACAACAAACTTGAGGATTTAGACATAAAATCACAAAAATAAGTATCAATCATTCAACACACAATGAAACAACCATTGAGAAGGTAAAGCCACTGAATTTTATTGGTAAAAGTGGTGTTTACACAGCTATACATAAAATGAGCTACAATTGTTGTCCAGCATGAAAGAACTCTAAAAGTTACAATACAATGCTAAGAGAGAAAAAGAACTTACTGAAAATTGCTTCTAAATCCTGCTTATATGTTGTTCAATAGCTTACAAAAGAATAGGAACATGTGTTGAGGAAGTCTTCACTACATCTTGTTGAGTCAATATCTTTTGGTCATCCAAAATAGATGTCTACTTTTCAACCCCTTAAACTGCTCGAAAAGGTTGTTTGAGTGGTGAAAAGGTCCTTTCTTGACCTTGTCTATCATCAAGGCTTCAAAAAATAGCTCCTAAATGTTGGTAGATGCTTCAAAATGGGTCAAAACTACCTCCTACATTCTTGCAATTTATTTTCACAACTCAACCAACCTGGACTATATGCTCTCCAACTGATCATAAATGCATGAGAAGAAGTTATGACTATTCATTTAACTCCCAATTGTTGGAAATTTTTTCAAACTTGCTAATAAAACATGTGGGAGAATATTTGAAACAATCAAGAAGTCCAAGAGGACATAGAATATTCTTTCAAGATTAGAACTTGACACTTGTCTCATGTGTTTAAGCTATCTTGTGCTCCTTGCCACTATCACTTTTGCTACCCATAGCTCTCATTCCTGGCACTACATACCTGATTGTCATAACTCACAATTACTGCCATCTTATTGACCTCCTTATGGATTGTCCATTCATTCCATAACCCATGATTTAAAAATAATAGTCCCTAATTGTCAAGAACACCATCACGGCCATAAAAGACTATTTAAAAAAATATCACAAACATAGACTCTTAACAAGTTGACAAGGTCACAGTACAGTCCTTAGGTGTATTTTACTGTCACAATCACTGATCAAGGGTCTTTATGTAAATTACTATCATGATTCACAGACAAAAGACTACATCATATTCAAGAAGACTACATTGCAGTTCCTTAACATCGTAGAGTTTCATTACAAAAGGCTATCAACAAGGTGCTTACTACAATCATCAATCATTAGTATTATATAACACTACCTCTTATACACCTTGACTACAACCTTACCTTTCTCTTGGTGGATTTTCTTGGCATAGGTATGTATTTTTTCATTAATTATTGTTACCTTCTCTTTTCATTGATGATGACCCTGCCCTACTTGAGATGACTCTTTCTTACTTCTTGTCATGTATTTGAGTGACTGTCATCTTTTGTATCTATCAACTATCCTTATGTGTCACTATCCTTTCATTCATTGCCTTCAATTAGGTCATAGCCTTCACCATTTTTAATTCTCATGGTGACTAAATTAGCACTGTAGAACTTGATCTTTGCATTTCTCCTTCCATTGTATCAAAACCAAAGGATTCTCCATTTCACATATTTGAGTGCTAGTAATAAAAAGAGAGATAACTAACCCTTTTCAAGGTGCATTCCCTCCTTAAACTTCATTACATATCATGGAATTCTCAAGAACTTTTCCAAGCCTACTAGTTGTGTGGAGTGTACCTTAAGAAGTCTCATAAAAGAGCTACAAATTTTGGTCATGATTACTATTAGTGGAACCTGTCAGAGGTTGCATTCCTTAAAAGTTTTTTCTTAATGATCATTTGTCATATATTGAAGATCATTTTTCCTTGAGTCCTTTGCTTGACCAAACCGGACTAGGTAATCCAATAGTGCACCTTGTCTATATTGTTAAACACATGCCTCTTACCATCTACAACACTATATTTTAGTCTGAAATTTTCATTTCCCTTGGTATTTGAAACCTCTGCTTGATGCTTATCAGCTATCACCTTCATCATGCTCATTGCTCTCAACTTTAAAAGATTGTCCCTATCATTATATAGTATACATGATTGTATTCTTAGCTTGTCACTGTCCTTTTTACTCCTTGATAGGGTTGTCCATAATCAACCCTTCACTATCTTGACCTTTGACATTTCATTTGTTGCATATTTCATTATATATTAGTCATCTTTCTCCAATATTTTGTTGTCTCTCTTTTGTATACTTTTCCATAATTTTGGCAATCCCTTTGCTATGTTTCTTGGAATCTTCCATGTTATGTTTACACTACCTCATATGTTGAAAAAAACCATATACTATTTGAGAGATCCCTTTACCTTTAGGATTTTTGGGTGAAAATAGTGTAATCAACTTTTCAACAGATTACACCATCTAGACTTCAACCACAGTTGTGTGAGATATGATCTCTCCTCTCGGAAAGAGGAGGCGCCCTTCTTACTACTAATTGGAAGTTGTAGTAAACTTAAAAGGAATACTTACAAAATGTACACTATACTCATGAAATGGGGGGGTGTGTTACATTCATACTTCTCTCTTTTTTCAGAGAAGATGTTTACAATGCTTCACGATGAAAAGCTTTAGATATGAATAACTTAAACTTAAACAACAGCAATAATGCCAATATTTCTATCTTGACAAAGCATAGCTTAGAAATACTGGGTATGATTTATAATAACAAAAGGTAAAAGGAAAAGGGAAGGCTCACGAAGGCACAAAGTCGTTTCGTAGCCTTTTCAATGTCGGATCCTGTAATGATATCGTTCATTGTATTAGAAGCAAAAAATCTTCTTAGACACAGTGATTCCTTGAATAGCATGAATGATTACAAGCACAAAATCTTGTAGATCCTTCAACAAAAACCTTCAAACATAAACTAATCCAAACGATAAATGTAACACAAATTTTACATCAACCACTTGAAGCCCTTTCAATATCATACACAAATCACTACTGATATAATCAACACACAAGACAATCGATTCCAACACAAAGTCTGGTATGCAATCCTCTTCTTTATTGATTAGATCTGAATTCACAATATTGAACACAAAGTCTCAATGCTTGTTTCAAAAGAGCAGCACTTTGTTGCAAAATCTCAAAAGGTAAAATTACAAAAGAAATCCCTCTTATTTATAGAAAGGAGGGAAGAGAAAAATTAGGGACTCAGATGAGTAAAAATAGGAAACCCTAATCTAACTGAGTGTAATTTATTTCTACGTAATTGCACCTCATATTTTGGTGTAATTACTTTTTACAAAAAGACACCTAAAGTGTCAAAAACTATTTACAATGTGCAAAGTAGGGGACACCAAAAATGGCGAACACTGGAGACGAAAAGAAGACTATTGTTCTTTGCACTGGGCGTGGAAGTCTTCATATTTCTTTGTTGTCTCTCTCATAAACTTTTCATCTGCCCCAACTGTATAATCCACCAGCATGTGTATTTTGGTAATCAACTTCTTTGCAGACGAAGAAACCTTTTTACACCTTTCAAGATGAGCCTTGAAACAATCAAGTGAAAGCCGCAGATCACATACAATGTGCATGGTGTTTTTGGTAAAACCTTTGTCATCCACGAACTTCATGAAGGCCTCTTTATACACTTGAATTATTTCGCTGAGGGGAAGGAAGGTGTGCTCATCATCAAGGAGATCACCCGGCAACTCTTCCATTCCATTTACCAAAAGAACTCGGTAACCTTCTACATCCTCTTGTACCTAGTGAATGTCATCAATCAAAAACTTCAATACCTAGATTCTATGTTTGAGCGATTCTTTCACCTCCACATATTTCTCCTTGTCATGTATTAATCCATTCTTTACCAATTGGCTGATCTTGGATTATTTCATTTTCAGCCATGATGATAAAGTCCTTTCCATCTCATGTAGATCCTTCACAAGTGATCCTTCCTCTTTATTAAGCTCAGTCTGCAGTTAGGCTACTTTTATTTTCTTCTCACTTGCGGTGGTGATGACCTACGTCCCATGATCTATGATCTCTTCAATGAACTCATTTAATACTTTACCCTTGGCTGCAAGCTTTTTTTCCTTTTGAACAGCTGGTTCTTCGACATTTACCAAGGTCATAGATTGGGCATCACCCATTGAAGATCCCGCTATGTTTCTCAAGATGTTCGCATAGCATTCAGCTTGCTCAATCTTGTCAAGCCTTCCTGCAAGAGCATCTAACACTACTTGGGCATCTACTTTTACACTCTCATTGGTTACCTTCCCAAGTTGTATTCTTTGTATAGTATAATCTTCTATGTTTACATCTCCCTCTGGTTGTGGAGGAAAACCTACCTCAACAAACTTCTGGCCAGCTTTATCAACCTGGAGTCTTGACAACACCTTAGCCTTTTTCTTTTCCTTGTTCTTGGGAGCAGGTATTTCTTCTAGGTCCAGCTCATCGGGGGAGATCATCTGCTTTTTTCGCTTAAGAACCTGCGACACCAACCAAGGAGGGAGGGAAGAAGTATACACATCACTTGTTACCACTAATTCCTGAGCTGCAGGGGCTCTTTGAGGAATAGTTGAAATGGTAACTATGGGCACCGTTGTATTCATTATGGGCCCAGTTGTCTGTACGCCAAGCTGACTTTGCAAAGATTCATTCATGAATCTGTTAAATAGCTTCCAAAGAAATGTCAAAAGATGGAGATGACAAACTAGGGAGAGAAACTAGCGAACTAGATAGGTCATTGATATTTTGTGCTCGGCCAACTGCAGAAGAAACCAACACTGTTGACACTACTGGTAGGGAAGAAACATCTTCTACTCTTGTAATTGTGGTAGGAAGAGGAGAAGAAGGAATGGGTGGAACAGGAGATTTAGGAATTGAAGGAGTGTGAGGAGGTGAAGATACTGGAACCTGTTCGGTTTTGCCCCGAGGAGAGGACAAAACCTGCTCATCCTCTTGGTATTCCTCAACCTCTTCTGCTGATTGCTCTTCTTCTTCATTTGATTCGGTTTCTCTAGAGTTCTTATCATTTGATTCTTCAGATTCAAACTCTGTATCTCCTCCTTCCTCATCTGAAGATAAATCCTCGGAAACAAGCTCCCTCTCTTCTGCACGAGATGTGGTAGCCCTTGTTTCTTGTATTTAAGTAGTTTGTGGAGTTTTTCCCCATAGTGAACTTAATCCTTGGCCCTCTTCGTGATGAAGAAGTAATCGCGGCCTATTTTTCTTTGGCGCAAAATTCTGGCAGTGAACTAGGTTTCTCTTTAGGAAGTTCACCTTCAGAATCTGTCTTGAAGGCTTTTATCTGATGGCCATGCTTGTGAAGCCATTCTGTTGTGTTGTGTAGGTTAGGGGCCAACCTTTCCCTCATGTAAGTACATTCTTTTTTGGACCATTGTACTGGAGGCAAAGGTTTCCTGGTGATGTTGTCCTCATCATAGGCAGAATTCAAGACGTCACCTAGATTTGTGAAATCTTCAGGCAAATCAGCTATTTGGAGAGCCCTGATTTGTTCAATTGTCAACCTGTAGAAATCCATTTTACGTACATCCTCTTCATCTCTACACTCTACCCATATGTCTTCAAAATGGTAGACATGGTTGTGACCTTTCTTGAGTTTCTTCTTGACATCCCTGAAGTCAAATTCATGTCTGTACCTGTAGGTCTTGATAGTATTTATGTGCATCTCAGCTGAAACATTCTTGGCCTTCTGCATAGTTCTGATCATGTATTTTCCAATGGTTAATGGAAACTTAAAACCTAGCTTATGATTCTTTTGTCATTCCTTGTGCATAGAAATTGACTGTCTGCACAACTCCATATGAATCCATTTATCTGATGGGTATCTAGGAAGCATATAAGGGCATCCCGTGAAATAACCTACCCTTATGTAAGTAAAGGTTGGAAATTGTAGAAACACACATCCCACCTTGCTGACCACCTTGTAAGCTTCATCTAAAATCCTCTTCTTCATCAGAGTTGGATCAAAAGTGAATAGAAAAGGAGCAAAGAAAGCATTTGTGACTCCTAAAATGGTGGAAGATTTCCCTCAGGTTCAATTGGTAATAGTAGTCATAGATAGGGGTAGAATGTCTATTACCTTTGGTAGATAAACCTGGAAACTACCTCATTACTGCTGCTAAGTACACCAAGAAAGAAGTGAAGTGATATAAAACTTTAAGGTGGTGGGCACCTTGATCAGCTGCTCATGGGTTTCGTCACTGATCTGTGTTCCCCAATCAATGTGTACTTTCCTTCTTCGGATGATCCGGATGTATTCATACATCCAATCTTGAAAATAAGAGGATCCAGGAAAACCCTTGACTCTACTTAACAAGGTAATCATATCTCTTACATCCTCTTTGAATTCACTCCTGGGGAGTCCCTTAGGCCTCCTAGAAACAGCATGTCGGGGAGTCTTCAACCACTACGAGTTAATCAATGTTTTGGCCTTGACTGGATCATTGTCAAATATTTCTTGAGCTCTTTGGATTGTGATAGGAGTGTATTGTTCCATTTGTGGAACTTTGAAAACTATGTCAAAGAATTCACCGTCAAGCCTCATTACAACTTGACCTGTTGAATCCCTCACGGTTCTGTCTTCTTGAATGTAGTGTGCAGCTACCTGAAGTATGAACTCTGTGTGATGAGCTGAAGTTGGGAAAGTAGAAACCATATGAAGATTGCTATGTACAATGGCTTTCAGATTCTCATCCCACGGCCTCTGTTGGATCCTCCTCATGAAATCTGCCAGATCTTGATGGCCGATCTCAGTGTCTTTGATTTAATCCACCTTGGACAACACCACAGTCGGAGGGAAAATTCCCTGGTACTTATACTTCATCTTCCCCTTAGCTTTAGGAGATGGTGATGGCGTTTCAGCTGACATTTAGGAGAGTAGAGACCGATGTATTTCTTATCTCTGAGGATCTTTGATGGAACTTTGGAAATAAACTGCAAGAATGGCGGATGCAATGATTGTCAGTAAATATATGTCACATGGGGAAGTGTGAGATGAACATGGCGATATGGAGTCACTATGTTTTGGCCATGTGGTGCAGAAAATGAGGAGCGAAAGTGGGCCTAGAGGCGAAAATGAAGAGAAAACATTTTTTCAAGTGTTAGAGAAAAAGTGCAGATTTTGGTGCTCGGGCGGTGAAAATCACCGCTCGAGCACCAAAGTGATATTTCATTTTGGTGTTGAGGTAGTGAAAAACACCACTCGAGCACCAAGACTTTGAAAAATTCAAGGGCGACAATGTTGGTGTCGAGGTGGTGAAAATCACCTCTCGAACACCGAGACTTCAAAACAGTTTGGTGTTGTGGCGGTGATTTTCACCGCCTCGACACTTGGGGTATTTTTATGTGTGGGTGTCGTGGTGGTGAAAATCACCGCCAAGACACCAGTGTGACTTGGTGCCTTCGCACGAAGGCATCGAAAAACCTTGCCTGTACACCGAGAGAAAAACAAAGACTGATGCGCTTGGAGAATGGGGAGAAACTTCATTATGACAGTTGCAAAGGATGAAGAGGAAAAATGACAGCAAAATAAATGAGAAAGACACGAAGGGAGAAATAAAAAGAGATGACAAAAACAAAGCCACATGAACAACCGAAGATCGACGCAAAATACAAAAGCATTTGAAACTAGAATAAAGAAAACTAACACCCAAAAGAGAACGAAAACGCGAGCATACCTGTGATAAATATGGAAAAGATGTGGTGACAAACCGCGCACTGGAGGACAACACCAAGGTTTGATCTCAATGGAGGCAACTGGAAAAGCATGGGAGTGAAGTGGCAAAGATGAGTTGCTTAGCGAAAGTGAAGAAATAACTCACATTAGGGTTAATAAAACCTAAAAAATCAACTCAAGTTGCGCGCATTGAATGCGGCCAAGAGAACTCGACTTAACTCACAAATAGGTGTTCGGGCGGTGAAAATCACCACTCGAGCACCAACTCAAAAATACAACTTAAGGTGCAACGGCGGTGATTTTCACCGCTTGAGCACCAAGTGTTGAAACTTAAGTTAGGTGCAATGGCGGTGAAAATCACCGTCGTTGCACCAAAAACAGTTAGAGTAAAATGGTGCAACGGCGGTGAATTTCACTGCCCAAGCACCAAAAATAGACTAAAATGACTTAACTCCTGGGTTCTCAAGGATTCAACCTTTAAACTTGAAACTTGATCCTATCATCACCTACTCGGACTAGGTAAGATTAGAGACCTCGTAAAATGAGTTTTTCCTCGTTTTGCATGCTTGAAACACACGGTCCTAGGAAATGGACTAGTTTCGTAGGGGGGTTATCCATGAATTGAGCACTGCTAGATTCTATGATAACAAGGATCGGTTGGGGAAAAGATACTATGAGTACCCTAACTCATGGTCCTCTTTATATTGTCACAGGCTCCTTTATAATTGATCACAATCAATGAACTTGATGATGACCATCACTGTGTAGAGAACCTTTAATACAATTAGAGGACTATCACATCCACTTTTTCAAAATCATATTGACTATCCCTTTCACTTTACAACCTTTAGAGGCTCTATCCTTGAACATTATCACCAAAAACCCCTTGCTTGGCAGACTATTGAGATTTTGGGACTTCACTGTTTGTTCTTCTTGCTCTACTATATTCTAGACTATGAGCTGCCCACTTCATAATATTGTCTTCTTAGTCTATGTCCTATCACATTAGACCTTGATCCCTTTTTTCCTTGTCATGGTTCTTGCTTGGTGGGTTTGTAGCATAGAAAAGGCCTCCACATCAAAAATTTCACCTCTAAGATTACAATATATTTGACTTCTTTCCTCTATTATCTTCAGCCAATACCTTCTTACCAACTGATAGGCTTGTAAGTCACATCCAACTCCATTGATAAATTATGTTAGTTATGCCTTATGCTGAATGCCTGCCCATTGGATATAGTTATCACATGCCTCTGTCCATGGTGACTTCATGTTGGTTCAAACCTCTTAGTATTTTCCTTTCAAATTTGACATTGCTTCATTATCTTTAATACCAAAGTTTGCAGAGAAAACACTATTAGCTAATGGAAATTCAATAAGATGGTTGTTTCACTGTGAATAAGGTGACCAAGAGATTAATATTTCCACCTATTGATTGCACTTATCCAAAATTGCTAAAGCCTTTTCAACACAACGTCGACAGATCTTGAATGAATCTAACACATTCTGCAAATTCTCTCCACAAACTCACGAACCACATTACACCATGCAAAAATAGATAAAAGAATTTTTCAATGATTTTCCACCATGAGCAAGACATCGATGTATCATGAGCTCTATGTTGTATTCTAAATCCAACTCTTTTTCATATGATGATTCTTTAGTTGATTTTCCTTTTGGAGAAATTCCTTTGATTAATGACTTCAACTAATAAGTTACAATGTCCTCAATTCACAATTTTTATGCATCTTTCCTTTGTCATGCATGGTTATAAATTTGTCACCACCAACCCATATCAAACTCAAACTCTTCACAAGTTTACATATTTAATATTTTCCTCAACTGTTGTTGTGGTGTACAAGATCTCCCAAAATATGAAAAGCATAGGTCAAATACCTTGATGGGCCATCAATTATAGTGCAAGGTTATCAAACCCTTCTCACTTGAATATGTTTGAACAAGCTCCACTAACATTTCACTAGAAAGCTTTACCAGATTTAGAGGCTACATGTGATGTTGGTATACCACCAATACCTCTTACAAAAGCAGATTCTTGAATTCCTCCAATTTTGCAATCAAAGAATTGGTCTTGAGATAATCTTGTATCTAAATCTCCAAAAGGAAACAAAACTAGAATATTCTTAACCTTTTGAAACCCCTTTTGTATCATCTGCCATTATCTTTCCTCTCACCTGAATAGGAAGATCAAACTGCATTACATGTTTCCTCATTATACTACTCTTGAATTGATGAAGGTACCAAACCTAACTATATTATGACTTCCTCAACCTTAGCCATATATATTTGGCTTTCCATTTCTTATTATGCTAAGGAAAAACACCAAAAACTTGAGAAACAAAATACTCTAATAATTTTGATGTATTTTCTAGTTGGTCCATTGGGGCATTCAAAGTTGTCATAATTGCAAATCTATATTTTCTCGACTCGAGTTAAGCATTAGAATCTGTACATGCCTTAGTTTCCTCCATTCTTCATTCTATGAACCCACTTAGCCTGATTTCTTGCAAGCTTTCTCATAGTTTTGGCATTCTCTTTTCTCCCACATGCATGGTGTTGAATTGAAGATAATAAAGACTCAATACTTTTTGATCCATTTCCATGAGCTTAAAACATTCTTCGATGCTCCTATAAATGTATTGCCTGCCATTATAGCTTCCTCAAGTTGTGTATAATAACAAACATAACCAAGAAACCCTATGACCAGGTCAACTTAGTCAAGGAAAACCAATTTTTAAACAAAGCCACTTCCCTCTAAAAGCATAATGCAACGTGTCTTTTAAAAATTCAAGGAATCTAAAGACCTTAAAACTTAATAACTCCTTTCTCCTTTTGATTTTGGTGCCAAATTATTATTTTCATTTGGTTTGAGACCGCTTTACAATATTGAGGATATTTTAAAATTCCAAAATTAAAATAGGATAAAAAAACCAAAACATGTAACACATTAAAGTAGATCAGCATGTAAAGTAGGTCAGCATGACCTATAACCACTCCTATGATACTGCTCCTTACACAACTTAACTTTACACAGCCCCAAAATACTTAGGTAGGCACCAGATAGAAAAATTGATGAAGTAATATTAGATTGAACCAACTATTCACTCATAACTCGACATGAAAATCACCAGAACACTTGCCACTTGGAATGTACACACTAATGACATCTGTAAACACTACCACAAATCTGCATATCAAAATTTTCATCTATGGCAGAATGCAAAGCATTCCAACATACACTTTGCACCACTAATTGTCACAACTTAGTCAATACTCTAGCAACATTATCTTCATTTGTGAAATACATCAAGTCATGAAACTTTGGATTTAGACTCTTCCAAATCGCACCAACATTACCTTAAAATTGATAACTAGATTCTTCATCGTAGAGAAATGAAGACCTCAAAACTAGTTTACTGAACATTGAAACTACACTCTGAGACTTAGACAATTATAAAACCATTTGGTCTTCTTCATACCAACACTTCTATATATTTGTCATGGGTTTCCATCAATGACAACACCATATATTGTCATGCTCATCAACATTCATCAATCTCCCCACTCAAACCTCTTTTCCCACTATACATCATGCTCATGTTGCCAAGTCAAGTCTCCAACAACCTCCTCAATGAAAAAAAAACTTCCAATAGTATCATCTTGGAGTTTTATTAATAATATTCTAATTCCCCTTGAAATTTGGACATCATTTGTAATTATAGATACATCTTCAACACATTCTTCTTCCTTGGGTTTAACAACTTCTTGTGGTTATAATTCTCATTTCTCTTGTGTTGTCATTAATGATTCTTTTGGAGTTTGTTCCTTCACTTCTTCCTTAGTCCTTTTTCTTGTGTATTCATATAGATTTATTCTTTTTGGGATAATGGATCCTAAGTACCTCCAATTACTCATCAAGGGGACACTACCTTTGAAATATTTTAACAACCTTTGGTATTTTTCAATAATTTTGGGGCCTCAAATAATTCTTGAATAGGATCCATGTCCTCTTGTTTTTGTATACCTTCAAATCTCTTTGATTAGAATGCATCTATCATTTTATCTTTACACCGTAGGCTAGAAAGATCAATGCTCTAATATCAATTGCAATGTCCCCTTTTGGGATATTCTTAAAAACAACATTATTTATGTAGTAATGGAAAAAGTATCCATTTTTCCTTAATTTGGGAATGAATGGTACCTTATTTAGGATGTTGTAAAGTGTATCTTAACACTTTCACACTAATCTAGAGCTTTAATTAATTAATTGAGGTTAATTAAGCTTAATTGGACCCTTAAATTTAAATCCAAGCCTTATTTATTGTGTTTTCTGAGGGATAAAACCCGACACTCATTAATAATATTTCACAACACTTAATTTGGAAAGTTTTATGTCCTGGGATAGTCCCATTCACCACCTGGCGAATGGGTCCTCACTAGGTCCTAGGACCCCCTTTTGACATGACATTTCACAATCCCCAAAGAAGGTCCTAGTTAAGTATTTATGGCCCATTCACCCTATAGAAAATGGGTCCTCCTTAAAACTTAGGACACCCCCTTTTGGATGTGTTTTTGGCTGGATTTTAATGATTTCAAATCCTAGATCTGATGTCGGATTTTGTTATTTAGATTTCAGGATTAAATCTTATGTTATGCATAAATATAAGGTTATTTCACATATATAGTTTCATCTAAGAACCTTTATGCAAGAATCCTAAGAGTTCACAAGATCATTCAAGAGCATTCAAGAAGGAATTCAAGGGCATATTATTGAAGTTCATTCTAGCAATCAAGATCTATTTCATCATGTCAAAGGCATAATGCATCATGCATGTTGTTGAGCTAATGTGTTGATGTAGCATTGAAGATCCAATTCAAGCATTGTTTCATATCAAATTTCATGATCAAGAACTACATTCTTTGAGGCCACTTCATGCAAGATTATTGATTTGTGCTCCAAGGTTTAATTCAGGATTGGTGAGTAGTAGCATTACATTATTCATTCATCTTTCCTTTATGTGTTGTTTCAATTCAAGTTTTAATTACCCAAATGGGGTTTGACCAAGGCAAACCCCTATTCCCTAACAAACAACAATTTTCCTTCTCCTTGGATGTGTTATTCTAGGTTTTAGATTGAAGATCAAGTGGAGAGAAAAAATTTCAAAGTTGCAAAGTTGTAAAAGTTGTCATCTCTATTGCAAGATCATGGAAAAACCTATACAAAAATTATTTTTGACTTTAGGGAGCTGAACACCTAGGAGCTGGGAGTACATATATTGAAGAACATGACCCAGAAATCAATTTTCCAGAACCCTAGCAGGGACCCATTCACCACTGGGCGAATGAGTCCTCGGTGAGGCTTGAAACAACACTTTTTAAAAAAGGTGCACATCATTTTAGCATCCTAAAAACTACCTTTTTACTATTATAATAGTTAGGTTTATTTTTTATTGTTATTTATGCATTATACCCCTCATAATTGAGTGAAACAACTTGTCAAAAATTGGGTGCACCCATTTGTTAATCTCATTTGGTGATTGCGCCCTTTTTTTATTTGTTTCATTTTGGTGAACTTGACTTCTTGAGCATTGTATTTTTCAAATTTTGGAGTCTCTCTTTTCATCCTAGGTTAGATCTTGTATTCATTTGCATTCATTTACATTGAATTAGATCTCATTTAGGGTGTCTTAGTTTACATTCACATTTGCATTTCACCTAGGGTTTTAGGATTGCATTGTTTGCATTCTTTAAAATCTGAAAATACAAACAAACATCATTTTGAATATCATATTGCATCACATAAACTTGCATTTCAAAATCAAAATAAAATTGCATATCAAACTAGGTGTTTTAGGTCATCGTTTTTTCATAATTTGCACTCAAATTTCACATTGCATTTACAAAAATCTAAACCTAAAACTTACTATAGCAAACCTAAGTCTGAAAATCATTAGAAAAGGCTTAAAAATTTGTAAAACCCAATTTCAAAATCCTAATCTAGAACCCATTTTCCCTAGGGCGAATGAGTCCCTGATCAGACCTAAATCTACATTTTCTAAATTTCAAAACTTCTACTTTGTGCTTCTATTTGTTGTTATCAAATCTCTATTATAGTTTGTTGAATTTCTATTTCATTCATTTCATTAGATCTAGCTTAATTTGGTTCATTTAGTGCATTGTCTAAATTCAAAATTACATCTACAACATTTCATTTTCAGATTGTTGCATAGTGTAGTCAATAAATTGCCTTGTTTAGAATCTAAAAAATTTATTTCACATTTCTTTCTAGGTCATTGCATTGCATTTTAAGCCTCTTTCCATTTTGGGTTTGCACACTAAGTTTGTAAAACTTGTATGAGCTTTACAACTTGGTGTCCTATTAGCAATACTATTTTGAGATGTAGTTCAAGACTCATGTCATCCCATGATATACCATTTGCTATGGATCTTGGATTTTCTATCTCTCTTCCTAATAATGTTGATAATCAACCCCCTATGGATCATAGTATGCTTACTTCATTTCCAATGAATTTCTTACCTACAACCAATGTGCATAATGTTAACAACACTATCCCTACCACCCCTAGTTGTACTCAAGCTTTGGGGTGTACCCGAATCCAAGGTTCAACTTCAATTCCTTCTTCTACAATACCCATTTCTATCCCTACATACACTAGTACTCAAGTTACCAAAAAAATCCAACCTACTAGCAATGTGAACACTTCTTTAGGTATTTCCATAGGGATTCCTTCTATCTTTGTGCATTTGAATACAATATCTCCTCAACCATCCACCCTCACAAATTTACAATTCTCTTGCCCTCCACATACATACGTGCCACTCAACCTTATTCCCCTCCACCTTACAACAACAATGATGCCATCCTTAACACACTTATGCAAACCATGGAATCCCTTCAACAACAAGTTGCAACCTTAAATCCAAACAACAGTGGTCATCCTTCACATTACATCAAAACCAATCCGCTATCCCTGGAGATATTGCGAGCATAAATACCACAAGGCATGAAAGTTCCTAGATTTAAGAAATATGGTGGGAAAGGAGATCCTGCTAGCCATTTTTCCACTTTTACAGCCATATTTAGTTATTTTATCTTTGAAGATAAACTCTTGGCTAAACTATTCCCTATATCCTTGAAGGATACTACTTTAGAGTGGTTCTCTTCCTTACCAAATTATTCAATTGGTTCATTTAATGAACTTTTTGATGTCTTTTACAACCACTTCCACATTCACATGGGTCCCAAGATGACCCTAGCTGATTTAATGACATGAAAACAAAAGGATATTGAGAAAGTGATTGATTTCATAGCAAGATACCAAACACTTTATTCACAAGTAAACATTAATATTCCTCATACCTACCTTCAAACAATGTTTATTGCCAATTTACAAAACAAACTCCAAAATAAACTTGAGATGTTGAGATTCCCATCCTTTGCACAATTATATACAACCCTTCATGATTATCAAAATATGTCTTATGGTTGTGATGTAAAGAATCCTCCTAGCCATCTTGAAAAGTCTAAATCCACAACTCAAAATAGTTACCAACCTTTCAAGAATAAAAATAGGAGATTTTTACAACTTAACTCCCCTCAACCAAGTCAACAAACTAATAACCAAGTGGTTTCTATAAATATGACAAATTCATATGCCCTTACGGATCTAGGAATAGAAAATTTACCCCTTTACTCGATACCCTTCATAATATCATGTTGCAGCTCGTAGAAAAGAATATGCTTTCTCTACCTCCTGTCAGAGCTCGCGATCCTAATCAACCATTGCCTACAGAGTATATACCAAATTCTTATTTCCATTATCACCAACAAAATGGACATGATACAGAATATTGTAAGCATCCTAAACATCATGTGCAAGACCTTATTGATAATAATCAACTTCTCATTTGAGGTTTGAATGATCAAGGTAATAAGTCCATAGCTCCTCCTAACCAAAATTTATAAATATTTACAAATCTTATGCCAAAGCAGACTATTTTATTTGTCAAAGCTAGTGAAACGAAGAATGATGTGATGAATGTTGACATGGATGATGAAAATATGGATGAATCAGCTAAAGTGGTAGCTTTTATCAAAGCTAAACCTCATAAGGGCTCAACCAAAATGCCTCTTGATATTTCTTTCTCAATTAAACACATACTTAAAAATGCACCTGATGGTCCTCTTTACATAGCTGGAAGAATCAATGACAAGCCCACTAATGGGATATTAATTGATCTCATATGTGGAGATAATGTGATCACCAAAGAATTCATATTTGTGCATGAACTTTATCAAAATACATATGATAAATCAAAATCATGGATCAAGATGCATAACTGTTTTGCTTATCCTATGATAGGATCAATAGATCTACCTTTAAAATTTGGACCAAAAATATTACATGTCTCATTCACCATCATCCCACAATCAGACCAATTTCATGTGAAGCTAGGCTACCCATTGCTTTTCTCCATGAATTTTGTCCCGTCATTTTTCATAAATGTTTAAAGTTTCCCTTTGGCAATTAAATATTTACTATGCATCATAGTGGGTTTAATCATGTGTCTTCCCGAGAGAGGTTTTCATTGGATTTATTTTTTCCCGAGCCTATTAAACCTATTAGACCTCGTGAAGATTACTTTTTCAAATCATATCAAAAGTTTAAGGCGAAGCGTATAGTAGAATTATCCGTTAGAAACATGTCTCAACACATGATTGAGCCACCTATCCTTGACGAAACAATGATTGAACCAAAATTCCTTCCAACCATCCAAGAGTAGACTATGGAAAAACCTCCTACCACTTCCTATAAGAGACCACAAGACAATCAAAACAATCCTGTTGTGCCTCCTTAAATTAAAAAAGTTTACAAATCTAAAGAGAAAGTGGTTGAGCAACCTCCTATGGTTCCTTCTATTCCTCCCCTAAGAGAAGAAAAGAAACCTATGGTTGATAAACCCACTCCTACACAAACACAAATCAACAATAGATTGAAACAAAACTAAAATGATAGAGAGTGTAGGCGTACACGTTGTGCTATTGCTCGTATGTTACAAAATCAAGAAGAAAAAAGCAACATAGAAAATCAAAATCCAAACTTACCTGAAGCAATACATGATGACTATATACCTCATCGCAATGTAAATAAGAACCTTCAATATACATTATAATTCGACCTCCTATTGTGATTAATCTAGATGATGACATCGACATTGCAAAAATCAATGAACAAGTGCATAATGACTTGAATTCACTATTTTCCTCTTTTATGAGCTTAAATGACAAATCTCCTAATAAGAGTGTTGAACTTGGTGCTTCCCCTAGTTTGACACTTTCTATTTTCCCTTTGGCTAGTTGTTTTCCTTCCATTTATATCGACCGAGATTGGGATGCAGATGACCTGTTATAGGTTGACTTACATGTGCATTACTAGTTCTTTACATTATTTTCCTTTTCATGTTTCTTTATGTGATTGCATGTGTGTAACGTGATACCCCCATGTTGTTTTGTTTGATCTCTCTCTCTCTCTCTCTCTCTCTCTCTCTCTCTCTCTCTCTCTCTATATATATATATATATATATATATATGTATGTATCTACATTCTTCTCTACGTCATAAACATTTTAGTCTTTTTTTTCATTTGTCTTATTTTTCATTCTGGGGATGATGCAAGGCGTCAAGACATTTAGGTCTCTTTCATGTTGACCCAAAAGGATTTTTCTTTGTTTTTGCTCTCTTTGTGTCATTCTTCTAGTTCTATGAGTATTTGGGGAATGATGATAGTTTTGAGCTCTATAATAACATTGTAGCAAATACATACTAACCCTAGATCCATAGATCCCTTCCATGTTTTTTATGGCAACCCCTCCCTCCTTTTTCATGACATAGTTTTATTTCAGGAACATATGACTTGGCATAAGGTTTTCTGAGGAAATATCTCATGTCTGAGGAGTAAAATATTGGATAATTTAAAGCAATTGCTCATAGCAATGGTGTTAGATGTAACTAAGGAAAAAATTTAGGTTAGCATAAAAAATAATGTGTTAAAAAACCCTAGCTAACAATGAAGCACAAAGGAGGAAAATAGCATAAACAAAAGGAACATTTCACCAAACAGCCTTCATGCCCTCCATGATTAACCTTCATTGCCCTTCTCCATTTTTTGTAAAATGATGTTTTCCCTCATATTTTGAAGAGCAACTAAGACCTATGACAAAGACTCGTGCAAATATTGAAGGATTTCACTCCAAATTCCAAGTATGAAGTGTCTCTCCAAATTAGGCAAGTTTGCAAGATGAAGCATGATTCTTCAAATGAGGTGGCCAAAGCCTTTTTTAATACTTTCCATTTTTGGATGAATGGCCAAGATTGAAAGTTGACAAAACCCTAAGATCAATGTTTGAAATTGCATGTGACAACTAGCAATTAGGGTTAGGGAAAACTTAGGTTAAAATTTGAAATGAAGGGCTCATATTTGATTTTGTGAAAATCAAATCAAAGGTCAACAATGCATGTGACAAGGAGATATTGGGCACAGAAAAAGAGTTTAGGAGAAATTAAATAATAAAAATTATTTAATTTAGGTGGCCAATGAATAATTAAATAATAAAGATATTATTTAATTATAGAAGAATGTGACAAAGGGAATCTTTTGAATTATTTAATTTAGGAGAGAAGAGGCTAATGAATAATTAATAATTATTTAATTATAGTAGAAAATGGACAAAAATTAAATAAATAAAAATTTATTTAATTTTAGAAAGAAAGGGGCTTAATTAGTGAAGTAATTAAATAAATAAAATTTATTTAATTAATCACAAAGGAATAAAGATAGAAATGAATTAATTAAATAATTAAATAATTAAAATTATTTAATTAATAGAAGACATATGACATTAGAAAATAATTAAATAATTAAAAATTATTTAATTATGAAGAAGGAAAGGGGAAATGATGAAGAATCTAAGAGTCGTAGGATCCTCCAAGAGTGTGATATGTCTAATTGTACGACTTTCCCTTAGTGGCATGATGTGAAGTGAGGCATCCCATAAGTGTAAATATGTTATACTTGACTTGTCCTCTCTTGGAGACATTGGACACGATGTTTCCTAACAAGAAGACCTTACACGAAGCAAGATTCCCTTAAACAAAAACCTATAGACATAATATTCATAAGCATTCAGCATTGTGGTGCCTTGTTGAAGTTGTCAGGAGGATAACTTTGATATGGCATGGGAGCCTAATATGATTTTCTCATTTTCCACCCTTTTGGGATACTCGCCTAGTGGATGGCTTGAGGTTCCACTACCCTAGAGTGAGTGTACATGTGTCATTTACATAATGGACATTGTGTTCTGCTTGTGAACATTTTTAGACAAACAACTAAGATGTGTGTTTTCAATCAGGATTGCACCCTAGCTAAGATTGACTCAACTATCTTGTTGAAACATGGAAACACTCTCAGGTTGTGGGTGACCTATAATGAGAATGAATCTCCAGAAGGGTTGGTTCCCTTGGCAAATCACCTAAACTACAGAATTTTCTGAGGAAAAGGGTTTAGAAAGATAACTGAAAATGAAAATCCTAAACTCCTAAGGGTGATGTACCAAAACTTTTTAACTTACTTTACCAACTTAACTCATAGCCAGTTCTCAAAATAATTACTTTCGCAACCTCAAATGCATCATACACCACAACAATGATTTGCATGAAGGTTTGGAAACAAAACACGACATACAACCTGTGCTATATGAAAATTTTGTACCACAATTGCAACAATAAGACATAAAAAGGATTCAAAATTCAAAATTATAATGACAACATCGGATTATTATTGCAAAATGAGATAAAAATCTAAGATAGGAATGCTTTGTTGTTTTATTAAACTGAAGGAGTATGAAAAATGGAAATCTGAGTACAAATATCAAGCTTACAAAGCTTTCTGCAAGTGGGCAAGAAAGTAAGAAGCCAATTTGAACTGAGAAAAATTAAGTTTTTCTCCAACTTATATCTCCAAAATGTCTCCAATAGTGAGAATGGAAAAAATCAGGCTGAACTGCACCTCAAAATAGAAACCTCAAAGCCATTTTTGAGCTCCAAAGAAAAGCCTCAAAATCAGTGCCCAAACTGCCTCCAAATTGAGTAAAAAAGATGGAAACTTTCCTCCCAAAAGGGTCAATCCAGAATAGACTCAAAAAATCAGGCTCAAACTAACTGAAAACTGAAATAGAAACTTCAGTTTGCCTAGGTTTTCCCTATTTCGCTCAAAAGACTTAAACTCAAACAGGAAAGTTCTATCAACACTTTCTTTCAATTAACCGTAATTTAAAATAACAAGTATTAAGACAATTTATAGAATATTACCTTAATATTGTTTTACAATATCTGTAGTTTTGATTTCTTTGCAAAAGAAGAAGGAGGTCTACTTGGTCTTGACTTTATTTTTGCAAAAATTAGAAGGCAAAAATAGCTTGTTTTGAATTTCTCCAAGTATATAATATAACTCTACTTAGTCATTTTGATTTTTCTCTAAAAATCATAAAATATTACCAAGGTCTAGGCTATATGACATTTTTTCAAAAACACAAAACTCTTAAGGTATAATTCGGCCTAGGCTTGTAACCATATGCAAAGCAACTTAATAATAATACCACAATGGTATTAGTTTGGCATGAAATTTTTAAAACATTGTTAAAACATAAACAAGGTTGAATTAGGGCACATGAGAAAACCCTAACACAAAACCTGTGACCTCCTTACTTTTCACCTTCAATTTTTCATTTGATCTTTTTGGATAAAATAGCTCTTTGCTTGGCCGCCACCATGAGGGTTAGGGTTTGATCTTTCTAAGGTTTTCATGGAGTTTTGAAGCCTTCCCAACAGTGAAATCTTGCAAGAAAATATTGGGTAAGTCCTTTTATCATAGAACTAAATAGTAACTTCAATTCAAATGTAATTTCTTGGCTCTTCAAGCTATGGTCTACCAAAATTTATGATGTATTTCATTTTTGTTTACCTTCTGTTGATGCCTCTTTGTTTTGAAGCCGATATTGGATCATTTCATAAGCTTTTACTAAAGGTATTCGAATGCATTTTCTTTATAGCAAGAACTTGGGTAAGTTTCTATCATTCGAATCTTGCACCGTTTCTTTATCTTTTGCAAAATATATGCTCGATTTGAGCTCAAAAGTTACAAAATGAATGCGTATTTTTGTTTTCTCCATGTATTTTTTCTGAAACCCCAATATATTCTATGGTCATGGCTTGGGTGTATTGATAAACACTCTGGGTCTTCTTTATGCTTGAACCAACTTCGAGCTTCCTTCATTTTTCTGAATGTGATAAATGTTACAATGTTGCTCATTTCCTGAATGAAACAAAATAAATTTCTTTTCTATGAAAGGTCGCGACCTCTTTAAATTTTGGGTGCCTCTCAAAGCTCTATTTTCTTCTCATTTTCTAAGTACATGCAAAACTTTCCATATAAACCTTCAAGGGGGCCATTTGCAAAAACAAAGAAAACCCTCCAAGCCGAGATCATGAAAGCTCATACCCATATGGTATTTTGAACCCTTCCTTGAAAATTTTATATGTTGGGTGCTCCTCCATTTTTCTGCAAAAACCTTTGACATGTAACATAAAATTTGGGTTTCATTTTTTGCCAAAATGTTGAACTCTTTGTATTCTGGGTATAAAGAGTTAGAGGGTTTCATTATTTTTGAAAGCTAAAGAAGATAATTGTGTTTTGATTTACATTTCTCTTCATTTGTGATGCCCTCTTGTTTCTCATGGCCACAGGCTTGTATTTTCTTGCTACTTTCAGATAAACATGGCTTTACCTCTCTTTGTTGTACACAACCCCTCTGCATCTTGCATATTCCTTAATGCTACAAATTAGTGCTTTCTAAGACACTCTTACATGGAGAAATGCTCACTTTTCCCATAGGTTACTTTCTTGTCTTTTAATGATTGATTCAAGAGTGCTTTTTGTACTTCCTGGTCACTTTGAGGGAAACTTATGATCTGATATGCATATGCCTATTTTTATGAAATTATTTTTCCCCAAATGATGTACAGTGCCATGAAAGCCAAAGAGGTTGCTTTTGTCCATATTGTTTTGCTTTGCTTACATTCAAATGGCACAATGTACCTACAGGTTTTGATGATTACCATATTATAATCCAATGTGCTTATATTAAGATGATTAAATGCATCTATTTCTATTTTCCTTACACCTCTACACTCACTTTTACTGGAGTATTTTACATCTTGGCATTTTCAATGTTGTTGTCCTATATGCAAAATAATTGTCTCCTTCAAACCTTGAGAAAAAATATGATTTTTGTCCCTTATATGAGCACTATTTGTCATTACTTTTGCTTCTTGATAGTTGTACTCTCCAATATACATACTTCAAACAACATAGACAACAAGATGAAAAAGTTACATGGCAGCAATAAGCATGAAATCTTGCTTGCAAAACATATTCTTTTCAATGGAAGATAATTCAATTTTATTATGTTCTACATATTCATTAAGCATTCAAAATAATTCCTTTCTCATTTGTGACTCATTCCATTGCACTCCTGAATTGATTGTCATGAATGGGAACTAAATCTGCAACTTTTTCAGTTACTCTGTGAATCAATCCTTCAGCTAAAATGTTCCTTTACTTGAGCAATATGAATGTGCATTCCTATCTCATTCCCCTTTTGAAACTTAGGGGTAGCATGTTGGGCTCAACCCTTGTGGGAGCCCATTTTTTCACCACATGCTATGATATCTTCGTAAATGAATCAACAACATGATTTCACCTATACTTGCATAATGAACAAACATGTTAGATAAAAATAGTGAAGCTCAATGCTCTTGTGATGTTTTATTTTTTAGGCTCTCTTGCATACATCTGATGTTTGTTGATCTAATGCATCATGAACATGTGCTATATTTTTGTTGATAGGGCACATAGGAAGATTCATATCTGGGGCTCTAACCAACTCATTATCATGATGCAAGTTCACTTGAAGATCAAGAGTGAGGAGGAGCGAAAGACAATGAAGATCCACCCAAGATTTTGCCAAGTAATGATGGATATGTCTTTTCTTATATGCTTCTTTTTATTTCTTTCATCTTCAGATGTATAGAATATTTTTATGTTTCTTTAGCTCAGCTACTCCCATAGCTTTTGTGGGAAATTTTGATTACTCTTTTATTTCCAATGAATAGCAAAGCAATACTTGTGCAATCTTGTGTATATTTCATTTGCAAAATGGATGAAACATAGTAAAATGAATGAAAGAAACTTCTTAAAATTCATGTATTCTCCTTTATGCTACAAAGCATTGAATGATAACTGAAATCTTTCTATTCTGTTGTAACACATTACACAATAACAACTAAACTCTTTCTTTTAAAGCACCTTAAAATATGCAATGGTTAAGCATAGAAGCAATGTGTTGGAATCTTTTCACCTTTAGTATAATGAGACTCCTTCATCTCTACCAATTTGAGATGTAGGTGAAAAATTGGTAACAATATGTTCCACATCTTGTTGGACAGTCGAGGCTTGATCCTTCCCCTTTTTCTCAGACAAACAACCACATTCCACATCACATTGGGATGGTTGAAGCTTGATAGTTTAGTTTCTTGGTATTTGAGAGTGTATTATTCTGTATCTTTTTTATTTCTACATAAATAAGTGTCTTGTATGTCTACTTTAGTGTGATTTTGACACAGGGTCATACTCTCACTAAAGTGGGGGAAAATGTAGTAATAGAAAAAAGTATCCCTTTTTCCTTAATTTTGGAATGAATGGTGCTTTAATTGATTAATTGAGCTTAATTGGCCCATTAAATTCAATCCAAGCCTTATTTATTGCATTTTTTGAGGGATAAAACTTGACACTCATTAATAATATTTCATAACACTTAATTTGGAAAGGTTTGTGTCCTAGTATAGTGACCTAGGACCCATTCACCACCTGGTGAATGGGTCCTCACTAGGTCCTAAGACCACCTTTTGAAACGACATTTCACAATCCCCGAAATAGGTCCTAGTTAAATATGTTAAGACCCATTCACCCTATGGGGTATGGGTCCTCAACTTAGGACACCCCCTTTTGGATGTGTTTCTGGTGGGATTTTAACAATTTCAAATCCTAGATCTGATGTTGGCTTGTGTTATTTAAATTTTGGTATAAATATAAGCTTATTTCACATAGTTTCATCTAAGAATCTTTATGCAAGAATCCTAAGAGTTCACAAGATCATTCAAGAACATTTAATAAACCATTCAAGGGTAGATTATTGAAGTTCATTGCAACAATAAAGATCTATTTCATCATGTCAAAGGCATAGTGCATCATGCATGTTGTTGAGCTAATGTGTTTATGTAGCATTGAAGATCCAATTCAAGCATTGTTTCATATCAAAGTTCATGATCAAGATCTACATTCTTTGAGGCCACTTCATGCAAGATTATTGATTTGTACTCCAAGGTTCAAGTGAGGACTGGTGAGTAGTAGCATTACATTTTTCATTCATCTTTCCTTTATGGATTGTTTCAATTCAAGGTTTAATTACCCAAATGGGGTTTGACCAAGGAAAACCCCTATTCCCTAACAAACAACATTTTTTCTTCTCCTTGGATGTGTGGTTACAGGTTTTAGATTGAAGATCAAGTGGAAAGAAAAAGCTGTCAAAGTTACAAAGTTGTAAAAGTATTCATCTTTGTTGCAAGATCATAGAAATACCTCTACAAAAATTATTTCCAACTTTCAGGAGTTGAACACCTGAGATTTTGGAGTGCAAATATTGAAGAACAGGACCTAGAAATCAATTTTCCAAAACCCTAGCAGGGACCCATTTGCCATTGGGCGAATGAGTCCTCAATGGGGCTTGAAAAAACACTTTGTCAAAAAGGTACAAATCATTTTAGCATCTTAAAACCTACCTTTTTACTATTATAACAGTTAGATTTTTTTATTGTTATTTATGCATTATACCCCTCAATTGAATGAAACAACTAGTCAAAAATTTGGTGCACCCATTTGTTAATCTCATTTGGTGATTGCGCCATATTTTTCTTTGTTTCAATTTGATCCAAATATGACAATAGTTTTATTCAATATTAAGCAATTTATGATAATAATCAAATCAATAAATCATAGCACAATATCCAAGGAGTTAAATCATGAATTCCCTAGAAAACTTTACAAATATGTTGAATTCAAGGACCTCGTACCTAACTCAATAGTGACAATACCAAGGATCCTTTCCCTATAATTTCAAAGGTAAAAAAATACCATGTCCCTCCAAACCTTAGCTCACCCTATGAGCCAAGATCTTGTCTGGTTTGCAAGTAACCTAGAATTAGAAATTGATAGATTGATGTATTTGCTAGACTATTGTTGATTTATATATCTTGATGGATTGACACTTCAATTCTCGGATAATAATTATGTGCTTTAATAAATGATGGTTGTTTGAATATATTTTCTATAATATATTTATTTCTGCAATGAATTGATAAATTTCAATTGATTTTTCAATGTTCACTTGATATTTGAATGTGTGTTCTTAGATGAATTGATGATTGAATGATTTGATAATTGAATTATTGGATGCTTGAATGATTTTATGATGGAATTATTGGATGCTTGAATGATTTGATGCACTTATTGTTATTTTCTTGATTGATCTTTTTGATATTTTGATTTCTTTATTGAATTTCAATGAACTAATTTACCCTTTTATATCCATTTCTTCAAGTTGTTGCCACCCTTCACAATAAATGAGTCACCACCCTTCATAATAAATGAGTCACTACCCTTTATTGTTGTCTTTTGAGAATAATAATTTATTTCCAAGTTGATTTGATATATTTATCCCCCTTTGATCACCTCTCCACAAGGAAATGATCTCCCTTTTATATCTTATTATTGAGGGAGTCGCAACCTTTCATATTTGAAGGAGTCACAATATTTCACATTAGAAGGAGTCACAATATTTCACATTATAATGAGTCACATAATATTTATTCTTAATTATTTCTTCCTCCTTTATTCTCATGAAATGATCCCTCCCTTCTACCTTTTTGGTTAAAGAATCACCATCGCTACCCTTGGAAGGGTTACAATCCTTCATCTTTAACCACTTCCATAAAAACTCTTAATTTAGTTTTAATTGAATCCTTTAATAGAAACACTAGCATCTTTGTGCCACCTATTATTAATCTACTTGTGTAATTATAATTTTAATTTTTTTGATCATGGTACTTGGTGGGGCATGATAGTGGTGAAGATGATGATTTGAAGTTAGGTGGTGATGAGATGAAGTAGTTAACTAATGCAACTATATAGGATGTGGTTTTGATACTAGTCACTTCACAACCTCGATCACCACCTAAATTATCTAATATAGTTTTCCTATCTCATTCTTAATAGGTTCAAACTCAAATTTTATCTTCCCATAAAAGTAAACATAAATCTTTTTTTAGTATGGTAGAGTTTAAAGATAAGCAAAAAAAACATATTTTATTGAAAGAAACACAACTACATTATCCTTTATCTCCTAAATAGTTGGTGGGAAGCATTGTGGAAATTAGGATGGCCACTAGATAAAGATTATTTTGGAGTTGTCTCCCATCTTCAAGAATTATTACTATTTTCAATCAATCAACCATTGTATGACTCCTTTTATGTAGATTATAAAGTAGAAGAAGTTTATTTGATTAGAAAGAGGTTGATTCAAGATGGTTATAATTTTTTTACTTTTCTACCCATAAGAATGAAGGTGCTTGTCTACAAATTATTTTAACCTAATTTCATCCCACCACAAATACACAAAATGAACTAAATCAAAGTTTTGGTGACTAAAGTAGACTTAGTTGATCTATTATATTGCATGATTTCAATATCTTGTCATTACCTAGCCCTAGGTGTTTGTGAAATTCTTTAGGATAAGTTGAGTTACATATTTGAGATCCAAAAAAATTGTATCACCTTTGGGGAAATAAAATTTTGGCTCATATTTTGAAGACCTCTACAACTCAAAATTATTTTGTGCAACTTTACTTTTGTGTTTGTGTGTATTTGGTAGCACATCAAATTGCACCAAATTGATGACACTATAAAAAAAATGGTTTATCTTTGAAGATATTTGTTAATAAATAATATATCTTCTCTTCCCAAGAGTGTTGACTCTATTACAACAAACCTAGCTATAAATCAAAATAAAAGAGTTGAAGAGAGAGAGGTGGTAATCTATATATTTTCAAGAGCAAGAAGACATGGTGCATGCAAGGAAACATTAAGCTACTTAGAGAGTAAAAAATATTGGTAAGTCAACTAGACTTGACTTTCAAGAATTTGAAATTGATACATATACAAATAATAATGTATTTATGAATTTAAGAGAATAATATTAGTATGCATCATATTATTCTACTAAAAAACAAATTAAAACTCAAATGAGAAATCATAGGAATTAATATAATGTGCAAAGATATAGTATGTCTATTGGTAGAGAGAATGGGGATAGGTATAATAAAAAAATCAAAATTTGAGAATGTTCAATCCTAGTATAAGAGCCTAGTATTTTGGATCTCATCCTATGTCATGTACTCTTTTATGTAGAAATAATAAACATGAACATGATACATATTTTTCATGATGCTAGTGGACCTACATAGTTAGAAGGTGGTCATAAGGAGAGAGACATTGATTAAGAGTTGAATTTACTTGATCACCCAAGATAGAGGCATCAAAACTACAAGAGAAAATTAAACATTAGAAAGATCAACTGACTCAGCAAATCCTAGATAGCTAATCAATAGAATAAAAAATGATCATGGTTAAGCTCCACATTAGTTAACATAGAATCAATAGCATAGTCTATAGTTTGACATTCCTCTAAATATGAGAGATTCATCCAAGAGTCAAACTCAAATATTTATACTAGTAAGGTTGCCTTTCGGAATGGAAAAATATTAATAATTAGATTTCTTTGGAATCCCTAGCTACCCTAATAAAATTATAAATTAAATAAGATGTAAGATAGCAAATTTTTAGGGTAATAATTTCATTACTAAATAACATCTAAGACATTTCATTAACATCACCAATGAGCATGAGATGGATCATGAGGATGTGATGATGAAATTATTTGTATAATACTTAGAGGGGAGTTCAAAAGAATGATGTTACAAGAGTGTGCATGAAAGAGATATATATTCAAGGGAGGAATCTATAGGAGTGTTTAAACGATAGTGTGGGGATATGATAAACCTAAAGTTTGCAATACATGGTATCATATCCATTAAGAAATGAATAAGTGAGGTGATTATGGATTTCAACAACATATTCATCATGACCACGAGAAAGGTACCACCCAACCTAAGACCTTGATCTTATATTATGGTGCATTTTATGTAGTCTTGGTATAGTCTTTCAGACAAGAATCCACAAACTTTAAAAGAGGACTTTTCCACTATAATTAACATTGAGAGCAATATGTTGGAATTGAGTAAGAATATCAAAAGGTTTGATGTGAAGATCTCGCAAATGGATAAAGGTAGTTTATACCACCATGACTCATTTAAATGAAAGAAAAATGTCACACAATAAGTCTTGTAACAAATATTGATCAAAGATGCCATCATACAATGATAGGTAAATCACTCAAAGTCTCAATGTTTTAAATAGTAACAAAAGGAAACCCCTAACCCCTTCCAAATAGATCATGTGAATCTCCAAGAGATCTCACCATGTTGTGAAATGTGTTATTTTCCACATATTCTAATGAATTTTATTATTGTACTTGTGATGATAAGAGAGAAAGAGTTTCTTTTTGAAGATGACAACTCTAAATAATATGAAGACAATGGTATTGATCAACTTGATGTATTGAGTGTGAGCATGAAGATGGTAAATATAAATGTGTGTATGATTCAATTATTGATGTAATTCTTCAAATTAATTATATTAGTATCCCAAACTAGTATGATTTACCTATATGTAGTTTCTAGCACCTTATAAAACTCATGTAGTAAATGTAAAAAGGAAACAAATCTTCAAGAAAACATATCAAAGCTCTCATAGATTGTGAAATTATACAGGTGTAGAGTGGCTATCAACTAAGAAAATATCAAGTACTTCCAAAATTATTTATAAATGTATTCAAGGCCAATGCACCTATTGCACAAGAAAAAAAGGCCAAGAAAAATTCAAATGTTGATGCAAGGGATGGTGATACTACAAAAAAGGGTAATTGAGAAGAAAATGACTCCTATGTAAGAGACAATGGTACAAAAACTATGAACCTAAAACTAGTATTTTATGGAATCAACAAATAATACTAAAACAACAAGAATAGAGAGCCAAAGTACTAAACTAGAGCATACCATGAAAGGAAAAAGATAAATCCAAAGAGGGAAGAAATGTCTTAAAAGGTAAGGTTATTTCTAACTATGGTCAGTTTGTTCCATTTATCCCTACCATAAGTGATGTTACTATATTATAGTTACCCCTTTACTAATTATAACCCCATATATACCCAATTTTTGAACCAATAAATTCTTATATGTGAACTCTTGAGGATACCTAAACATAGAGAAAGGGTTATTTCCTATATAACTAACACAAAACATTTGACCAACTACCTAGTATCTAGGTACGAAACATAAAAATGTGGGGTATCCCTAAGTTTAATACTCATAACCTAGGGCTAATTCCATCATTTCTAGGATTTCATTAGGATGCATAGATTGAATTTCAACCTCCAAGGTGAGTCAATCAAACCTAGATTTGATCCTTTTGAATCTTAGGAATGATTTGGAAATGATGTGAAATGATTAACCTAACTAGAATAAATGAACTAATATGATAAATGCAATTTCCTGAAGATAAATAAATGGAAAAGAAACTCTACAAGTGGAGTTGGTAAGTGTGTACTGATGTGTAAATGTTGCCAAAAGTAGGATTTGAGTATTGTAGCAGGACTAGGTTGCCCCTGGGCGACTAGGTATTTGTAGGACTTTCCAAAACTTCAAAATTTGATCTTGTAACCTTGTGTTTGTTCTCTATTCCTATACCTCTAAATCTTCATCTTTGGATCCGAACTTGCAATAAATCTACAAAATGAATTCTTTGGGTGGCTATATGAGGGTTTATCTTAGTCAAACCTATGTTTTGGTAATTAAACCTCAACAAATAGCCAAAGATCTGATAAAATATAGTGTGTGAGAGTCCTAACCTTATGTGTATCTAAGTTTTTTATAAGCTAAAATTCAAAGAAACCCTACTCACATGCATTAGAGTATGATTCTTATATGGCAATGATAATATTCAATTAGGGAGAAGTCAAAACACCCTAAGTAAATCTGAAAAGGCAATGATACCTTGTTGTAGGTTGTCAGTAAAATGAAGTTTAAAGATGAGAGCACCAAGTTAACAAGTCATTAGGTAGAGGGAAGTGGCAAAATGCATCTCCCAATCCTAAAATCCATTATGCTCTTCCATAAACTTCAACCTTCAATCATGTGACAAAGCTTGATCAAATCGACAAATGGAATTGAAGACCTACAATCTCAAAGAATGTTGCTTAAAGACTCTGAGTTTGGCTTGCTTAAATGTTATCTCTTGTCTTCTCATTTTGAAATGATGAAAAGACTAGGTATTTATGGGTATTTTTCTGATTTCTTGACAATTAGATCCTGATAGCTGACATTCACAATTTGAATTTTGAAAATTAAAATGCCACCAATAATCTATTAAAATTTGGGTGCCGGATAAAAAGGGGGACCCAATCACCCATGAGTAAATGGGTCCTAGCCCAAATTTCTAGGACACACTTGATTAGGGGAAATTAATAATTGGTTGCATTTGTTCAATGCTTGTTTTAGTGTCAAAAAACAATAAAAATAGGCCTCAAAATGCATAATAAAGGAAATTAGGACCTATTTAGGAAGGGTTAAAAATGTATAAATGCAAGGGTCACTAAAATAGGTCCAAACTAGGCATGAAATTGTACTATCACCTACAAGGGAGTACATATTTTTATGCTACATTTATCCCCCACTTTAGCTGCCATATGACACTACATGCATAAACAAGCTAAAGTAATAAAAGTAAATCATGCTACAGAAAAGGATATTCATATGGATATTATGATTCATTTGTAACGGGAGAATGAAGCCCCTAGTGTAATCATCTATAAAACCACAATGTTAGGAACCACATCCTACAAAACTGATTTGTTGTTAAAAATAATTTTATACTTTTGAATAATTTTGTCAATTTCTATAGAGATCCATATTCGAGGGTAGATGTATGCCCCTTGATTTTGCTTGGTTTATGGAGGTGGAATCAGGGTAGCAATCTAACCACATCAAATCACTATATTTATCTATGGAAATTCTTATGATAGGTTTATGGGACCACAACACCATCTATCAATAAATATTAGATAATATTGGGGATGGAACTATGAATCTAATGCAACAAATGACATTAAAATTTGAGTTCTCAAGCTCCCATTATGGTGACTTGAGTGAAATGTAATACTAAGAAATTTTACTATATGTTAGTGCAAAATCATGTTTTTGACCATCATCTTCATATTTACCATTCTAAGATTCTGAGAGAGATAACTTTCTGTAGAGGAGTGAATTTAAGGAAGCTAAGGTAGGGAAACAACTTGCTACACTAATATTGAGAGGAGAAAAATATAAAATTTATAGATCTTTTCAATAGTTACAGAAACTTAACAAAAATAAACTTAACTATCATGAATACCATAACATAGTGATTTACGTGGGGAAAACCCTTACAGGAGAAAAACTCCACTTTAAAATTTGTTCAATATATTATTTAGAAATTAAAGATTACAATATACTTGTAGAGCAAGCTTCTCACAGAAGTATCATCAACTAGAGATCTAGAGGCAACATGAATTCTATCAGACTCTCAGAATACATCACAATACCTAGTTGTAATACAATTCCCTCATAAAATACAATTGCCTTTTAAGGTAAGTTAAGCCAACAAAGTATCGACCATCAGATCTGAGACCTAATGATGAACGGTCCAAATTTATAATAATAAATTATACCAAAAATGTGGCTTTCCCCTACACCCCCCCACACACGTGTTAATGTATCAATAGTACCTTATGTAATTGCAAGGTTGAGACACATTTTCCCAACAAATCTCCCACTTTTCAAACACCTTGCAAGAGCAATAAGATGGTGTATAAATATCATCTCTTAATTGCTAGGGGTCGAAAGGCCCATAGTCTTTGAACACCATCTAAACTTGTTTGTGCTCACAAGCTTAGTTAAATAATCAACATTCATCAAAGTCTCTACCTTAACCAGCTTCACCCTACTATCTTTGGCCATATCTATGTGCTTGGTCCTGGCATGAAATGTTGGGTTCTTAGCTAGACAAATCTCATTCTGACTGTCATAATAAATTGTCATTACACCTTATTTTATTCTAATATTTGAACACGGTCTCTTAATCCAAATGGATTCTTTACAAGAATGATTATTTTCCATATACTTAGCTTCAATAGCAGACAAAGCAACCACAACCTATCACTTACTCATCTAACTAATTGCACCACAAAATAAATTAAATACATAAGCATTGGTGGATCATTTGATGTTAGCATCCCCTACATATTCTGAATCCGCATAACCATGAATATTAAGGGAAATCTCCTCTTTAGTCAAGTTACTATGATAACACAAGGAATGCTTTGAGGTACCACACAAATATCTAAAGACTTTGTTAATTGCTTATCAATGAACTCTACTAGGATTAGGCATATATTTGGAAAGAACTCCCACAACTTGGGCAATGTTTGATCTAGTACAAACAATAGCATACATCAAACTTCCAACTATAATCTAGTAAGGCACTCTACTCATGTATCCCATCTCTGATGGGGAGGTTGGACAATTTAAAATAGATAACTTTTTTCTAGTTGAAAAGGAACACACAATGGTCTACAATCTTGCATATCAAACCTTTGTAAAGTTGAATTGACATACTTATTTTGGCCAAGCCATAGCTTTTTGTTCACTCTATCTCTTTTAATTTCCATCCTAAGAATGTGTCTAGTTGCACCAAGGTCTTTCATTTTAAATTTAGCAACAAGTTGAGATTTCAGTTCTGAAATCATACCTTTCCCTTTACCAATAAATATCATCAGCATATAATACAATAAATAGGAAATGATCACCATCATTTTTATAATAAACACAATGATCTTATTTAGAATGCTCAAATCCCAAACTCAATACATATGTATCAAATTTTTGGTACCACATCATAGGACTCTATTTTAGGCCATACAAATATTTCTTCAATTTGCAAACCAATTTACTTTTACCTTTCACCATGTAGTGCTATGGCCGTGTCATATAAATATACTCCTCTAAGTCACCATGAAGGAAAGAAATTTCCATATCCATTTTCTTAACCTCTAAATCCTAAGCAACAACAATAGAAATAAAAAATCTAATGGATGTCATTTTTGCAACAGGAGAAAATATCTCACCATAATCAACACCCTCAACTTGAAAGTAACCTTTTGCAACCAACCTTGCTTTGTACTTCTCAATACCTCCATTTGAACCAATATTTTTCTTGAACACCCATTTACAACCAACAAGTTTTCTTCCTTTAGGAAATGGTACAAGATCCCATGTATCATTATTTTTCAAAGCTAACATTTCTTTATCTATATCAATCTTTTAGGATTTTGTATCATTCATTACTAATGCCTCTTCTACTTATATGGTTTCATCCATGTTATTGTTCAAATCAAAAATGCATCTTCATTCATTATGTGAATACCTTTCAGGTGGTTGTCTGTGTCATGTAGACCTACGAACAAGCTAAGTTGGAGGTTCTTCCTCCTCTTCTAAAGATTCAAAGCTAGATGAGTTCTCCTCAACTTCTTGTCTATCCATGGGCCTCGATTCAACTTTCTCAAGTGTAGAAGGAAATTGAATCACATCTTCATGTTTACTTTATTTTGGTCGCAATGTAACAGAAGAAGGCTTAGTTTCTCTAAAAATAACACTTCTACTATATATTACCTTTTGTGCAACAAGATCCCAAAGATTGTATCCTTTCACACCATAACTATATCTGATGAAGATAAATTTCACAACCTTGTTCTCCAACTTTGTTCACTTATCCTTTGTCACATGTGCATATGCCTCACAACCAAAAACTCTAAGATTTCTTAATGAATGCTTGTGACCCAACCATGCCTCTATAGGCATCTTATCAATAAAAGTTGATGTAGGAGACTTGTTGATCAAGTAACAAGTAGTGGCAATAGCTTCAACCCAAAACCTTTATTCTATACTAGCACCACTCAACATACTCCTAGCCTTCTCCATCACTGCCATGTTCATTCTTTCTACAACTCCATTTTGTTGTGGAGAATTTGGAGTTGTCGTTTGTCTATGAATACCACAATCTTTATAGAATATATCAAAATTGTTAGAGTAAAATTCATTTCCATTATCAGTCCTCAAGCATTTTATTTTATTTCCAATTTGTAACTCAACTATTGCTTTAAATTCTTTAAATCGACTAAAAACTTCAGATTTACTCTTTAGAAAATACACCCATGTCCTACTATAATCATCAATAAATGAAGCATAATGTGTCGATTTACCAACTGAAGGAACGTCTACAATACCAAACACATAGTAATGAATAAGATCCAATACAACATAATATTTATGATAACTTGAGTAAAATTGGACACAATTTTGTTTTCCATAAATGAAATGCTCACATAAATCAAATTCAATATTCCTATTAGACAACCCTTCAACAAGGTTTTTATTTTTCAAGGTCCTTAGACCCTTTTCTCCAATTTGGCCAAGTCTTTGGTGCCATAACATAGTTTTCTTTACAAGTAAATTTTATTCAAAAGAAAGAGCACCCTTGGCTACCCAAAATTCATTACCATCTACTAAAGATGAAACCCTCAACTCTTCCACAGACTTTCTTTTCACAAAAGTACTATTGCACTCAACAGTGAATGCATCAAGCTTATATAGTGTATCATATTTGACAGCTCTAGCAATCACCATAGCACCTCTAATCATCTTACACCCTACATCAAAAATAGTACCTACACACTCACATATATTAGTTTTCTCATAGATAACAAATTGTGTGCTAATCAAGGTATATGTAATAGACCATTAATCATTTTTATTCTACCATCAAGAAACTTGATTCTAACTTTACCATGGCCAACAATATTTAAATAAGAATCATATTCCAAGTACACCTTACCTCCACCAAATTCTTCATATTTAGAAAACAAATCTCTATTATAGGTCATATAGAAAGATGCACCTGAGTCAATTAACCATGCATCATTAGCTACATGAGTAGCCAAAGCTACAATGAATTCATCACCATCTTCCTTCTGAAACTTAGAATCAAAATCGAACTTCTTATTTTTTTCTTATTTTCTTCTTTGTATTCCTTATGAAAGTGTCCATACTTACTAAAATTCCAGCAAATAACTTTGAATTTTTCAAGAGATTTGGATCTCCCCTTTTACTTGGATTTATCATACTTCTCATTCTTCTTTCCATTCCCCTTAGGTCTTCCATGAACATTCAGGGCCTCATTGGCACTGATGGATACCTTCCTCCTCATCTCTTTAGAAATCAAAGAACCCACCACATCTTTCGTCTTCAAGATAACAAAAGTACTCCCAATTGTCATAACAAGAGAATCCCATGAATTAGGCAAAGAGCAAAGAAAGATCAAACATTTCTCCTCCTCATCCATTTTGATACCAACTAATTCCAATTGAGCTATCAACATATTGAATGCTTCTAGGTGGTCTATAATTTGTCAACCCTCTTCCATTCTCAAGGAATATAATTTCTTCCTCAAGAAAATCTTATTCACTAAAGATTTGGCTTGATACATCTCACAAAGTTTCTTCCATAATTTATGTGCAGAGGTTTCTTCATGGACATTGATTAAAATAGAGTCTTCCAAGCACAATATGATTATACCTCTGGCTTTTCGATCCATAACATCATATTGAGCAGCCAAAGTAGTATTTTCAAGTCTTGAAACTTTCTCATAATAGCATCCCACAGATCTTGATCTATCAACACATCCTCCATCTTCAGCTTCCACATTTCAAAATTATTTTTAGAAAATTTATCCACCTCTATTCTCCCTAATGAACTGGCCATCTTAAAATTCCTACAACAAGATCACAAAATATCTTCTACACAAGCTCCCACTCAAATACAAATTAGTTAGAAAAACCAACAACCCACAACTGAAACCAAAAGTGATCAATCTCTGATACCACTTATAAGGAAGCTAAGGCAACAAAATAACTTCCTACACTAATCTTGAGGGGAGAAAAAAGTAAAAATTTATAGATCTTTTCAATAGTTACAAAAATTTAACAAAAATAAACATAAGTATCATGCATACCATAACACGGTAATTTACATGGGGAAAACCCTTTCAAGAGAAAAATCTCACTCCAAAATCCACCCAATATATTTTTTAGAAATCAGATATTATAATATACTTTTAAAGAAAACTTGTCACAAAAGTGTCATCAACCAAAGATCCAGATGCAACACAACTGCTATCGGACTCTCAGAATACATCACAATACCCAATAGTAATACAACTCCCTCTTAAAATAGGGTTGCCTTCTAGGGAAAGTCAAGCCAACAAAATATCAATCGTCAAATTTGAGACCTACTGATGAATGGTCTTAATTTACAATAATAAAATATACATAAAATGTGACTTTCCCCTACACCCCTATCGTGTTGATGTATCCATAGTACCTTATGTAATTACAAGATTGAGACACATTTTCCCAATAGTGAATATGTCGACTCGATGATCATACCATCACCCATGACTCAAGGTCCTACAAATGCAGGTTGTGAACGGTGCCATCACACCAACAATGAGTTCCTTGTACCTACTCCTTGTGGTTTACCTTTGTATTCTACACTGTTTTGAGCATTTCTCAAAAATCACGGCATCTCTTTCCTCTTTGGGAAAACCTGACCCAATTTGGAGACCCTGTCCTAGATCCCCTATCCCAAAATGGCGACAGTGTCTAAAGCCAATTTTGTTCTATTTTTAACTATTTTTGTTGTGTCACTGATGATTTCCTTTGCTTCTGCCAAGATCTACCTCATGCTCAACAAAGCTTATGATGATGACCATTTTATATTCTTTGCAAGAAGGTTACATGGCTTATTACAGAGGAGGAGGAGACCTTGTGTATCATTGGGTTATTTTGGGTATACCTCATGCCACCCATGAGGTATCATAATGTGATGATTATGACACTAGTTGAGTGGTGGAATGTTGATACTTTGAGATTTCATCTCTCGATAGGGAAGACAACAATGACCTTAGAGGATGTACATCACATACTCGGAGTACTTATCTAGGATGAGAACATCCATTTTAATGAGTTCCACACACACCAATAGATGAGAGATGATATTCAATATTGTACCGATTAATGCATAACACCCACCAACACCAAAGCTCACATCATTCTTGAGTGGCTTCCATATGCAGATGTTCCTTTTATTTGTCAGATCATGTGTGTGGCTATCTCTCTATCTCTTACACCTAATGGACGAGACACACACCTCTATGGGGGGCACATTCATACCATACGAGAGATGGAGGAGCACCAAATAGTCTATGCATGGGGATGGAGCATGCTCATGCATCTTTATTATGATCTTGGTTATTTTTTTCATCAAGAGCTTCACAAAATTATACATTGTACACTTCTTCAGGTTTGGGCCTTCAATCATATCACATGTACTAGACCAACTGGATTTCCCACTATGATAGCACTAAGTTATCCACAAGCCTTCTATTACACTAAGATGAGCTTGGTAGTGCGAAGATATGTTACACTAAAGAGTCAATTTGGATTATCTAGAGGAGGATAACATGGTATGGAGACCATAGAATACTCTACCACAATGGTCAGGTCTTACATGACCATTAGCTAGGATGAAACATGATAGGCTACTTATCGAACGTCGTGACTATATAGTCATTCCATTCTATTATAATCATGTCCTATGTCAGTTTGGTTAGATACAGATAGTGTTGAGACCTCGGCCTACATTCTTGGGATCCCTCTTGTAGTGGTGTGAGGCCAGGAGACATATTTCATCCTATAATCACTAATGTTATTCTTAATTATTTATAAAATGAGGGTCAAGATACACCCCCAGTATCCAACTTGGATGATGAGGGCACCACTATAGTTTATGAGAGATGGTTGGTTACAGCACAACCTTGGCATGTCCTTGAAAATCGTCTTGCAGGCAATGTTGGACCTTTTCCAATTCAAAATTATGTGAGAGAGGACATGAGAATGGATGGAGATATGACTAATGATGAGGATATAGTAGAGGATATAGATGAGGAGGATCAACAGGTGGTGAGAGGGGAGCTTGAGGAGCCAGTAGAGGCCTTAGATACCCCCAAGGAGAGATGGACATCTTGTTCTCATGTCACCCAAGCACATGCATCAACTACAATAAGAATTCAATTTCTTCAGTGTGGAGAGTGTAACCATGTATCTCCTAGCACACTACCTACCCATCAGAGGAGTCACAATAGGCACCCATTATGTCTTATCGAGATCCCAATTGGCAGGCTGGTGATCTAGGTGATGTGATATGTTATTTACTTTTGTACATTTAGTTACATGTTACTTTTTATATTATGTCTTGACCTATGTTTTGTTTTCTTTATTCAGTTGGTACACAAGAGTGGCTTGACTTCTTCAGACAATTCACCATGGACATGGTTCCACCATTGCTCATGATGAGGCCAATTATTAGCTAGATTTTTGTTGTTTAGTACATACTTTTAGACATTTCTAGATACTCATTTCATACATATTCATGAAATTTACTCTTTTTATGATCATCATGCAACCTGAACAAGGTTCTAATATATGGAAATATGATTATGGCATGTTAGTAATTGTATGGTTAAAATGTGTGAATATGTATGGAATGCAGTGTAGATCTATGTTTAAATTATGGTTATTAGTACTATGTATATGTTTAGGTGAACTCAATATTTGCATCCAAGAATCCAAAGAAAGCAAACTGTAGCCTGCAGCAACTAAGAAGGACAACCTGTAGCCAAAGGAGTTTCAGACAGCAATGCAGGGGAAGTTCCAGAATAAGAAGAATACAACAGTTGTAGAATTGGAGGTGTTTATTTATAAGGGTGATTGTGATTTACCATGTCATTTAGTAATACTATTGAAGGAGAGGAAACATACTATGATTAGAAATCCAACATGATTATTTCTACAATCCACATTTATGTTTTACCATTGTAGCAAAGTTGTAGTCCTAATCAACTTCTTCTACCTTTTTAGTTATTTTTTTAGTTAAATGCAAACTTTTTTACACTATTTTATAGGAGAGTGGTGATTTGCATTTAGAATTTTTTTTTTAGTCTTTTTTCAATAAGACTCCCCCACACCTATGTATATATATGGTTTGGTGGTCAAGGAGAAAAAAGAATAGTAAATATAGAAGATAGATATGTTGAGATGGTTTTCTTCTATTACACAAACAATACTTGTTTCTAGTTATGTTTTTATGAATAATATATCCCTGACTATTCTTATTAGATTGTGATATCTTATGTTATGTAATGAAGGAGTTTTTAGTTATTGTTATGTTTAATTCATTTAAGAAACTAGATTTAATTTTATCCTATAGATAAATTCACTTGAGAAAGGGCCACTCAAGGTAATTGTTCCCCACTTTAATTTGTGCACATTTATTTCTATTGTTACAGTAGTTACCTTCATTATTATATTTTTTTAATCAGATTCTACATGTTGTGAATGTGAATGAAATCATGAATAAGAGCTTGTCTTGTATTTCATGCTTTATTTTCCTAAATGCATTATCTTTTGGAGTGAGTCAAAGTTAGCAGCATTAGTTAGCTACAAAGTTTAGATTTTATAGTGAACTAGTCATAGTCTTTAGTTGAAAGTATCGATAGAAATAGTTCCAATTTCAATTCTTTTTACTCTTATGAATTTTATGTTTTTCTCGCATGTGTAAACACCTATAATAGGATTATATAGGTAGTGTAGAGTATCTAGATGCACATAAAATATTAGAACCATCACAAGCTTACATTATCCCTAGTTGATAATTAAATGGAGTCTTTACAAGGGTTTAGTGGACTATTTAGTTAGGTACCCACTCTAAATTGTGTGAATATCACCAAGTTTACTGAGCATTAGTTGGGCCTTACATTTTTGGCACCATTGTTGGGGATGGTGTTACATTCAAAGATTCATATATGTTATTTTAAGCTTTCTTAGTTCTAGTCTTTTGTTTCTAGCATTAGGACAATTAGATTTTATTCCATCAATACCAGAATATTTTACTAACACTGTGTAGGTGTTGTCGATACAAAAATTTGCACCTATTATATGTGGAGATAGCGAGATGCTTTGGGAATATTTCTCCCCTCAACACAGAAAGATAAAGAGGATATTGGTGATTACAGTGACCAGAATGAGGGTATTCCTAAAGAAGAACTTTCCCTTTCACCAACATCCACTGCAAATATAGAGGAGACCTTCCAAACCATAGTTGATCTAGTGGTGGATGACCTACCAGAACATGTAACTTTTGAGTTCCTCGTTGTCAACTAGGAGAGAGAAAATTCTTTGAAGAATATACCTCCTTTAGCATTGCATGTCTTCTATGGTTTGGTTATTAAGGATCTAGATGCATTATTGTTTGAGTTTGATGTTTTTTGTAGAATTTATGATTACATAAAAAATTCACACAGGTTCAAATTGTTCCCAGCAACCTTGAAGGATGCTACTTTAAGATGGTTTATGGGTTTGGGAAGATATTTTTTCCAAATTGAAACACTATGAAGACAAAAAGTTCTTGGAGAAATACCGGGACTACTATAGAGGAATTGATAAAAGAAGAGATGACAATTTTTAGGATGTCTCAAAAATAAAATGAACCATTGGAGGACTACATAGAAAGGTTCCAGTTCTGCTTAAAGAATAATCCACAAAACATGCTTTCAAAAGAATCTCTAAAGTTAGTGTTTTTAAGAGGATTCAATGATGATTGCATGGATGTCCTTAATCTTATTGGGTCAGGAGATGTATCACAATTGTATTTTTAATAAATTTGCAAGGTTTGTAGGAACTATTCAAGGACCTTTACTAAAAGGACTAGAGGGGATAGAACATCTTCCATCAACAAGACATCTAATGGATTGTCTAGAGTGGAATTGAGTAACCTATTGTCAAACATGAAAGAAGACATCATAATCCATTTGGCTACCTAATTGGACACTTGAATAAAAAGAAAGAAGAGGTAGAGGCAATCCTTACTTAATACTGCCCTAACTATATACAAAGAAAATATAATTGTAAGTGCAAAAGAGTAGAAATTATTTCAAAGGATAGACTAGGGAAACCTGACTTTCAAGCACTAGAGGGTGAAGATGGACAATTCTTCTAAATTGTAGAAAGGAGACTATGGAAACCAAGATAAGATATGCCTCAAGATCCTTTGAGTTTCAATATACCATTTCCAATTAGCAATAAAAAATTCTCTAGTTGGAACCCTCAGCCTTGGGAAAACACATAAAACGAATGGAAAAATCCTCAACCAAACTAGAACTTGTAGCAACAAAACATGTAGCCACAATAAAACTTTTAAGGACCTAACTACAACCCCCAATTACCACTACAACATAACCAATGGCAACCTTAATGGCAAAAAGGCCAGCAATGAACAAACCAAAATTTGAATTACTATCAACCTTTGCAGCCACAATAGCAAGCCATCATGCCCAATCCAACAAATTAATCATCCCAGCCACCTAGGGCACCTCAACTACCAACACAACCTGCACCCATCCCAAATAACAAGCCTATTCCATAGGCCTATACTAACAAGGCTATTCAATACCCTACTTATGTGGTAGAGATGAGTGATGTCCACCTTAGATCAAGGAAAACATTGGTTGGGCCTTCATCACCTCAATTCATTGAGTTGGTAGATGAGGAACCCTCGATAGAAACCTTGGACAACCTACCTTTGGAGCCTGAGTCAAATTAAGTCAAACAAAATAATTGAAGTCTAGAGCCTCCATTCCTTGAACAATTAGTTGTTCAAAAACATCAAAACCAAGTTGAAACTGGCCTATTAAGATAGCTTCATGATGTGTATATAAAGATACCCCTCATCTAAGCCATCAAGGACATTCCATTTACACAAAAATAGTGAGAGATATTTTTCTTAAAAATATAGGGAGAAAGAGAAAAGACCCTCAGAATGTACATGTCTTAAGGAAACTTGTTGACATTATGTTACGAAACATAATTTTCCCTAAGTATACATATCTTGGAATTATAGTGGTAGATGTTAAGATATATGGTAATCTCATTAGAAACACCTTGATTGACTTGGGGTCAGCCATTAATGTGATGACTAAGAAAATAATACAGCTATTACAGTTAATAAACCTTAGACCTACACCCATTGTTCTACAATTGGCAGATAGGTCAAAAGTGAAACTTGAGGGCATCATTGAGGAATTGGTCATAGCATTGGATTCATGAGAGTACCCTACAAATTTCATGGTATTGAATTCAAAGGCTAACCTTACAAGATATCCCCTTATTCTAGGAAGACCATGGTTAGCAACAGTTGATGCATTTATAGGTTGTAGGTCTGGAAACATGATTATCTCAAATGGAACTATGACCAAGAAGTTGGTCCTTTATCCACTAGCTCAACCTCATACAAATTTAAAGCAGACCATTTAGCCTACTCTAGATGAGGAAGTCTATTATTTCTTGTAGAATCTCATGACTATTGAATGCAGCCCCTTTTTTAGCAACCATGATGAGGATGATTTAATAGCACACATTATATAGAATAACTATGGTAGGAACTCACAACAATAAGAATGTTTATCATGTCTATAGGATCCTTTGTAGAATATTAAACCTACCAATTCATCAGAGTCGATATCCCAACTTTTCCCCTCTTTATTACCACAATAATGTGTCTCGAACATAGTAGGACTTGACCTTTCATTTGTACAATCAGCATCCAAGACTTTAGAAATCATGCCAGGTAGAATGCTAAATGTTTAGTAGTGAATTAACTATTGAGTAACAGACTTCCCTAGCCACTGTGTTGAAGGTACATGTAGCATCATTTGCATGGGATTACCATGACATGAAGGAGAGATTTATCCAAACCTATGAATGCATAGGATATACATTAAAGATGGTTTTAAATCGATCAAAAAACCCTAGAGGAGAATGAACCTTGCACTAAGAGACAGTCAAAACTGAATTACAAAAATTGCTTGATGTAGATTTCATTTACTCTATTTCAGGAATTCAATGGGTGTCACCTCTAGTTATTGTCCCAAAGAAAGGATGGAAATTAAGAGTGTGTTTGGATTATAGAGAATTAAATATAGCCACTAGAAAATACCACTTTCCACTACCTTTCATTGATCGAGTGCTTGACTCCCTAGCAGGTAAAAGTACTCCTTTCTAGATGGATTCAGTGGCTATAACTAGATTAGAATAGATCCAAAGGACCATAATAAATCCACCTTTACATGCCCTTAGGGAAAATATACTTATTTTGTTCTCCCCTTTGGGCTATGTAATGCTCCAACCACTTTCCAAAGGGAAGTGTTGAGTATATTCTTAGATTTTGCACATGACTCCATGGAAATCTACATGGATGATTTCACAACCTATGGAGAAACGTATGATGAAGCACTTAATAACCTAGAGAAGGTATTAAAGAGGTGTCAAAAACATAATCTATCCCTAAGTAATGAGAAATGTTTCATGATAATGACCTAGGGGATTGTGCTAGGAAATTTTGTATCAAGTGAAGGGATTCAAGTGGATCCAAATAAGATTGAGATAATCTCCACACTCCTTGTGCCACAAAAACAAAGATATGTCAAGAGCTTTATAGGACATGTTGGCTTATATAGAATATTTATTCATGATTTTAGCAAAATTGCAGCCCATTTATTTGTTTTACTCATAAAGGATATATAATATATATAATTTGAGTGAACCGCGAAATTCCAACACTTTTTTGAAGCATTCAAGATAGCATTGACCAAAAGCATCTATCTTGAGAGGACCAAACTAGACTTTTCCTTTCCACATACACACAAATGCTTCTAACTTTTCTATAGGAGCAGTACTTGGACATAAGGAAGGTACTAAGGAGTATGCCATATACTACATTAGCAATAACTTAAAAGGGGTAGAAATCAACTACACATTCACATAAAAATAGATGTTAGCATTTGTCTATGTAATTAACAAGTTTAGGTATTACATCACAAGGTATCCAATCTCTATCCTCACTAATCACACTACAATAAGGTGTTTAATGAACAAACCTATGGTTGGTAGAAGATTTATCAGATGGCTATTATTACTATAAGAATTTGACATCACCATAGTGGATAAGCTTGGAAAAGAAAACGTGGAGGCGGATGTTTTATCTAGATTACCAACTCAATTAGGAGAAGGTGTTGATTATTCTTTTCCAAATGAGAATTTATTTTCTCTAACTCTACACGCACCTTGGTTTGCTAATATTACCAATTATCTATTAGTAGCAGGACATATACCACCTCATTTATCCCCTAGAGAAAAGAGACGATTGGTACACAAAAATTTACTCTACTCTTGCGTAGTTGGTTACTTATTTCATACAGGTCTAGATAATATCATGAGGAGATTCATAAGAGAGGATGAGGTCTTTGATATTTTCAAATTTTGCCATGATGAACCCTGTAGGGGACACTTTGTAGCAAAGAGGACATCACTCAAGATTCTCACCACTAGCTATTACTGTCCAACTCTTCATAAGGATGCAATGAAATATGCAAGGAGTTGTGACAAGTGCCAGAGAATGGGCAATCCAACTAAAATAAATGAGAATCCTTTACAACCTTAGTTAGAACTAGCACCATTTGATAAATGGTGGATAGACTTCATTGGCCCAATATCACCAACATCCAATAACAAGGAGTATATCTTATTTTATATAGATTATATTACAAAGTGGGTTTAATTCAAAGCATTGCAATTTTCTAGGGCTGGAAATGTGGTCAAATTCCTATATGAAGACATATTTACAAGGTATGGAGTGTCAAGAGAAATTGTGATAGATCAGGGTCCCCAATTCACATCAGAGTTGATTACCAAATTGGTCCAAGAATATGAGATAAGGCATCATAAATCAATGCCCTATTGATGCAGAGCAAGGGTGGAACTTAGGCAATTGATACCATATTTCACAACAAATGGGTTAATGCTCCTTCAAGGCCACAAAACTCCAATAATGAACCAGTGCTTCAAAACCTTCATCCAACACTTGAGATACTTATACAATGTTAAAATAACATTTTTAGACCAACAATGACTCACAAGAACTCGAGTTTCCTAAACTACTTGGCATTCCCTTACAAACAGACCTAATTCCTAGTAGTACTCCAAAATGACAAATCTTGACACAACCTTCAAGGTATACTTGATATCCACAAACTTATAATAGTCTTAGATACCCTTTTGGATCTTATTTAACATATCCCAAAACAATATGGGGTTGTTTTGTATGGACATGCTCTAATTTTGACTATCCTACTTCTCTAGGCCTTGAAGGTGGGGCAACAAATTGATTTTTTTTGTCATAATTTTCATTGTAGACATCACACCTAGATTGTAAAGGTAGATTAAAATACCCATTTGGGATTTATACAACATAATTTAGAAGCAAGCTAGGTTACTTTGTACAGAACCCTTCATAAATTAATTTGTTTGCTCACTATTACCCTAACTAGGGTTTCAAACCTGTTTGCAGTAAAATGGGAACAACTTGCTTGAAACACAATGAAATTGGATGAAATAAAAAAAAGTAGGAAGTAGACTTAATTATCTTTCATTTCCAATTGGTATCACACCATGAAATGACTAAAGGTTTGTACCAATCACCAGAATAGAGAAAAATGTTGCAAAATATAGAAAGCAAAGATGTTTTATTATTCCAACTTCAAAAATTTCAACAACCACCACCTCCAACCATTCCTTCGACCTTACAAATCCTTGTTAAGGAATTTCCAATAGATTCCCAATAGTTAAAAACTAATTTTCAACTTCCAACCATTCACCTTCCACTTGATAACAAAATATAAAAGTTGTTTTGTGCAACTATGACAACATTTGACAACTTTTATATTTACCAATTCCTTTGCACCTAATGACTCAAATTGGACTTCTACAACCATGAAATGGTCTAGAAGACCTTATTACATGAAGAAAACACAAAACCAAAAACAAATGACTATTTTTTCCTCTTGGAGGCATGAATTGTCATGGGTGCCTCTGCACCACCTATCGCCCTCAAGCCAATGGGAAAGTGGAAGTAAAAAATAGGGTGATTGAAAATATCTTGATCAAAACAATGTAGATTCATAGGAAAGATTGGGCAGTCGGGTTGCTTGAGGCAGTATGGACCTATAGGACAACTTGGAAGACTACAACAGGATTTACACCATATGAGTTGGTGTATGGAAAATAGCAATACTACCCATTGAATTTGAATACAAAAACACTCAAGACAACAATTGAACTAGATATGGACTTGACAACACACAAAAATAAATATTACACAATCTGAATAGATTAGATGAGATAAGGATGGAATCTATGCACCACACTAAGATTGTTCAGAAACAGAGAGTCAAATGACATGATCAGTTTATCAAAATAAAGGAGTTCAATGTGGGAGACTGGGATTTTCTATATGACTCAAGGTATAAATATTATAAAGGGAAGCTACAAACAAGTTGGTTAGGACCATATGGAATACAACAAGTTTTCCCAAATAGAGTAGCCAAGTTGCAAATAATTGATGAAATTATATTTTCATCATTATTTAATGGCCATAGACTAAAAATTTACAAAAAGACAATACAGAAGCATGACTTCCTTCTTTCATTGATGCAATAGTATGGACCAGACAGTGAATCTGATAATAACACTATGCCAAACAACAAAGATCTAGTAGCACATACTACAGGTTCTAAAAGCGCCTCAATAAATGATTTACACGGCTCACCTACTAAGATCACTCAAGTATCATTCAATATAACTCTTCGCATGCACACACTACATAGATGAAATAATCAACAATCCTTTTCAAGTAAACCCCATGATGCAGTAGGGACCTATAGCTTCATTAATAAAAATTTTGACAAAGTTCAGAGGGACATGTTGTTGAAGTTACCCACAACACTTGCCTATCATAAATTTCAAAAAAATTCGCCAACTTAATTTCATGTCATCCACATACACTTCATTTATTTTTTGCATACAGCTATATAGCTATTATTTCATTACATGCAACCTAACCCTTCATATCCCATGTCACATTCATCAATTTCCATGCATTAAGCATATCATTTCATATCCCATAAGCCATACATTTCGTAGCTTTTCCATTACCAAGTTCCAGGCTATCATTTCATATATCACCAATCACAATTAAGAAATAGTCAAATCATAATCATGTTGTGGACACTCCTAATCAACTTCACATGAGCTAGGTTTAGTTCACTCCACTTTAACAAATACACATACTACTTTTCCATAATTATCATAGATTATAACTATTTTTCAACATGTTTACATTTTTAATTTTGCATGCTTTGTATTCATTATCATATTTTCGCTACATGTAATCACACCCTCGACCTCCAAAATTATAATTAAGTGAGGTCACTTAACAACTTAAATTGGGGGGAGAGTACATTTTCTTGGTTTTCAAAATTTTCTTTAGTTTCAAGCCAAAGTCAAACCACTAAAAAATCCTTTATGCAACCCTTTGTCATTTGTGTCATTTACTTTTCCCCATTTCCAAGCCATAATTCAAGCTATTTCAAGCTTAGAGGGAAAGAAGTAGTTGAATTTGAAGACCATAAGTATAAAAACAAAAAGGATTGGTGTGGTTGAAGTTGTAAGTAGAAAATTTGAGTAGAAACAAAGCAGTTTATCATCATAGGTGAAGATATAGTTTCAAGACAACCATCTGCACATCAATAGTTATTAGAAGATAGGTTGGTTCTACCTATTTTTTTAGATAAGCAAGATGGTTGCATTATTTCTTGAAGCTGATAGAATATAATGAGGATATGACATAGAAATTTGTAGAAACACTTCAAAATGATGAAGTCACTATTCAAGGGTTAAAGGTTGATGCTTCAAAAGCTGCAATTGTAGAAGTGTCTAGTTTTCCAAGAGAAGGAGACAAATTCCCAGTCAAGGAAAATGTTGTAGCTGCTAGAGATGAATTTAGAGAACATGAAGAGAACCTCAACTCAACATCCCAAGGTACTATAAAGTTATCATTACCATGGATTTGGGCTTTTGTTACTGCATATGTTGTTAAGTATCTTACATGTGATGGTAGGCGATCTCTATTATATATCATTCATTTCAATATTTTGAGCCACCTTCGTCATAATATGAGGGTTAATGTTCCTAATTTTCTTTATAACCTATTGAAACGAATGAGTTTTGAATATAAAATAAAGAGTAAAAATACAGCACTATCACATTATTGCTTTGTTACCCTATTGGTAAAAATAAGTTTAAGGGTTCAATATCCTCATGTTTCATCGAAAATCTTCTTAATTTGTAATCATACCAGTAACATTCTTGAAGAACTAACTATCCCAAAAAAATTGGAATCACCTATTGTATCGATGAGGGAAATGCCCTATGGTTCACCTATTGCTTCACCTACCCACAGTAGAGGAGAACTAGAGAAGTAAAGTCTGCAAAAACCATCACCCATAGCCTTTGAGCAACTTGCAATAGAGGATGTCCAAGAAACCAAAACTTCTTCCAAAACACCAAGAACCAGAAAGATTCAGAGGATGTTCTTGTTGCTAAAAAGATAAGGAAGAGAACCCCACAAATCCCTAATAGTGAGGGTTGTGATTATATTGTGGGTGATGATGATAATTTTTTGTAGAAGGATGAAAATTTGTTTATACAAAAGAGTAATTTCAAGAAAGAGTTGCAGGAAAAATTGGACAAAATCAAACAATTAGAGGAATTGGTAAAGTCATGAATAAAGAGACAAGGAAAGAAACTTAAAAATTAAGGAGTTGGAGGAGAAGCTTCATACATATGAGCACGGGTCTTGTTGATGGGTGTTTTTGCACTTTCTCAATACAGACAACATACAAGTATGCTATCTCTCTTGAAAGGTAATTTATGCACCTAAGTTTTAGAAATCACCCCAATGTCTCTCGGGTGTCAAGTCATGACTTTCAAAAATAGCTCAATTGTTGATGTGATTTTTTGGTAATCACAAAGGGAATTTATGGTCAACTATAAATGGATGGAATTAGGTCTATGAATGGAGTTTTTTAAATTTTGGAAGTGAATGCACAATTTCTGCAAGTTCAGAATAGCAAGCTAAACTCCTTCTTAGCCATCAAATTTGGCTTTACAATGATGTCAGAACTTTGTCTTAACTTCAGCTTTCAAAGAAAGGGGAAAAGGGGAAAAGAGGTAAGAATTTTCCTAGACCTGAAACTAATGTTGACAGTAATAATGGAGGATGCTACAGTGGACAGATTTCTTGAAACTGAGTTCCACTTAACCAAGGACAACCCACAATCTTATGAAACTAGTGCAATCTTCAAAGGGTCATTACAGATTTTCAAATTGTTCATTCACCATTAAATCATGAATAAAAATTTAACTTAAGTATAGCAATACAATTAATGCTCAAGCTAACTTTACACAGTAGTTCATCATCAATAAACAACCAAAAGTATGAGCTAGGAAGACATCAAACACAGTAGCATGCATCCACCATTAAATCATAGCATAAACTAACAACTGAAAGTAACTTAAAAATTAAAACAACAAAGATAAAATCTAATATATGGAGATAGAATCATGCACACATGAGATAATTACACAAGAAACCATTGGAACAATGCTTTTCTTATATATTTCGAAGCAGCATGTCTTTACAACAACTCATCTCTCTTTTGAAAATGAGAGGGGGGACCTATTTGTAGCTTTCAAAAAGTGAAATGAATGGACAAGATTCATTTGCATTGTGTAGCTCAAATTCATTTTACATAAGGGTTTCACCTACACCCAATTATATGACAATATAAAATAGACTTGTGTCTTCTTCCCTATTTCATCCTATAAAATATTTCATCTTGTAGTCTATTTTGTCTTATAACTATTTTTGTCATTTAGTTGTCGTCAAGCCTTTATAAATATTTTAGAAAATATTCATCATCTATGATGGGAATTCCAACCTCCTATTCAGTTGCATACTCAACAAACTTTTCCATCATGGCAATGAGCTTCTTTTCTTCCATGAGTTTAGATTTGACAATCTAAAAGGTTATCTTCTTGAATCTTTCGGTGATCTACTCCCAATGCTTAGTGCACTTAGGCATGGCCTTCATAACTTGTTCAAACTGGGTGAAAGATCTTGCAGAAAAATCCATGAAATCTGGTGACAACATATCACAAGCCCCCTGTTCCATCTTTTTGTGAAATAATGGTTTGATTCTCTCTGAGTCTATCTCTAGGGTGGGCATTTCATAGTCCGTCATCATATTTAGATAATTTACACTATCCATGTGGTGCTCCATGACCCATTCAAGATCAAGCTCCAACTCATGCAAGGACTTCTCTAGGATCTCTTTCCTATAATCCAAATTCATCTGCCACATTTCAACCAGCCAGTGGTCCTCTTTTTGTAGTTCCGGCTCCTTTGCTCATGTTTCCCAAGAGAGCTTGAGGACACTCTCTAGCTTTGGATAGGTGATCTGATGCAGCTCGGGGAACTCCTTGTAGGTGTTTATCATCTCTTCCACCTCCCTTTGTAGACTGTGGAATTTATTGAACACCCTAGTCAAGTGATGAATTCCCATGTCACCATTGTATATAAGACCTTATTGAACCAATCCATAGTGGACTTAGTCCAATTCTTCCTTTTCTCCATCTTATTTATTTCTTCCTTCAAGAGCAAGGAGGGCACCAGGGATTCAATCGAGATCTCTTCCTCTGTGGAAGTCCATTATTGGATGTAGGCGGTGAGATTAGCCACTTGTGCTTTCAACTCTTCTTTGGTGGATTGATCCTTGTTCATTTGTTGCATGATGGTGGTTACTGATCCTTGAAGATCATCAATCTTTTGCTCATAGGTTGTGGGGCCTAGGTTGATAGTGGATATTTGAGAGTCCTTCCCCTATATGGCTCTAACATCCTTACCCGCTACTAGGGTGGCAACTTGTAACATTTGGGACCCAAAAGCATCCACCATGATGTGTAATCTGATTTAGGGATTATTCTCCTTTCTGGTACTTGTTTACGCTCTGTCCATTATTGCCTCTAGTCTCACCTTTGATCAGTGACCATTGTGGCCTTCTTCTTCAATTATACTTCCAGCCAGGCGAGAACCTCTATTCGACCCTTTGGTGATTCATGATCACCTTCTTCTTCCTTGTCTTTCTATGATTGATCCTCCTCATCACTAGGATAATTTTCTTAATTCTTCTCTTCTTCATCTGAGATCCCCTCTAGAATGGTTTTCCCTTTGTCGAGCTCAATAGTGGCTTTGTATTCCACAAGCTTATCTTTTGTGGCATCCTCTCTTCTTTATGTTCAATCTCAATGTTCTTCTCAGGCTCAAAGCTCTTTTCTTGTGCATCTTTCTCTTCTATCTTCTCTTCGTCTTTATCCTTTTCTTCCTCCTTTTGTGTAGGTACTTCTTCTTGCACTGATCCCTTGTCTTGGCTAGCTCATGGAAGCTTCTCAATTATTTCCACATTTGGGTTTGTGTCTATCTTCCCTTCCTTGGATTGATGCTCCTCTAGGAGTGCCTCCTCTTCTTGCTCATAATCCAATGTTTCTAATTTGTAGTGCTCATCAAGACCTTCATCCTTGAAGGTTTGTGGTCCTTCTTCATCAGAAGAAACCTTGTCTAATTTTATACTTAACTTACCCTTCAGATGTTCAAAGTAATCCTCCTTATCAGAATCTTTAGGTTCATCAGTTGTGTCCCTTTTGATCTCCTTATGTTACTCCATGCTAAGTCTTTCCATTTCTTCTAAGATATGCATTGTGGCTTCCATCTTGGGTGGACCAGTTGGCAACAGAGGGAGAGGCAAAGTGGAAACAAGCTTGGCCATTAATTCTTGTACCTTGGGGTCAAGGATTTCCCCAAAGAGATCAATAGGAACATTCTACATGTATTATATGAAAGCTTGTGGCAAGACGGTCAAAGCCATAGAGGTTGAGGGAATGGATGGTGGCAAAGTGGAAAAAGTAGGTACTGGAGGTAGGAGCGAGGAAGATGATAGCGGGGAAGTGGTCGAAGAGGAAGAGTCCATTACCATTATTGGACCAGTTGGCAAAGTGGAGGCGAGGTGGACTAATATGTCCATCATAGGTGGAGATGAGATGGGCAAAGCTTTGGAAGCGAACAGTAGAGGAGTGGTGACAAGGGTAGTAGTGAAAGTGGTAGGTGGTGAGTGAGGCTAATCCATTTCTTCTTCTTCCTCATGGTATTCCTCCTCTTGAATGGTAGGCATTTCAATCATAAATTTCCCCATTCTCTTTGTCTTTTTGATGGCTACCCCTCAGTCGCCTTCCTAGAATACACCTTATGTTTAGATTTATGCTTGGGTACATCCTTCCTTTTCTTAGACCTAGTGACTAGAGGGGACTTGGTAGATTTTCTTGATGAACCTATGGTAGCTCCACTATCATTTTCACTTTCAAGCTCATCCTCGAGCTCCTTGTATGTTAATTATGTGCCTTGTTCCTTAAGTTGGGAAATTTTTCCATCTACCCATTGTCTTGTTATATGCTCAATAGGTTGGGTGAGAATGTTGAGGTTGGTGACCTCTTCCTCAATCCAATCAATAATTGGTAGGGGCATCTCAGCCAAGACATGGTATCTATCATCCATAATGTTATCATCATCAACAATTTGATCAAGCACAGGGAATAGATTGATGGATTTCACAAAGTGAGTGGTCATCCTCATGTAGTGTCACATCCACACCTTTTTATCATCATTATAGTTGGCCTAGATGTCCTCAATATGAGGGTGGTGGGATTATTGTCTCCCAACCCATTTCTTCAATTTTCCATGAGGGTTTTCCCTTCCTTTATCTATATGTAGGTCCAAATGGCACTCCACCAATTCCTTTTTTGAATACTTAGCACACTGGGTGGCAGGGAAGGAATACATTTCTTTTCCAAATGTGAGGGGATATGGGATCCCCACTCGGTGCTTGTCACTTAGTAATGTATGGGAATTCTATAGCTTCTGAGTGACATCCAACAGGATGATCCAATCATTAGGGTAGTGCGGCAACTGGTAAGGCCTTCCTAAGAAATTCTCTACCCTGATAAAGGTGAACTTTGGGAACTGAATAAACAGGTACCCAAAACCTTTTATGAAAGATTTTGCACTATGTGACACTCATCTTTTGAAATCTCCTCCTAGGAGTCTAATTATATGCTCGATGAAGGAATCATTCACTCTTCTATATTCTCTTTTGAAATTCCTAAACTGTAGGTTGGGATAGCAGTCGTAAACCTTACGTTCCCCTTTCTTCATCCCCAACGTTCCTGCACGGAAGATTCCTTTATATGGTAAATTCTCTACGAGGAGATAGACCATGTATGAAGTCATTTAGAAATGGGAGGTCTTCTTTACCGCCATGAGTTGTTCATACAGGTTATCACTTATCACCTTTGCCCAATGGACTTTAGCCTCACCTCAGATGATTTCTTCTATGAAGTAGAACATCGACTCTTCAAAGAATGTAGCAGTTGGCAAGCCCATCACTCTGCTCAAGAGAGTGACTAGATCATAGTATTCCTCAAAGAAATCACTTTTGAATAGCTTATAAGGCACTTTGTTGGCACTACCCCTCTTGGTCTTTAACCAACGTTGATTGATCATTCTTTTGCATCTAAGAGGGTCATGTTTCCACATTTTTTGAGAAAATTCCTTCTATTTTTCCTCCATTTTATCGAATGTTGGGATTTTGAATGTTCTACCAATAGACTTGGTAGACAAGTCTACCAATACTCTCCCATTCTTATCAATTATTTTCCTATTGGAGTGGTAACACTCTCGATAGGCCATGACTAGCTCTAAAGCAACCAACATGTGAGGGAGGTTGATTGCCTTTGCAAGACCATTTGCTTTATCTTTCGTGCATATTTTATGGTAGGTTTAACCATCATCCTTTGCTTAAATTCATCTATGTTTACGTGTCTGAGGTCCATATCTAAAATTGTCTCCCAGGTGGAAGCAAGCTTGGAGGTACATTTCACCCCGTGGAACTAGTATTTCATTTGTTCTTTTTCTTCCTTTCCCCTTGGTGTTCTTGCAAGCTTCTTTCCCTTGTCATCCTTTTCAATAGGCTTCCATGATGATCCCTCAGCAGGTTCCATAAATACTACACACACAAAGTGCAATAAGTGTTTTTACATATAAAGGAGGTAAGCATTAGTTAAATCCTACATATCCAAGGTTAGATCAATTCATACATCTTGATAAAAATAAAATAAATGAAGATCATACAAAAAAAGAGGAGTATGAAGTATATATTACCATCCAAAGTGAAGCAAAGTTGAAGCATGCACCATAAAATCTAACAATGGAGACAAAGATTTTGAAGGGGGAAAAAGCAAAGAAAAAACCCCCATAAATTATGAAAGATGGCATGAAGCCATGAAAGAAAAATACTATGGAAAGAGAGGGAGAGGAGCTCCTTAAGAGAAAATGAAAGAGATATCAATAAATGAAGAGGAGAGGGCACCTCATAAATAGAGGTGAGAGGGGAGTTGTATTCAACTTCCATATGCCACCTTTCATGTGGGTGAGTGCAACGTGTCAAGAACCTCTTAAGGAGGTGGCTACAAATATTCCTTAATAAAGGAATTAAAAATAAAATGAGTCATCCTCACACGTGTGAAAAGACAAAAAGACAAAAGACTTGTAGGGATTCCTTTGGAATATTCCTACAAGTTACTAAATAATTACAAATAAAGAATAACCTTTACCAAGTAAATATTAATCTTCTAACACATCTTCAAAAGACCACAAAATTCATCATCATTCACCTTGTGGGGCTTGTTTGGATCATCTGTGCAAATGTGGGTCTGGGAGTGCAGGTTTCCCCTAGGTAGAAGTTGTTCAAAGTGGCTAGAAGAGAACCAGAGCAGGATGGCATTCGGGTCGCGGAATCCCCTAGATAGTCGCCCACAAGGAGGTCTCTGCATGGTTTGTTTGATGAGAAGATCCCTCATGGAATGATTAGGAACGTGTATAAATTGGCCATGAGGTACTTGAAGTCGTTAGATTGGGCATTGATGCTCTTATGGGATTGAAGGATTAGGGCACCGTGGGATGGAAAGTCCTTAGAGTTTGGTCATTAAGTAGAAGCATTGGATGGATGAAAACTTGTATGTGGAGTTTCACATTGCGGAACCTAGGGATTCCTTGGGTGTTATGAATCATGCCTTGGAATTTAATCTTGGAAATTGATCTTCAGAGTGCAGAGGTCAATTGTTGGGCCGCCACTAAATTCTTGTCGTTAAGGAACGATAATATGGGGACCGAGGTCCACAAACAGCGGTATGCATAGGTGGGACCACAGTGACCACACAAACTAGGAATTGGTAATGGCACACTTCAGAGGGGAAATACCTCCCACAAGATTTGCATGGTTGTAGGACGTAGGCACTTGGGTGTTGGATAATGGTGTTCAACTGACGGATCTTTGATGAAGGCCACTCGTATAGGTTCAGTCGCATGGAGATTTTTGACTTGGTGTTTGCTATAAACACTTGAAGTTGGGAAGGAGGTAGAGGGTGCAGAGTATTCACTACGGGATGACACGGTGACTCTATCATTAAACAATGATACTTGGGCAATGAAAAACTACATGAAGCAACTCGTGAAGCGGCTAGGACTTAGTGGACCTTGCTGAATGTTGGGTTTGGATTTCCTTATGGTGATAATGAAGGAAGAGTCCCACATAGGGATCCCCACAAAGTATTGTTAACTTAAATATTTATCAAATGAGTTTCGAGCATTGAAGATGGCAGGGTGCATGAGGCAGGCCTCACTAGTGCCTTCACTATGCAAAGAACAGCCATGGTCGAACGAGGTTCCACACAAGCACAAATAAGTGATTTTAGTCAGTGCTAAGGAATTTCTAAAGCACAAGGCTAGGAGCCACAAAGGTTTTGATGAGATAGTTGGGGTAGATTAGAGTTTATTCTGTAAGACTTTTAAATTACTACGAAACCCTAACCATATTTCAAATATTCAAACACCCAGCAAAAATAGCATGGGCTTACATCAAAATTGCTTAGAAATCCTGGCTCGAATCCAACTGGAAGCTTTCTGTAGGTGGGGACTTTGTCCTCTCTCCTCAAAATTCAAATTTTAGGGTGAAAATGATAGGTGGGGTGCCTCTATTTATAGGAATTTTGGCCATTAATGTGTGCATTAAATTCTCAGTATGACGGTAGCTAGGTTGGTGGGGTTGAATAAACTCACATCAGGTTGGATGTTCTACGAAGACTGAGATGGTGAAAGGAGATGCGGATCCCGCCATGTAGGTGGACACTAGGGTTTGGATTTTGCTTAGCAGAGGAGTGAAAATGATAGTCTACACCAGGAGACCCACAAATGCAGGTCCACGAGGCCTGGTGGGTGCAGTGGCAAAAGGCACAAGGAAACTTGCAAGCTTAAATTTGTAAAGGAAAAAGACTTAGAAAAATTTGAACAGGTGATTTTGATCGAGTAAAATTTGATGCCTTTATTGCATGTGACCAATTCAAGCTCAAACATAGGGGCACACAAAATGAGGCAAAAGTAAAAATGATCTAGTGGGAGTGAAAGAACAGGAGGGTCCTTGGTTTGAATGGGGTGTATGTGCTATAGGCACAAAAAATGGAAACTTCATTGGGGAGAACGCTCCTAAGCATTTCAAGGGTACGGATTCATCTAAAACCCAAAATATCTAGTTTCATAGACTAGAAGTCTGCTTCCTCAAATGAACTAAAGACTTGAAGGAGGATGGAATCCTTGGTTGAATAAAATCATAAAGTATCTCAGAAGTGTGTGCAATGATTTCACTCCCCTCCCTCAGAGGCCACAGAGGATAGCATTCAATCAGCTGAGGAAAGCTATGTATATTATCTAACCCCAAAAGTAACCTAGAAATTGCTTTGTTGCTAGCCAAGCATCCATAGCACTAACAAAATTGTCGTTCTGATCCCACGAACATTGCTCTATTTCCAGCCGAGTATCCATAGCCCCAATATAGTTACTCGCACACCCACACAATTTCCTATTTTTCAATATCTCTTTCTTTCTTTCATTCTTTTTATATTTTCTTTTTGATACTCTTTCTCTCAATTGCATAAGCATTGATGCTTATAGTGGGTTTGGAAATCACAATTTTTTCACTTGCCGAAGCCTCATGATGACTAACGTATAGCTCATCAAAATAATTTTAGGTGTATATCATGTGTAATCTGAGATAGATGTGAAGGGATTCAAAGGGTTATATCCTAAGTCAAGTTAGAGTTTAGGTGAGGAAACCTGCCCCACGATCGCAAACAGAAACTCATGGTAACTGATGAAGACTTATCCAAGGAACAAAAAAGGAGCATGTAGTGGAATGGGCCCTTTAATGAGGCCGAGCATGGCCACCGCATCAAGATCGGACAACACCCGCAACAAAATTAAAGTCAAGAAAGTGAGTGAAAGTGAAGCAAAGCAAAATAGAAAACCAAAAGACCTATTCTAACTATATACAACTATATATAGAGGGGTGAGCTTGTAAAGCTCAAGCAAGGAAATAATTTTTAAGGTACTACCCATTGACAGGCAATGGGACATCCTCTCCCGTGAGGATCTTAAGGCGAAAGGCATTATCTCCTAAAATTTTAGAAATTTGAAAGGGGCCAAGCCAAAGCTTTTCAAATTTGTCATGTCCCCCTTTCTTCTCATCGGCCTTATCCCAACATAGGACCAAATATGCAGTCCTAAAGGCCTTGACTTTGGCTCAACGATCGAACCATCTCTTTACTATGCCCTAATGTTTGGCAAAAAAAATTATCGCTTGTGTACGAAACTTCTAAATGTAGTAGCTTAGCTAAATGAGCCTCCTTGCGCTCTCCCTCCTCATAATATGTATTAAAAAATTGAAGTGTAGGGATCTTGAGGTGAATAGGGAAAACAAGCTCAAGGCCATAGACAAGGTGGAATGGTGAATTTCCTAAGGCTTCCTTCTGATGCGTGTGATTTTCCCATAGAGCAAAACACAACTAGGTATGTCAATCTTTCAGGTTCTTTTCAAGTAGCTTTCGGATGACAGTCGGTAGGTTCTTGTTTATGGATTCGGCTAAGATATTCCCTTGGGATAGTAATTAGAAGAAAATTTAAGCATAATTCTATAATCGAACGCCCAATTGGTGAATTTGAGGGGAGAAAATGCAGAACCATTATCACTGACCAAAGCAAATGGACAACCAAAATAATTTAAAATAGAGCTTTCCAAAAAATTGGTAACCACCTTAATTGTACATTTCCTACAAGAAATGGCTTCAGTCCATCTAGTGCAATAATCAAAAGTGGTCAAAATATACCTATGGCTTTCAAAGGATGGTGGGTTGATGGGGCCAATGAAATAAATCCCTCACTAAGCAAAGGGTCTTACCTCAATGACGGGCTATAGTGAGACAGCGACATACCTTTCCCTAGTGGTAGCAGTCTGATAGATGTGACAAGATATAACATGGTTATGGGAATCCTTGAATAGCGTTGGCCAATAGTATCTCACTCGTAGAATCACATGAGTTGGTGAGGGATCAGACCCATGGCCAGTGTCGAACTTGTTGTGAAACTCTTTCAATACTTGGGTTGCCTTTTCCATTCCTAGGGACTTAAGATAAACTCCCTCGTTATTCATTTTGTATATTATATCTCCTTGTATCATGTAGTTGTTTCTTTTCAATCTCAAAGCACATTTTTGGACTCCTTGCAGTTGAGGCCGACACTTATTTTTCAACAAGTAGTACACTATTTCATCATACCATTCATCTGGGGAAACATCTTCCAGATGATATTGTTGCATTATTAGCTCGGGTTCCATCTCTGCCATTATACAAGTGAGGACTTGTCCTCAAACCAACTTCATGGGTTGAATTTCCATGTTGTATTCTTGCAACAGTGTGACCCATTTTTCTCTTCTTTCTCGATTCATTTTGCATCAATAGGGTCTTTACTATTGGGTCTGGAACAATGGAAAACACTTTGTTCCTTAAGATGTAGTGTCAAAACTTCTTAAATCTGTGTACCAAGGCATATGCCTAATTTTCAACATTATGATAACATAGCTCAACATCCTTTAATGGCGCACTCATAAAAGCAATAGGGTGCTTGTTGCCTTCGTCATCTTTTTGTGTTAACATGTTGGTGCATGAGTGATCTGAAGCAAATGAATAGATGCATAATGGCCTCAAATAGTTTGGACTGACTAGAGCTGGGGCGTCTGCAATAGCCTTCTTAATTTCTTAAAAATATTGTTTATCTTCTTGCGTCCACTCTACTTATGCATCTTGTTTAAGCATGGCCTTCAATGGATTCACTATTTCTACAAAGCCCGTGATGAATTTCCTAATGAAGTTGATTTTCTCAAATAATTAATTCATATGCTTTTTGCTTCTAGAAGGCTGAATTTTCAATATGGCTCAAGGATGTGTTATGGATCTATGGAGATCCCCTTCTCTGAGATCACATGGAGCTTACCTTCGGTCACACCAAAGATGTGATTCTTTGAGTTTAATGCGATGTTAAACTCCCTACACTTCTAGAAGATTTTGCACATCAAAGACATGGTCTTCCCTCTTCTTTAAAAACATAGTGAGTTCATTCCTGTATATGATGATGCATTTACCTATGAGGTTCTTTAAGGCTATGTCCATAGCATGTTGAAAATTAACACCTCTATTAATCAATCTGAACGACATTCTTCTATATGAAAATGTTCCCCACTTTGTGGTAAATTTCATTTTATGTCGATCTTCATATTGCACCATCACCTAATTATATCCAAAGTAGCCATCCAAAAATGACATCATTTGAGACCCATTTATGATTTGTAATACCTCATTGAGTGAGAGCACTAGATAGTTGTCCTTCTCAGAAGCTCTGTTCAAGTTCTAAAAATCCACACACAATATGATTTCCCCATTCTTCTTTCTCACCGGAACCAAATTGGCCACCCATGTAGAATGTCAGACTGGAAAGATGATTTGGGCATAAAACAGCTTTTGCACTTCCTTGAAAATGATAGGCTCTAGAAGCACATTAATTGGGTGTTGAAATTGCTGGAAGGGTCTTACATCTGGCTTAAGGGGAATGGTATGAGTGATAATTGACATGTCATAGATTTTCAGGTCTTCATACCCCCAAGTTATCAAATCATGGTAAGTGCACAAGGCTTCAACAATTCCTTTTCTTTCCTCTGGGGTACACACTTTGCCAATAAAAACATTTTTAACCTCCTCTATAGTACCCATGTTATGAGTCTCACACTGGTTGTCTACTAACTCTTTCTTAGTCTTCTAATCTTGGTCCCTGATGTGACCTAAATCAAATACACATTCTATTTGGACCATACCTATTGGTATCCTATTATTCTTTAAATTGATCACTCCTTCAATATCAAGCTCAGCTTCCTCCAGCTCTACTTCATCAATGATTTGAGATGTGAATACGTCTAATCTGATGATGAAGTCAAGGATGTGATTATCATCATTAAACACTTGAAGATGGGTGACATTATCAGGCACTGATAGGGTAAAAGTGATATCTATAGTGAATTTCTTCAATCCAGTTAGGGATAAGGGTTGGAGGGTACAAGTTGCATGGGCTAATGCATCAATAGTTTGATTATTGCTGCAAGGTATGAGCTAGATATTAAATGCATATAAGCCTTCTATAAGATCCCATACCCTATTTCTATAGTTTTCTGGCCTTTTATCATGACAGGAGTATAGTTTCCTAACTTCTTTCACAACTAGCTCGGAATCACCAATGACTTGCAGCATTTTGACCTTCTTTCTCAATGCCATCAGGAGTCCATGAACTAATGCTTTGTATTTTGCTACATTATTTGTGCAATAGAATTGTAATATATGGGTAGAAAAATACATCTTACCCATGGGACTGATGAGCTTGAACCTTTCTTGGACTTGGATCCATCAAAGCGCAGAGTCCAAAACTTGGAGGGATTCCTTCCTTTGAAGCTAGCGGAGTAGACATCTTCTCTAGGTTGCACTTTTATCTCTATATCCTTAGGTGGCTGCTTGCGCTCAGTCCAACCTTGATCTTGCTATCATTTTATGGCCTCCTTAGGAGTGATCAGTCTGTTAATATTCTCCATTTTTCATTTGACATAAACAACGTTCAAATTTAGATTAAGCCGCATTGTGCACTCTACACCAGTTGGGCAGCAATAACTCTTTGAAATCCATTTTAGCTCCTAGACTGAGTTGGTCCTATACAAATTTATGTATAAATTCTTAGAATTCTTCAAGAAGTCCAAGGTTACCATCCTTATGCAATTCTTCATCTTCTGATTCGATCATAACCTCAATGATGTTAGGAAGATGGGTTAAATTAGTAGCAACATTACACAGCACAAGGACCTCTTCAGCCCTTTCTTCTTCTTGGAACTCTTCATCATCCTGACAAGCCATGGGAAGATAATTTTCCAATTTTGTTTTTTCAAACAACACTCCATTCCTGATATTGTACTCAGTGATCATGAACTTCATTCGGGGCTCACACTCAATACGGATTTGATTAGGGAGCCCCTTTCAAGACAGCAACATATGTGAATAGTCTACTATAGTATAACCATTCAAAGATCAGGTGAATTCCCTTCCCAATATGATTCCATAGGTTTTTGGAATATCATCCACCTGAATGTCAATCATGTGTTGCACCCTTGGGTTAGTAGCAATCTACATAGGAATCTTGTTCATTTTGCCAACTATGCTTACTTCAGTCGTGTCCAACTGAGTCACTTTTTGTCTGGAGGGGGTCAAAGTTATCCCTAGCACTTGGCATACTATAAATGGCATGATAGTAGCCAAATCCCCTTAATCTAATAGATAATTGTGTAGATTTTTGCCAAATATTTGAATTGTCGTCAAGAAGGGAGGGGTTTCCAACTTCCCTTGAAACAGCCCTATGAAAACATCAACCTGGGCCACCTATGCTTGGTCCTTGTCATTACACTTATCCTCCATCTGCATTTGAGTTTTTTCTTTGGTTGAATATTTGCCTGATGGATGATTTTTACTAGTTTGTTGATTTGAGGGTTGATCGGGCTTCTTTCCTATGATTTCCTTAATCATCGGCTCAATGTCGAATGAAAATTTCTTCATAGGTACCTCTTGAATTGGTTTTGATGAAGTTGTTCCATTCAACAACCTAAATAAAGAATTCCTAATAGAGGATACCTTTATCAATTCAAATGCTAACAAACTCAATTTAAATTTCTTTAGTTCTTCTGCTACGTATTCCCCCATTTGTTCGACTTTTACTTCAAAAAAATTGTGTTGGGAGGAACTAGTGGGCTAGTCTTGAGTCTGATTAGGTTGCCTATTCATATTGAAGTACTAAGTAGGCATCTAGGGATAGGTTGGATTGTTGTTGGCATTAGGGTCAAGCGGAGTATTGAAATTGTTAGGAGGGATAGAGGTAGTAAAAGGTCCACTGGCCTACCTATTTCTCAATTTGTAAGGAGTGTCTCTTTGGTGGAACATATGGACCTCATCCTCACATGGCTCCTCCTCATCTACGGGACCATTATCTATTGAATAAAAGAGCTATGATAGGGATCTCTCAGTACTTACCTCTTTTGCTTCTCCTTCCTTGGTGGTGGCCTCATTCATTTTAGCCTCCTTTTCAGGTGAACCACTTTCACTTTGCATGAAAGGAGATTGATTGACTACAAACATTAAAGAGTCATATAGTTCAAATGGGAATATGTCTCAACAACTTGAACCATCAATAGCGGTTGTTTGTCCAACTCATAATGCTTGTTCATCTTGTGAATCTAGCACCAACGAGATAAGGCAGCCTTAGCCAAGTAAACTCTTCTTGTGGACTTTTCAGCACCGCCTAGTTCATCAAGAGGTGTGGGGATGCCTCTGTTGTTAGGCCAGGTGTTCCACATTCTATTTTTCCTTTGCGATGGCCTTTGTTCAAAAAAAATCCATGAACCCTAACCTCTTTCATAATTTTGGACTGAGGATGTGCCAGAGTCACGATTGTCTCAATTGAGGTTGGCTTTGATGCTCCTTTGAGAAGATTGCAGTTGGTTATTATGGTTCCTCATATGTGTCATCTCTATGGACAGTTTCTTTACTAATTTAGTAAGCTCATCAATTTGATCCTTCTCTGCATTATTTTGTTGTGATACTAAATTCTGAAGGAATATTGGTTGTGTCACAGGTTGATTTTGTTGGGAAGTTGGAAATTTTGAGGTTTATAGGTACGATGGCACTTGGGAATATTGAGCATGAGATTGTTGTTGTGAGGCTTGGAGATATTTTGGCATTGATAGTGCTTGATTCAATGGATACCATGGATGTGGTATGATAGACGGCAAAGGAACTTGATTCAACATTGGTTTTTGACGTGCCAAGGCATGGATAATCCCTTCGAATTCAGTTGGGTTGGCAATGAGACCCAATGAGGGCAACAGACCTACAATGTGCTATCCCAAATCAATAATTTCTTTCACTGCCTCTGCATATGCATCTACCAATCTTGCAGGTGGTTGGTGCATCCTTTTGACCAGGTTAGATGTGATATTATCCAAGGTAGCATAATACACCTACCTAGATGAGGGGTCATCAACCACATAAGGTGGTTACAGCTTCTTGTAGGCTCTGTGAAATCATTCATTGAATGAACTAATAGGTTCATTGACCTCCCTCCTAACAAACATAATTTGTTGATATAACTATGTTGGGCTGACAAGAACTTTGGACTTCTACAAAGTGTTCTTCATTTGATCCCAAGAAGTAATGGATCTAGTTGGAAGATGGATGTATCAAAATAAAGCCTTGTATCCCAATGAGTAAGGGAAGAGCCTGCTAGCCACGTCTTCATGTTCAATCTGCATATCCTTCAATGTTGCATGGAAAATCTTGATGTGTTCTTCTTCTATCCTTTGTGGATCATGTGGGTGGAACTTGGATCAGAATCCTTCCAAATTCTTTGGCATATCGTGGTAGTCATTGAAGAACAAGGGTGATGAGTTATTTCCCATCCAATCCATTGAAGAGGATATTCTTACGGCTGTACTACAGTAACCTTGGGTTGAAGTGGGGTGAAAGCTAGAGAAAGACCTTATGAATGAATGTTGGGGTGAGGGAAGCACCTTGGAAGTGGGAAATGAATGGGAAAGAGTTTTGAATAGATGGAGATGAAGGAGATGATAGGATTGAAGGAGATGGAGGAGATGGAGGTCGAATGGGTGGGGCTGAAGCTGATGCTTCCCCTTTCTTGGCTCTTCTAGCCTTGGTATGGGTCTTTAGCTCTTGGAATTATCCCTTGTCTAGTGTGGACCTAAGTACTCTATGAAACCTTTGAGGGGAGAAGGACCCAATTCGATCTAGCTTAGCCCAGCTCCCTCCTTCTAGTGCCAGTTTTGTTGATGGGTGTTTTTGCACTTTCTCAACATAGACAACTTACAAGTATGCTATCTCTCTTGAAAGGTAGTTTTTGCACCTAAGTTTTAGAAATCACCCCAAGGTCTCTCAGTTGTCTGGTCATGACTTGCAAAAACAACTCAATTATTGATGTGATTTGTTGGTAATCACAAAGTGAATTTATGTTCAACTAATCATGGAGGGAATTGGGTTTATGAATGGATTTTTATAAATTTTGGAAGTGGATGCATAGTTGCTACAAGTTCATAATAGCAAGTTAAACTACTTCTTAGCCATCATATTTTCCTTTACAATGATGTTGGAACTTTTTCTTAACTTCAATTTTCCAAGAAAGGTTAAAAGGGGAAAAGGGGTAAGAAGTTTCCTAGACTTGCAACTAATGTTGAACAATAATAATAGAGGATGCTACAGTGGACAAACTTCCTAAAACTAAGTTCCACTTAATCAGGAATAGCCCACGGTCTTATGAAACTAGTACAATATTCAAAGGGTCATTGCAGATTCTCATATTGTTCATTCACCATTAAAGCATGAATAACAATTGAACTTAAATGCAGCAATACAAGTAATGCTCAACTAACTTTACATAGCAGTTTATCATCAATAAACAACCAAAAGTATGAGCTAGGAAGACATCAAACATAGTAGCATGCATCCACCATTAAAGCAACTTAAAACAAAAAAAGCTAAAATCTAATAAATGGAGATAGAATCATGCACACATGAGAGCAATACAAAAGAAACCATCAGAACAATGATTTTCTTATATATTTTGCAGCAGAATATCTTTACAACAACTCATCTCTCTTTTGAAAATGAGAGGGTTCCCCTATTTATAGCTTTCAAAAACTGAAATGAATGGACAAGATTCATTTGCATTGTGTGGATCAGATTCATTTTACATTAGGGTTTCACCTACCCCCAAATATATGACAATATACAATAGACTTGTTTCTTCTTCCTTATTTCGTCATGTAGCTTATTTTATCTTGTAGCTATTTTTGTCATTTAGCTGCCTTTCAACCTTTATAACTATTTTAGAAAATATTCATCATTGATGATGGGCCTTCCAACCTCCTTTTGTTCAATTGCATACTCAACAAACTTTTTGATCATGGCAATGAGCTTCTTTTCTTCCATGAGTTCATATTTGAGGATCTGAAAGGTTATCCTTTTGAATATTTTGGTGATCTACTCCCAATGTTTAGTGCACTTAGGCATGGCCTTGATAACTTGTTTAAACTAGGTGAAAGATCTTGTAAAAAAATCCATAAAATCTGGTGACAATGTATAACCAGACCCCTGTTCCATCTTTTTGTGAAATAATGGTTTGGTTTTCTTCGGATCTATCTCCAAGGTAGGCATTTCATAGTTCGCCATCATCTTCAAATAATCTGCACTATCCATGTGATGCTCCATGAACCATTCAAGATCAAGCTCCAACTCGTGCAAGGACTTCTCTAGGATCTCTTTCCTATAATCCATATTCATCTACCACGTTTCAACCAGCCAATGATCCTCTTTTTGTAGTTCTAGCTCCTTTGTCCATATTTCTTGGGAGAGATTGAGGACACTCTCCAATTTCATATAGGTGATATGATGTGACTCGGGGAACTCCTTGTAGGTGTTTATCATCTCTTCCACCTCCCTTTGTAGACTTTGTAATTTATTGAACACCCTCATCGCGTGATGAATGCTCATGTCACCATTGTATAAGACCCTATTAAACCAATCCATTATGTACTTAGTCCAATTATTCCTTTTCTCCATATTATTTAATTCTCCCTTTGAGAGAAAGGAGGGCACTAGGAATTTAATCAAGTTCTCTTCCTCTGTGGAAGTCCACTTTTGAATGTAGGTAGTGAGATCCACCACTTGTGCTTTTAGCTCTTCTTTGGTGGATTGATCCTTGTTCATCTACTATATGATGGTGGTTAGTGATCCATGAAGATTTTCCATCTTCTTCTCATGGGTCATCAGGCCTAGGTTGATAGTGGATATATGATAGTCTTGCCCCTATATGGATCTAGCATCCTTACCTACTACTGGGGTGGAAACTTGTAACATTCATAACCTAGAACCATACACCATGATGTGCGATCTGATTTTGGGCTTCTTCTCCTTTTTGGTCCTTGTTTGCACTCTGGCCAATATTGCCTCTAGTCTTGCCTTTGGATCAACAACCACTGGGGCCTTCTTCTTCAATGTTCCAACCAAGTGGGAACCTCCATTCGACCCTTTGGTAATTCATGATCACCTTCTTCTTCCTTGTCTTTATGTGATTGATCCTCCTCATCACTAGGATTATTTTCATCATTCTTCTCTTCTTCATGTAAGCTCCCCTCCAAAACGGTTTTCCCTTTGTCGAGCTCAATAGTGGCTTTGTCTTCCACAAGCTTATCTTATTTTGATGCCCTCTCTTCTTTATGTTCAATCTCAAAGTTTTTTCTAGGCTCAAAGCTCTTTTCCTATGCATCTTTCTCTTATGTCTTCTCTTTTTCTTTATCCTTTTCTTCCTCCTTTTGTGGAGGTACTTCTTATTGCACCAAGCCCTTATCTTTGCTATCTCATGGAAGCTCCTCAAGTATTTCCACATTTGAATCAATGTCTATCTTCCCTTCCTCAGTGTGATGCTCCTTTGGGAGTGCCTCCTCTTCTTTCTTCGGATCTGATATTTCTACTATGTAGTTCTCATCAAGACCTTCATCCTTAGAGGTTTGTGATCCTTCTTCATCAGAAGCCACCTTGTCTAATTTTATACTTAACCCACCCTCCAAATGTTCAAATTAATCCTCCTTATCAAAATTTGTGGGTTCATCAGCTATGTCTCTTGTGATCTCCTTTTGTTGCTCCATACTAAGTCTTTCCATTTCTTTTGAGATATGCATTTTTGCTTCCATCTAGGGTGGCTCGGTCAATGGTAGAGGGAGAGGCAAAGTGGCAGCAAGCTTGGCGATTAATTCTTGGACCTTGGGGTCAAGGATTACCCTAGAGAGCTCAATAGGCACGTTTTGCATGTATGTTATGAAATCTTGCGGCAAGACAGGTGAATCCACAGAGGTTGAGGGCATGGATGGTGGCAGAATGGAAAAAGTAGGTAGTGGAGGTAGGAGCGAGGAAGTGGTTCAAGAGGAAGAGTCCAATACCATTATAGGATTAGTCAACGAGGTAGAGGTGAGGTGGATTGAGATGCCCACCATGGGCAAAGATGAGATGGGCAAAGCTTTGGAAGCAGACAGTGGGGGAGTGGTGATAGTGGAAGTGGTAGGTGGTGAGTGACTTCCTCTTCTTCATGGTGTTCCTCCTCTTCAATTGTAGTAATTTCAAGCAAAATTGCCCCCATTCTCTTTGTCTTTTTTGATGGCTCCCCTCAGTCACCTTCTTGGAATACACCTTATGTTTAGGTTTATGCCTAGGTGCGTCCTTCCTTTTATTATACCTCGTTACTAGAGGGGACTTGGGAGCTTTTCCTAATGATTCTACAATAGCTCAACTATCATTTTAACTTTCAATTCATCCTCGAGCTCCTCGTATGTTAATTCTACACCCTGTTCCTTCAGTTGGGCAATTTATCCATCTACCCAATGTCTTGTTCTATGCTCAATAGGTCGAGTGAGAATTTAAATTTTGGTGACCTCTTCCTCATTACAATCAATAATTGGTAGGGGAATCTCAGCCAAGGCATGGTACCTATCATCCATAATGTTATCATCTTCAACAATTTGATCAGGCACGGGGAATAGATTGATGGATTTCACAAAGTGAAATGTCATCCTCAAGTAGTGCCACATTCGCACCTATTTTTCATCATTGCAGTTGGCATAGAAGTCCTCAAAGTGAGTGTAGTGGGTGTATTGTCTCCTAATCCATTTCTTCAATTTTCTATGAGGGTCCACCCTTCCTCTATCTGTATGTAGGTCCAAATGGTACTCCACCAATTTATTTTCTGAATACTCAACACATTCGCCGATTGGGCAGGAATACATTCCTTTTTCCAAATGTGAGGGGATATGGGATCCCTGCTCGATGTTTGTCACTTATTAATGTATGGGCAGTTTGTAGCTATCGAGTGACCTCCAATAGGATGGTCTGATCATTAGGTTAGTACGACAATCAATAAGGCCTTTCGAAGAAACCCTCTGCCCTGATATAGGTGAACTTTGGGAACTAAATAAATAGATACGCAAAACCTTTTATGAAATATTTGATGTTGTGGGACACTCTTCTTTAGAAATCTCCTCCTAGGAGTCTAATTATATGCCTAATGAAGGCATCATTCATTATTTTGTATTCTTTTTTAAAATTCCTATACTGCAGTTGGGGATAGCAATCATAAACCTTAAGTTCTTATTTCTCCATCCCCAATGTTCCTAATGGAAGAGTCCTTTGTATGGGAGTTTCTTTACCTGGAGATAGACCAGGTATGAAGTCATGTATAATTGGGAGGTCTTTTTTACTGACATGATCTGGTCGTGCAGGTTATCACTTATCACCTTTGCCTAGTGGAATTTAGCCTAACCTCGGATGATTTCTTCTATGAAGTAGAACATCCACTCTTCAAAGAATGTAGCAATTGTAAATCCCATCACTCTGCTCAAGAGAGTGACTAGATCATGGTATTCCTCAAAGAAATCAATTTTGAACAGATTTTGAGGCACTTCATTGGCACTACCCCTCTTGGTCTTTAACCATTGTTGATTGATCGTTCTTTTGCATCCAAGAGGGTCCTATTTCCATATGTTTTGAGAAAATTCCTTCTTTGTTTCCTCCATCTTATCGAATGTTAGGATGTTGAAAGTTCTACCAATAGACTTGGCAAACAAGTTTTCCAATACTCTCCAATATTTGTCGATTATTTTCCTATTGGAGTGGTAACACTCCTAACAAGCCATGACTAGATCTGAAGCAACCAATGTGGGAGGGAAGTCGACGGCCTTTGCAAGGCCACTCTGATATTCCATGCATCTTCTATGGTAGGGTTAACCATCACCCTTTGCTTAAACTCATCTATGTTTACATGTCTAAGGTCTTTATCTGAAATCGTGTCCCAGGTAGAAGCAAGCTTGGAGGTACATTCCACCCTGTGGAACTAGTATTTTGTTTGTTCTTTTTTTTCCTTGCCCTTGTTGTTCTTGTAGGCTTCTTTCCCTTGTCAACCTTTTCAACGGGCTTCCCTGATGATCCCTCAGCAAGTTCCATAAATCTTGCACATGCAGAGTCAAATAAGTGTTTTTACATATAAAGGAGGTAAGCATTGGTTGAATCCTACAAATCCAAGGTTAGATCAATTTATACATCTTTAAAAGACCACAAAATTCATCATCATTCACCTTGCATGGTTTATTTCGATCATTTGTGCAAATGCGGTCCCAAGAGTGCAGGTTTCCCCTAGGTGGAATCTATTCATGGTGGCTAGAAGAGAACCAGAGTAGGATAGTGTTGGGGTCACAGAATTCCGCAAAATACCTACTCGTAGGGAAGTTTTTGAATGGTTTGTTTGATGATCATATCCCTCATGGAATGATTAGGCACATGCAGAAATCAATCGTGAGGTACTTAAAGTCATTATATTGGGGCCTTAATGCTCTTACAAGCTTGAAGGATGCAGACACCATGGGATGTAAAGACCTTAGAGTTTGGCAGTTAAGTAGAGGCACTAGATGGATCACGACCCATATGCAGAGTTCCGCATTGTGGAACTTGTGGATGCCTTGGGCGTTATGAATCATTCCTTGGAATTTAATCTTTGAAATTGGTCTTCGGAGTGTGGAGGTCAACTACTGGGCCGCCGCTAAGTTTTTTCCATTAAGGAATGGCCATTTGGGGACAGAGGTCTATAGACAATGGTTCACATAGGCGGGCCCGTAGTGATTGCACGGACTAGGACTTTGCAATGGCACACTTTAGAGGGGAAATACCTCCCGTGAGACCTGCATGGTGGGAGGACATAGGCACTTGGGCACTGGATAATGACATTTGATGGACGGATCTTTGATGACGACCACCCGCATAGGTTCACCTACATGGATATTTTATACTTGGTGTTATGTCAAAAGTCTTGAAGTCGAGAAGGAGGCAGAGGGTGCGAAGTTTGCACTACAAGATGGCGTAGTGACTCTACCGTTAAACAATGATGGCTAGGTGATGGTGAACTGCACGAAGCATCCCGTGGAGCAGCTAGGACTTAGTGGTTCTCACTGAATGTTGGGTTTGGCTTTCCTTATGATGAAAATTAAGGAGGAGCTTGTAAAGTGGGATGGAATTAAGGTTTGACCGATAATCAAATAGCGATGGGACAAGAGCCAACCGTAGGTGGAGTCCCACATAGGGATCCCTACAAAGTGTTGTAAACTTAACTATTTATCAAATGAGTTTCAAACATTGAATATGGTAGGGCGCATGAGGCAAGCCACACTAGCACCTTTTCTATGCAAAGAACGACCATGGTGGAATGAGGTTACGCACAAGCACAAATACATGATTTCAACTAGCACTAAGGAATTTTAAAAGGGTTCGTTGGGGTGGAGTAGGGTTTAATCTCCAAGGATTTTAAATTAACAAAACCCTAACCGTATTTCAATGATTCAAACACCCAATGAAAACAACATGGGATTACCTCAAAATCACTTCAAAATCAGAAGAAAGCCTAGCTCAAATGCAACTGGAAGTTTTGTGTAGGCGAGGAATTTGTCTTCTCTCCTCAAAATTCAAATCGTAGGGTGAAAATAATAGGTGGGGTGCCTCTATTTATAGGAATTTTTACCATTAATGCATGCATTAAATTCTTAGTATGGTGGCAGCTGGGTTGGTGGGGCTGCAAAAACCCGCGCAAGGTTGGATGTTTCGTGAAGACCCAGATGGTGAAAGAAGATGTGGATCTTGCCATGCAAGTGGGTGTTGGGGTTTGGATGCTTCTTAGAAGCAAATCAAAAAGGGAAGTCTACACTAGAAGACCCACAGATACCGGTCTGTGAGGCCTAGTGGATGCATCGGAAAAAGACACAAGGAAACCCACAAACTTAAATCCGCAAAGGCAAAAGACTTAGAAAAATTTCAACAGGTGATTTCGGTCAAGTAAAATTTGATGCCTTTACTACATGTGACCAATTCAATCTCAAACATAGGGACATGCAAAATGAGGCAAAAGAAAAAATGACCCATCAGGAGTGAAAGAATAGGAGGGTTCCCGATCTGAACGGGGCATGTGTGTTATAGGCACAATAGGTCAAAAATAGACTTACTTGCACAACTTGCCATAGTAAAGGTAGGGAATACATAAATTGTAGCTAAAAGAAGAAGAACCCCTTTCATAAGAACCCCAACTTATCACACTACAATGTCTCTAGGATTTCAGTTATGGAAAATAAATCAATAATTTTCCCAACAAAGAGAAGAGTGGAAGAAGGAAAAACAAAGGATGATTTCAAACCATAACAGAGTATTAGAAAACAAGAAAGTGAAATTGAAAAATATGATAGTTAGATTTGAGGAGATAGAAAATAAGGCTACACAAATCATCAAATGTAGACCTCTTGCTAGGATTATGCTTTATTTTTACAAGATAAATTATTGAGTTTCCAATTCAGTCAACTGATCAGTAACTTTCCAATTTCCATGAGAAGGAAATTTTACTTTTTAAATATTTTTGTTGATTCTACACCTGATATGCACTATCATTTATGTCAATTTTATTTACATAACTATGATGTGCCAGACAATATAGAATAGAACCCATTGATATTTGTGGTTGATTTATAAGTTAGGGCACAAGCTTCCTACTTCATAAATGAAACACAGAGGGGTGAATCAAGAAAGATTATGTTAAGATAGAGAAATCAATTGCTCTCCAAGTCAGAAAAGAATCCAAGAACCCTAGTGTAATAATAGAAGAATGGACAAAACTTCTAAAGTATAAGGGTGTAGGTAGGAAAATTATGAATTTAAGAATAAATTATTATAGCAGGATGCAAAGACTAATTGTAAGTCTTGTCCATCTTTCTTTTCATTTTGTACAAGAAAGATGGGAATGTTTGACCCTTGAATTATAGAAAAATGAACCCCGCTCTATATACAACTTCGTATCCATGCTTGAAAGGACCCACAAGTACATGGATATTTCCAAAGAAAAGGGACTTATGTGGGCACTTCTTACCTTCTAGTCACCTATGCTTTTCTACCCAATGCTACATTGGAAAAGAGAAAAGAATGTAGAATAGGAGGAAGATGAGAATGTCAAATGGGAAAGACTTTCATGCTATGTAGGTTTTTATTTGAAGCAGCTAAAAGGAGTATATGTGATTATAGATCTCAAGGAGATGACCTTGCAATACAACCTTTGGGCTTAAATTGTTTTTCTTGAGGACAAGTAAATGTCTAGTTGGGGGGAATGATGAGGCTAATTATTATCTAGTTTTTTGTTGTTTAGTACATACTTTTAAATATTTCTAGATACTCATTTCATACATATTCTTGAACTTTACTATCTTTTTATGATCATCATACAACTTGAACTTGGTTTTAGTATGTGGAAATATGATTATGGTATGTTAGTAATTGCATGGTTAAAATGTGTGAATATATATGGAATGTCATGTAGATCTATGTTTAAATTATGGTTATTAGTATTGTGTATATGTTTAGGTGAACTAACTCTTTGCAGCCAAGAAGCCAAAGCAAGCAGATTGTAGCTTGTAGCAACTAACAAGTGTAGCCTATAGCCAAAGGAGTTTCAAACAACGATGCAAGGGAAGTTCCAAAATAAGAATAATGTAGTTGTTGTAGAATTGGAAACATTTATTTATAAGGATGATTGTGAGTCACCATGTCATTCAATAAGACTACTAAAGGAGATGAAACCTGCTATGATTGGGAATCCAACGTGATTATTTCCACGGTCCATGTTTCTATTTTACCGTTGTAGCAAAGTTGCAGTCCAAATCAACTTCTTCTACCTTTTTCAGTTATGTTTTTTAAGTTATGTAGACTTTTTCATACTCTATTTTATAGGAGAGTGGTGATTTGCATTTATATTTCTGTTTTGAGTCCTTTTTTTCAAAAAGACTCACCCAAACCTATGTATATACATGGTTCGGTAGTCAAGGAGAAAAAATCATAGTAGATATAGTAGATGGATATGATCAGATAGTTTTCTTTTGTTACACAAACAATACTTGTTTCCAGTTATGTTTTTTACGAATAAGATATCCTTGAAGATTTTTATTATATTGTGATATCTTGTGTTATGCAATGAAGGAGTTTTCAATTACTATTATGTTTAATTGATTTGAGAAGCTAGATTTGAGTTTATCCTATGGAGGCACTCACTTGAGAAAGGGCCACTCAAGGTAACTATTCCCCACTTTAATATATGCACACTTATGTTGTTGTTAGTGTAGTTACCTTTATTATTGCATTTGTCTTAATCAAATTCTTCATGTTGTGAATTTTAATTAAACCATGAATAAGATCTTGTCTTGTATTTAACTCTTTGTTTATCTCAATGCATTATCCTCCGGAGTGAGTCAAATTTAGTATCATTAGTTATCTATAGAGTTTAGTTTTGACAATGAACTAGTCACAGTCTTTAGCTATAAGTACCTGTAGCAATAGTTACATATTCAATTCTTTTTACTGTTATTTAGTTTATGTTTTTCCCACATGTGTAAACACCTATACTAGGATGATATAGGTAGTGTAGAGTCTCTAGATTCACATAGTGCTAACATCATCACAAGCTTATGCTAGCCTTCATTGATAATTAAATAGAGTATTTACAAGGGTTTAGTGGATTGGTTAGTTAGGTACCCCCTTTGAATTATGTGAATATCACCAAGTTTAATGAATATTAATTGGGTCTTACAATCCCCACATGAGGTGACACAACCAGAGCATAGGCCACCACCTAGCACAGGGCACCATGTTGACCTTTTTTAGCACATGTCCAAGTGAAGGATAGCTTATGATGATGTTATGAGGACTATTGATTTATCTATAGTGGATATTGAGGAGGTTCAAGCTAGGGAGGAGCAATGGAGAGTTGCACATGAGGAGCATAGAACTACACATGAGGATTTCAAGACTACATATGAGGAACTTTGAGCCACCCAGGTTCCATTTGAGAGTGAGACACAAGATTACTTATGGTCAAAACTCAATAGGTTGCAAGTGGAACTCACTAGGGTGCAAATGGAAAAAGATCAGATATACCAAGAGTGTGTCAAAGCTCTCGTGTGTGAGGGTGTAGCCTTCGGCCATATGCAGGTTCTATGAGAGTGGATGAGATCAATGAGTTGATCCCACACCACTGTATCTCAATGGGCACCACCATAAACACTAGGCTCCAAGGGATTTGGTAGCCATAGACCCTCCTAGATTGACTATCTTATGACACTACACATTTTGTTACTATGGTGACTATGATGTATATAATCTTTATGATCTATATATTTGAACATGTTTTATTTCTATAAATTTTTGTTTGGATTATATGTCAATGTGATCTATTAAGAAATTTGTGTAACCTTATTTAATAAATGTATCCATGATCTAATTGTTATGCTATCTAATCAAACATTTATGTCTACTTAGATAGTACATTTTTAATTAAGTGTGATCATGTTAAAATAGATGCCCTTATGATCTAATTTGGGAATTGAATGCATTTAATTATCTAAATTAACACAACACACATATGATTGAATGGCATGTAAAAACAGGTCATGATTCAAACCAATGAAAAATTACTCAAAATAATTTAAGGCACACAAAAATGTTTTTCAAGAATGACCCAATGTGAGATAAAATAGAAAACTATCTACTTAATCTAACAACACGCTTTAACATACATAATATTCAAAATATTTTCTAAGTGTAATATCTATGAAAATGTGCAGCATTGATAGGTTCTTTAAGAGGTGTACCATCTATTTATTTAAGTTTGTAAGCTCTAGACCCATAGCTTTCATCAATGACATAAGGTCCTAACTACTTCAGGCTAAACTTTCCCTTATCATGTAGAGTGGAATTAACATTATGTTCATTTTCATATGACACCAAATCCTCTTTTTTAAATGAATGAGGAATGGCATTACCATTGTACTTGTGTTGTATTCTTTTTGAATAAGCTTGGAGATGTTTGAGAGCATTTATACATTGTTCATCAATAATTTCAAGTTCTTACAACTATTTTTTTTATAAGTGTTATCATCAATAAGTCCCTGAAGAGAAATTTATAATTATGGAATTTCTAACTCCAAGGGCATGATTGTGTTTGCAGCTTAAACTAGGTTATAAGGTGTGTTAGAATTTTTTCACTAGTAATGTTGTTTGGAAACATCAGCATGAGGTGCATATATTTCTTGATTCAGTGTTACCATTGATGTCAACATTGTTATGATCATTTTAGCATGGTTTGGAAGCATTCTTGAAGACATTTGGATAAAGCAAGTTGATCCAGAAAACATGGTTATACAGGAGTTTGGCTAAGTATTTCCTTTGACAGTACTATGGTTCAGTGTGTCAACTTTTGGGTTTACACTTCACCACAACTTGATATATTACTGTATGATTCTAACTATAGTTTTGAGATCATTAGATGCATCTACATTCAATATTTGGTGACATTTTTTGAAGTATTTTGAAAGATGTGAATGACAAATTCCAATTATGTATATTACAATCATTCCCTGTACAGTGTATCAAGTGTGGAAGATTTCACATTTCTTCACAAATAATTTTTTTTTTTACAATGATGAGGATAAGCTATTAGATGTCAGTTGAGTGAGAATTCAAAGGAAGATCAAGTTTTGAAGTCACACATGTGGCGAATTGTATGTACATATGAAGGTTTTGTGTTTAGGTCTATTTTTGGGCCGACCTAACACATTTGATGTTGTGTGGAGGAAACGCAAGTAATTTTATCTTATGTGGGATCTATACTAGGTCCATCCCAACCTATCTTAAGGTGAATTAAATTTTGAATGATGGTACGAGATGTGTATATGATGTTTTGAGGATGACATGTATAATTTTATGTGTTACTTCTAATCAGGCCAACCTAATTGAAGTTGCACTTGACATAGATATATATATATATATATATATATATAGGAGATTAACTTCAAAATTTTGGTGTGTGTCCAAGAGTGGAATATGAGTGATGATGAAGGGATAGAGAGAGCAAATTCTATGCAATTATTGAGAGATATATGACATGTATGGTGCTTCACCTACATGTGTGTGATGTGAATATAATTAGAATTGAGCACATTGCAAGCAGAGTAGAGTATTGATTCAAACCTATGTGAAGATCATTTTATACTTCATTAGAATTAAAAATCCAGAATATGATAGATGTTATTGTATCAATTCAAATGGGTTGTGTATCCACCCCTTCTTTCTATCTTACTTTCTATGGGCAGTGAGTTCACTTGGATAGTGAGTCCACCTGGTAGTGAGCCTTTTTGTAATATCTTATATTCAAATATAATGTATTGTGAGCTAACCCTCACCGTGGTTTTTCCCATTTTGGGTTTTCCATGTAAAAAATTGGTGTTCATATGTCATGTGATTTTGTGGATGTCTTAATTTTTTCATTCATCACTATCGTTATATTTATTTTGATAAGTGGATGGCTTATGTTTAATTGGTTTATAGGAATACTGATTCACCCCCCCTCCTCTCAGTATTCTAGTTGTTCAACAATTGGTATCAATGTTTGGATCCCTAGAAGGAGCTTGACTGCTTTGGGAAGATCTTGGAGTTTGAACACATGTTTGATAGAAAGTATCCTATTCCTTCGAAAGAATTTCCTATTATTGAATACACTAAAAAAGACTTCATGATTGAAAAAGAATAACTCAAAGTTTATCTTGAATATCTTAACAGAGTTGAAGATGAAAACAGAGATCTGAAGGAAAATCTTAAAGAGGCAAATTAATGTATCAAAAAATTGAGAAAGAAGATCAAGAAATTTAGAGAAAGGCATAAGAAAGTTAATGAGCAATTAAAACAAGCAAATGAGAATATCATTGTATTGAAAGTGCAAGTGGAAGAAAAGAAAAGATTGACGAATGTCTGAATGCAATGGTGGAAATAAATTATAATGAATGCATGAGGCTTGAACAAGAAGTGATAAATCTGAGATCAAATTTGGAGAAGGCAAGAAGCTATGAGGATAAATTCAAGACAAGCTCTACAATGCTTGATGAATTAATTGTAGGATAGAAAGAATCTACAGACAAAGGTGGTTTGGGACTTGAAAAGGGAGAAAGCTCAAAAGAAAACCAGAATGCAAAGAATATTGAAGACAAGAAGAACAATGGTATGCTCCAGAATCAAGGAAACAATGCTAGAAGACCTCCTATCAGATAACCAAATTCTCAAAGGTACTCATCTTTTAATGGTACTTGTTACTTTTGTAATAAATTTGGACATAGATAAAAGGAGTGTAAAAGAAGAATGAATCAAAATGTTTTATCTTTTATTGGTCAATACTTTGCATGTAAGAAATTTGGACATAGAGCAAGTGAATGCAAAAGTCAAATGATGAATGCATATAACAATGGTAGAATGATTCAATCTTTCAAAGGTTATTTATAAATTATATGGATTTGGACACAAGGCTAACCAATACAAATCTAGAATGAATGAAAGGAATAATGCATAGAGAAATATCATATGCAACAATTGTACAAGGCTTGGACATATTGCTAAATTTTCCAGAAATAAAAACACAAGGAAGAATGACCCAATGAATAAGAATGAACCGGTTAAGAAGATTGATCTGGATGAAGTAAAGAAGGAAATGGAAAAAGATATGGAGAAATAAGGAAGAGACTGAGGATAAGGGAGAATCTATACCACCCTCTGGTAACTAATCCCAGAGCTATGGCTTAGGGGGAGCTTTAATAAATATCTTATGACCCCTAGAAGAAAAGTGTTTCTTGAGATACATCATGAAGATATGTGTTAAAGAGTGAAATTCTTAATCTAAGGAATAAAATTGTGAAAGAAAATATTCTAATGTTGTAATTTATGGAGCTTTGAAAGTTGACTGTGCATACAAATTTTTAGGGTTATCAGCCTTTTTTCTAAAGCATTTATTGCTAAAATGGGTCAAATCAGAGAGTTAAAAGCATGCTTGACAAGAAAAATCCATCTCATTGAAATTATAAGAAGAATAGAAAAGGAGCAAGAAGTGAGTTTGAAGGGTGTGAAGCATCTCCAAGTCACAAAATTCCAAAACCCTACTTCATCGAGCAAGAGAAAAAGTTATTTAATAATCTCTACACATTTTAATTTTCTAGAATTATCAATGGAAGGCAAGTTTAATGCAATGGAGACATTGGAAAATATGGATATTTCTCAAAGACTGCAACCCAATTTTAAGAGATATTTTTCCAAAGCTTTAAAAGTTGATCCCATAGGTGCATTTTTGCATATACCTCTTGGGTTTGTACCTACTAAAGATATTAGAGCTTATATTCATGGGAATATGGAATAGCACACCTAAAAAAATATTCCATATATAGGTAGATTAGTTGGCCAGAGAAGATTACAATTTGAAATTAGAATACAATATCTTGACAGAGAAGAAATTAGATGTGTGGCACTGGTTTCCAAATTTTTCAATGAAGAGAAGTGTATTAGAATGGCATTGAGAATAATACATGATCATTTCATGTGGATTTATGGTCCCCACATTATTACTAAAGAAGTGATCAGAGAAATCACTGGTTTATGGTCCATTGGACCAATTCCAATCCAGAAATCTACCAAGAACAAAGATATAATGTTACAAAAGGGTACTGCAATAAACCCTATCAAAAATCTAACAATTCAATATACAGCTATGATAATTGGGCACGTGCTTTATGAAGATAATTTAGTTTCTACCACCGTAATTCATGCGGCAATGGATATGATTGAGAATAATCGTGAATATGATCTTTGTGAGTTACTTTGGAAACAACTAACGGAGAACCTGAAGGAAATAAAGAAGAAAAAGCATGTATTCAAGTATGGTACATTGATAATATGTTTGGTTTTTTACTTTATGAAGGAAGTTTTGATAGTTGGAAAGGTTATTTGGTCAAATGAAAAACTTGTTGCTCATCAAATAAGAGACTACAAAAGAAATCTCAGAGATTTGGATGCTCAGGGTGATGCCCTTACAACATTCTTTGCAATGTTTCAAAGGAGAATGAATATGGGACAAACAATTCTGAGAGATGTGGTAGAAAATATATGACATTACATTTTTTGGTTTCCATTGATTATTGCATAATGGAAGTACTTGAACACAAAATTGTTTGGATCCCAAAGTTTGGTTATGAAGTGACACAAGAAGTTGTTATTGTTTGTGTTGAAAGTGTTGTTGAACAGTCCTAAGGATCCTACCAGACCAAGAGTTGGAAAATTTAGAGAGAACACAATGGAATTTTCTCATAAATTCAAGAAATCATAGATACAGAAATAGATTGAAGCTGAGGCAGAATCATGTGCCAGAGAGTTTGGAATTTCAATGGAATCTGTGAGGGCAGCTATAGAAAGAGCTAGAGCTGACATGAGTATAGAAGAGGCCTTTGATAGCTCTAGGAGATCAAATATTACATCCTGTAAGAAGAGGACACCCACAGGTGGTCCTCCAATAGTCCATACCATCAGGGCAGAAGAAAATAAAACCATAAGGAGAGTTAAGAAGAAATCCATGAGGAGAAAGGAAGCAAGTATCACTAAAGAAGATATAGATGATGCTCAACATGATCATGAGATCATTATAGCTGAAAAGACAGGACAAGAGATAATGGAGAACTTCAAGGGATATGTCTTTGTACTTAGAGAACAAGTTGAAGCACAAATTGAAGCATAGATTGCAGAAAATAAGTTATTGGACATCACATAAAAGTGTGCATCTACACATAGCAAAGTGGAAGAGATTTTGAAGGATGTTCATGCCTGTGAAGAGGAAGCAGGGAGTCTATTCCTGCATTGCATGAAGTTGCCTGATATTACACAAAGCATAAAGGATGTTATGAATATGATTGAGACACAAATACGCTATGCATCAAATACTTATGACCTTATACAAGACAAAGATGATCAGACCTGGACTGCTCTAGTAACCTTACATGAAGAATAATTTACCCTACAGAGCTAGAAGGTAGAAACAATAAAACAATTTGAGAAGCTAAGGAACTTGGTGAAAATAAAGCATATACCTATCTCAAGTGCCCTTTCCAATATAGACAACATTTCAGAGATAAATCTTAACCCTTGTACTCCAGAAGAAGGAAAAGAGATCTTAGTAAAACTTGATTTATAGCACAAGATAATTGCAGCAACAAAGGAACAATGGGAAGAAGAAAAATACACTTGGAAATTCATCCCATGGAAGCTTCAAGGGTGAACATCTTCAGGTTGGCAATTTTCACTCTTATGCATTTTTCAAATTTTCATATTCTTTTTTCATATATGCAGATGGTATAGAATTTTTTGGTTAACTCCCTGAGGGGGAGTCTATACACTCTTTCAGTCATTTTTTCTCACATATATATCTAGGGGGGAGTATATAGAGTTTTTTAATATCGATACGCCCTTTTCCATTGATGTCAAAAGGGGAGAGATACTTGAATTTTTTTGGAGAGATACTTGAAAACACTTAGAGAAATATTGAGAAAGACTCTTGGGAGAATATGTGTAAGGGGGACAGACAAGTTTTTGAAAAAAAAAAATTGATATGCATGTTTCCATCAATGAAAAAGGGGGAGATTGTTGGAAGTTTGTCATTGGTGATGCTATTTGACAACATGAGCATGAGGTGCATATATTGTTTGATCCAGTTTTGTCATTTATGTCAACATTGTTATGATCATTCTAGCATGTATTGGAAGCATTCTTGAATACATTTGGACAGAGCAAGTTGACCCGAAAAACATGGTTAAATAGGAGTTTGGCTAATTATTTCTTCTGATAGTATTGTGGTTCAGTGTGTCATATTTTGGGTCCACACTCCACCACAAGTTGATATATTACTTTATGATTCTAACTACATTTTTGAGATCATCATATGCATCTACATTCAGTATTTGGTGACATTTTGTGAAGTATTTCAAAAGATGTGAAGGACAAAGTTTAGTTTTGTATATTACAATCATTCCTTGTATAGTGTATCAAGTGTGGGATATTTTGCATTTCTTCGCGGATAATTATTTTGTTCTATGATGAGGAGGATAAGCTATTAGATGTCAGTTGAGTGGGAATTCAAATGAAGATTGAGTTTTGAAGTCACATGTATGGCTAATTGTATGTACATATGAAGGTTTTTTGTTTAGGTATATTTTGGGCTGACCTAACACATTTGACGTTGTGTGGAGGAAAAGCAAGTAATTTTATCTTATGTGAGATCTATATTAGATCCATCCTAACCTATCTTCAGGTGAATTAAATTTTGAATGATGGAACAAGATGTGGATATGATATTTTGAGGATGCCATGTCTAATTTTGTGTGTTACTTCTAATTAGGTCGACCTAATTGAAGTTACACTTGACATAGATATATATAGGAGATTAACATCAGAATTTTGGTGTGTGTCTAATAGTGGAATATGAGTGATTATGAAGGGATAGAGAGAGAAGATTGTATGTGAGTGTTGAGAGATATATGACATGTATGGTGCTTCACCTACATGTGTGTGATGTGAATATAATTAGAGTTGAGTAGATTGTGAGAGGAGCAGAGTATTGATTCAGACTTGTGTGAAGACCACTTTGTAATTCATTGGAACTGAAATCTAGCATATGACATATGTTATTGCATCAGTTCAAATAGGTTGTGTAGCCACCCCTTCTTTCTATCTTACTTACTTTTTGTGGGCACTGAGTTCACTTGGACAGTGAGTCCACTTGATAGTGAGCATTTTTGTAATATCTTATATTTAGATATAGTATATTGTGAGCTAACCCTCACCATGGTTTTTCCCATCTTAGGTTTTCCACGTAAAAACATCAGTTTTCATGTGTCATGTGATTTTTTGGATGTCTTCATGTTTTCATTCATCACTGCAGTTATATTTATTTTGATAATTGGATTAATTTGTTTAAAGGAATATTGATTCACCCCCCCCCTCTTAGTATTTTGAGTATTCAACAAGGTTTGTTTCTTGTAAATGTTCAAATACTTGTGTGATAAGCCCATAACACGTAAGTTAATTGAGTGTGTCAATCCTTATTATGTTTACTAACTATTTTTTGTAAGATTTTCTCTAATAATTTATTCATTGCTTCTACTTCACCATTAGGTTATGGATAATAAGGTGTTGAAAAGCGATTTTGAATGTGAAATGTCTCCAAAATTTTCTTCACTTCATTTTTCTTGAGTAATTTCCTATTATCTAAGACTATGGAAAAAGGAGGACCAAATCAAGCAATAATGTTATCTAGGATAAAATGGCCTATTACATCAGTAGTCATGGATTGAAGAGCAATCACCTCTACCCATTTTGTGAAATAATCTATGGCAGTGATTATAAACATATGTCCCAAGGAAGAAGGATATTTTTTTCCAATAAGATACAAGCCCCACACTTAAAAAGGCCAAATAGGAATTTGGGCACGCAGTTCGGAAGTAGGAGCAGGAATTAAATTATTATGTTCTCGACATTTATGAAACTTCTTAATGTGATAAAATTAATTGTGTTCCATGTTTCACTAATAATATCCTATGCGAATTAACTTTTAAACTAATTAACTTCCTCCAAAATGTCTCTTGCAAGCACCCGCATGAGCTTCCATAAGGGCTATAAAGATTTCATGTTGTTTAAGACATCGAAGAAGAAGACCATTAGATGACCACCTATATAACACATCCACTAGCATTATATATCAAGCTGTAAGTTTTTTAACACGAGCTTTAGTGTTTTTGGTAGTTGGTTTAAGAAAATACCTTCTTTTAGGTAATTAAATATCGGCATATACCATTCACTGGAGGCTTTAATATTGGAAACTAATACATTCTCTTCATTGTTTCATCTATTTATGGTTTTTTTAGAGTATGGATAATCAATGTGAAATCCTCAAAAGAATCTTTGAGAAACAAGGGAAGCATTGCTTGCCATTGCATCTCCATGTCAATTATCTTTACATGGGACATTGTCAATAGTGTACAATTCAAAACAATCTAGAAATGTCATTGTAAGATATTTATATTGTGATAACTTGTCATGTTTCTCTTGATAGGTCCCACTAATTTGTTTTATTATCAATTATGAATCACCAAATATATGAATGTGTTGAACATCTAAAGACAAGGTTGCATGTATCACAACAATAAGGGCCTCATACTTTGTAGTGTTGTTTGTACATAGGAAATTTAAATGGTAGGATAAGGGAATAGGATTTCTTGAAGGTGGTATTAATATAAACCATGCTCCAAAACCAATTTGGCACTTACAACCATCAAAATATAGCTCTCATGTTTCATTTTTATCTATCTTCAACACATTCTCATCGGGGAATGATTCATGGTTTGGAAATGATAATGGTGAAGGAGCATCAGCTAAATGGTCAGTCAATGCTTAACCTTTGATCTATTTTTGAGGGGAAAATTTAATGTCAAACTCAATTAACAATATAACCCACTTAGACAAGCATCTTGAAAAGTTTGTTTTAAAAAAAAATAGTTTCAAGGGATCAAATTTCATGATGACATGCACTTTTGAGTTAAATAAATAATGTCTCAATTTGTTAGTGGAAAACACAAGATCCAAACATTGCTTCTTTATAGTTGTATAGCAAGTTTCATAATCAATCAACGTTTAACTAATGTAGTAGACATGATGCTCTTTTCCATTCTTATCTTGTTGAGCCAATAATGCAGCAAGAGCATGGGTTGATGTCGATATATAAAGGATGAAAGGTTTTCCTTGAACAATGGGTTGTAAGATAGTAGGATTTGCTAAGTATTCTTTCAAAAATTTAAAATATTTTTGACAATCCCCATTCCATCTAAATTTTGATTCCTTCTTAAGGATCTTGGTAAAGGGAAGAGTCTGATCCACCAACAATGCAATGAAATGACGAATAGCTTGAATCTTTCCTTGTAATCTACACAATTGAGAAATATTATTAGGAGGTGGCATATTTATTATAGCATCAATATTTTTTGTTTCCACCTTGATGCCTCTATGTGACACTATAAAAAAACCCAACAATTTTCCACTATCCACACTAAAGACACATTTCCTCGGGTTTAATCTCATTTTATACTTGTGAATTATTTCAAAGATTTGTCAGAGGATTTTGACATGATCTTAATGAGTTATAGACTCAGCCAAAATATCATCAACATAGTCCTTCAAAATTTAATGTATGAACTCATGAAATACTAATTTTGAATAGCTCTTTGACATATTGCTCTATCATTTTTCAATCCAAAAGGCATAATGACCCAAAAAAATGTTCCCAAAGGTGTAGTAAAATTTATCTTATATTGATCTTGGGGGTTGATGAAATTTGGTTATATCCTGAAAAACCGTCCATGAATTATAATAAGGCATGTCATACAGTTGAATCTACTATCATATCATTAATATTAGGAAGGGGAAATCATCCTTTAAAGATGCTTTGTTGAGGTCACAATATTAGACATATCCAAGGTGAATAATCAATAGGGTGAATAATCCATCTTCTAAGAGTTTTTCAATCTCAACTTTGACCTATAATGTTATCTTGGGATTAATCTTGTGTATCTTTTGTCTCACAGGTTTAACATATTTTTCAAGAACAATGTCGTGTGAAACTATCTTAGGGTCAATACCCAACATATCCGAATAATTCCAAACAAAAATCTTACGTAAATCATGTAATAATGTTGTGTGATCATCTTGTTCATCATCATAAAGACAATTTCCTATTTGAATCACCTTTTCTTGTTAGATGTATACATTCGTATGTTTATAGTGTCTCCCACAAGTAATGCATTTTGATTTGAAACCTCAAGAATTTGTTGAGATCCATCTTGTTCAATATCACTTGATTTAGTTTCTTCCCCAAAGTATCCTTTACCACTTAAACAATAGGTGAAGCTTTAATTATGTTGGTGAATTGGTAAAGTATCATAGATTTCAAAAAATTATGCTAAAGATTCATCATTTTGAAAGGTGTCCATTGGCATATCTTTACTTGTGTTATCTATCATTTCAGGATATATCAACTTTAAGGTTATCTTAGGAGAATATTTTGTGATGACGTTGATATTGATTGAAGGTATTTTTTATTCTTCTATTATCTTTGAAGAATAATAACTGAGACCTCTTGCTTTCTCTTGTATGTTAGGTTCTATAGGAACTCAAATACCTTGTTCTTTTAGCCCGCATCCTTTTCCGTTATAGCCAAATTGTTTCAAGAGTTGATATCCCCTTCCATAAAGGGCTTCTATTTCTTTCAAGGATGGTGGTTTCTCATGTTCAACTTCATAATAAGTGGATGTATAACTTTTGTCTTCTTCTTCACTAGAAGTTGTGGATTTGAATGCTTATGATGAATTTGTTACAAATTATGTTGAGACTATTGTAGCTTCTTTTCCTTTTTCTGGTGTTGTTTGTGTGATCTTATATTCACCCATAAATGTAGGTGTAAAGTCTAATAAACCCCAATCATCTTCCAATAGCTTTGTCACTGGTGAAAGACACTCATCTTTTTCTTTATTTTGCAAAGGTTCCACCTTTGAAATTGGTATCAATGTTCTTAAAGGACTTTTCATTCTGCTATCAATTTGTAAACAACTTTCAAACTTTGGATCAAGATATATTATGTAAACCTTATTATAAGTGTACTACAATAGACGATGTAATGTTGAAGGCACCATATTCATTTCATGAATCTATGGTCTACTCAAGAGGATATTATATGAAAGATCATTGGGCATGAAATGGATAGGAGTTTATAAATTGACATATGCAACTTTGACAAGTAATGTTATCACACCAAGCGGTTTTTTTCCCACATTATCATAACTATGGATAGACAAAGAATATGACTGAATTTTAGTCTTATCAACTCCAATTCTATCTAAAAGATTTACACTACAAACATTGAGTCCTGAACCATTGTCGACGAGAATATGCCTAATCCCAACCTTGTTTATAATAGCCAATATCACCAAAGAAACATTTTGTTTCTATGTTTCCAATGGAGGTAGCTCACTTTGATGGAATATAATTTCCACACTAGTTGAATTCATATTCTCATCTAAAGTTTCCACATCATTTGGTTGCACACTAGGGGGTTGCACTAATTTTTGTAAAGCACTTTGAAGCATTCCATTGTAAATGGATGATGTTTGAATCAAATCCAACAAGGAGATCTTAGCTAGAGTGTTGCAAAGTTGTTCCAGAAGATCATACTCCTTCCTAATACTTGATGGTAAACATGGTGTACTAGGTAAAACAGGTTGTGGAAGGGGTATAAATGTAGGATTGGCCTATGTTTGTCTTGGTTTCCTATTGTTTCTTGTGTTATATGTATGAGCAATTATATGGTAACTTGGTTTTTGTGACACATTGTTGCTAGTGAGTTATTTTATAAAATTTAAGATGTGACCTTGAGATTTTGGTTGGTTTTGGGGTGGTCTTATGATGAGCGCTAGTTTGTTTTGGACTTGAGATTATTGTGAAGGTGGGTAAATGATGAGTTGGGGTGTAATTTTATTTATTGTTCATTATTTGGTTGGGATGTCACAAGACTTAGTGGATGATCTTGGTGAGATGAAGTCCTCAAGTGTGTCATCTAACATATCAAAGTCATCACAACTAAAGGGATTAAGAGGTATACAATGAACTTGTAGAAAGAGATCTGACATGATCAAATGACTATGATTTCTCTGAGATTAATCATTAATTTTTTATGCACGTTTAAACTAACTGAGATTGAAAATAGGTTTATAGAGTTGTCATTGATCTAGAAATCATATTGTAGACCTAAAAATTGGCAATAAATGATAGTTTTTTTTAGTTTTGAAGCCATTTTTGGAGGACTGGGTCACCCAATGGTGACTAGGTCTTGCTATGGCTATTTTAAAAGTGTTATATTTTGAGGCTTGGTTAATAGGAATCAAATGTGTTTTAGTTTGCAAACTCAGGTTTAGGATTGTTTTTGTTACTGTTTTATGAGTTTCCAATTTGTGATATGTATTGTAACAAACTATGTTTTTGAATGCAATGAAAACTAATCTACCTAGATTATGCAATGATTAAAAAAACGTAAATAGTTGTCCTATAAATTTGAAAATTTCAAGTACAGAAGAGTAAAAATCTTTTAATTTTATCTAGAATCTAAGAAAAATGACAATTTTTTTTAACATGCAACAACACAGTTTCAGAATTTCAAAATAGAGATTTACCAATAGAAAAATAATGCAAATGTAGACACAAAAATGTGTGAAAAACATTCTTAAACACCTATACAAGGAGTGGGTCATCCCTGGGTGATTGAGTCTTTGAGCAAGGTTCTAAAAACTACAAAATTGAATGTTTAAATTATTACTTAATGTTATCATTCCTAATTGCAAACAGGTTTTACAATGACTATTTTTATAGAATTTTTAAATGAGATGTAAATGCAAATGTATGACAATTTTGGAACAAAATGATACTTTTTTAATGCAATTTTAAAATCAAAATATGATCTATATGACTAAAACACACTGCAATGCAAGCTATGATGCAATAAGAATGCAGTATTTTTGGATTTCTATAAGTTTTTTATGATGCAATATGCAACCCTAAATGAGAAAAGAAAAACATAATGATGCAAATCCTAGATCTAGGGTTTGAAAGTACTACCAAATTAGAAAGCTATGATGTCAAATGTCGAGTTCACCAAAATGAAACATAAAAATGTGGGGTATCCCTAAGTTTAATACTCATAACCTAGGGCTAATTCCATCATTTATAGAATTTCATTGGGATGAAAATCAACAAGATGTATGGATTGACTTTTAACCTCCAAGGTGAGTCAATCAGACCTGTATCTAATCCCTTTGAGTGTTAGGAATGATTTGGAAATGATTTGAAATGATTAACCTAGTTATATAAATGACCTAATATGATAAATGCAGTTTATTGAAGATAAATAAAGGGAAACAAAATTCTACAAGTGGATCTAGGAAATACATACTGGTGTGTACTTGTCACCAAAAGTAGGATCTGAGTGTTGTAGCAGGGTTGGGTCACTCCTGGGCAGTTGGGTCTTTGTAGGCCTTTCCAAAACTTCAAACTTTGATCATGTAACCCCTTCCTCTACTTTTTGTTCCTATACCTCTAAATATTTGTCTTCGGATCCAAACCTACAATAGATCTGTAAAATAAATTGTTTGGGTGGCTATATGGTGGTTTTCCTTAGTTAAACCCCTATTTTGGTAATTAAACCTCAAAAAATATCCAAATATCTGATAAAAGACAATGTGTGTGAGACCTAACCTTATGTGCATATAAGGTTGTCATGAGCTAAAATGCAAAGAAACCCTACTCAAGTGCATTAGAGTATGATTCCTATATGACGATGATAAGATAAAATTAGGGAGAAGTCAAAACACCCTAAGTAAATATGAAAATACAATGATACCTTGTTGGAGGTTGTTAGTAAAATGAAGTTTGAAGATGAGAGCACCAAGGAAACAAGTCATTAGGGAGAAGGAAGTGGAAAAATGCATCTCCCAATCCTAGAATCCATTATGCTTTTCCATAAACTTTAACCTTCAATCATGTAATAAAGCTTGATTGAATCTACAAATGGACTTGAAGACCTACAATCTCAAAAAATGTTGCTTCAGGACTTTGAGTTTTGGTTGCTTGAATGTTATCTCTTGTGTTCTCGTTTTGAAATGATGAAAAGATTAGGTATTTATAGGCATTTCTCTAATTTATCGACAATTAGATCCTGATAGATAGCATTTACAATTTGAATTTTGAATGTTAAAATGCCACCAACAATCTATTAAAATTTGGGTCCCTATTAAAAAGGGGGACCCAGTCGCCCATAGGCGAATGGGTCTTGGCCCAAATTTCCAATACACACTTGATCGGGGGAAATTTAATGATTGGTTGCATTTGTTTAATGCTTGTTTCAGTGTCAAAAAATGATAAAAATAGAATAAAGGGAATTATGACCTATTTAGGAAGGGTTAAAAATGTATAAATGCAAGGGTGGCTAAAATAGGTCCAAACTAGGCATGAAATTGTACCATCACCTACAAGGGATTATAATTTTATACGCTACACCTAGTAATCTTGCCACTAAAATAAATGTCTATGATTTACCTAAGATCTGCATAGGAACATCTTTATTGGACGACCAATTGATTATGACCCTTTTATACTTCCTTGTTGACTAATGGGTTGTTGATTCATAATTATATGTTATATTGTAGGTCCTCTAGTGATGTAATGCATCTTAATATTATGAATGGGTTAGGTTTGCATGTTTCTAAATCATATGCTAAATTCTTTGCTATTGACTCTTAGGAGATAAATGTTGTTGGGATTATTAAATATATAGAGGTCTAATTTTCTACATACCCAAGCAAGTATTTCCTAGCATACATTATCATTGTTGATTGAAATTATACATGGGGTATTTTTTTGTCTAGAAAGTGGAAAACATCTATTAGTAGTGTTAGTACCCCATTTTATTCTATCCATTTTTTCTTGAGTCACAGCTTCCTCATGTATTTTGGCCATAATTAGCTCATCATTTATAACCAAATTGAGAAATTTTCCTAATAGGTTTCCATTGGTCAAAGTTTACATAACTATCATTCTTCATCACCCCATGTGCATAGTAATGTTTTAAGTGTTTCAAAGATCCCAAAATTGTAAGTGTGGGGATACTCTTGATATTTTTCTAAATGTGTACAAATTCTTGAGTTTTAAAGTTTCCCTCCCTAGTATGACTTTCCTGCCAACTCTACCTTTTTCCTTATCAAGATATAAAAGTTAATTTGAGCATACCTTTCCCTTGACCCACACTCTTTCTCTTATCCTTGTGAAAGTCTCAACATTTCTCTCACTAGTATGCTTTACCTCAAATCACTACACTCTAATTCTTTACAGTGTATTATCTTCCATATTCAAAGTTTTTATTATCCTCTTGTGTGCCTCATGGCATAGATTCCTTGAAACCTTCAATCCCTAAATATTGATGTTTTCTTCTATATATTTTATGGTAGCTAGAGATGCAAGCATACCCTTACCTTGGGCATGAGTTATGAAGTATCCTAAACTCTTAATCCTTAATATTTCCCACCAAGTTACCTAATCAAGTTCACAAGTTTGGGCCTTTCCTTGTTTGTGTGTCTTGTAGGATGGATTCCTCAGTATCCTTGACCAATGAATCTTGATAACTTCCTTCATATGTCTCTTTAGACTCAGTGATTCATATATAATCTTATTTTATTTCTTTGAGCATGAGGTATGGCATACTAATCGCTAGTCCTGATAGTGGTATGGATTATGAGGTATATTTGACCTGTAATCCATAAAACTCCACAACACCTGCATTTTACATTATTCACTCCCATGTACCTCCTTGCATAACCTAGGTTACCATCAATGACCAGATTTCATATTTCAACTACTCCAAAAGGGTTTACCACCCAAGAATAACTATTCATCTCAAGGAAATGGATTTACATACAATTATAATAGAAAAAGATGAGGATGACCGTAGTCATTAATATGATGGTTGTATTTATAGCTCCTAATGATTCTCATGCCATCTCGAGATGGTCATTTCAATAAATTTCATGATCTCTTACTTGACTTACACACTAAAACTCAATGGTGTCATTAATGTGCAAGACAATTGAGATAAAAAAGAAGGTTTGTGTATGTCTCATAGGTACCTTTACACATCTTGAAGAGGAAATTTTTACACAAAGTAATTAAATATGATGACATCAAAGGCATGGGATACCTCTACAATGTGGGTGACTTTATTCATTTTCCTAATGTAGCATAAATTGTCGGGTGATATATATTGTCAATTTTTTATTTGTGCATAGATGGAAAAATAGGTTGAAGAATAAGAACAAGACAAAAACCATTACAAACCTTTAGGGTTTTTATTTCAAACAAAGGGTTGAGATATTTTTTATTTTAATCAGCTAGGTTTCATCCCAAACTTGTAATAAAACATTATAATCCTAGGAGAATGGATTAAAAATGTAGATTCAACATTATATGAATGTGTCCATGTGTAATGTGTATATTTGGGTGTTATTTGAAATTAGTTAGCTAGCTAGATAATTGTAAAATTCTTTTAAATATTTGATTAGGTGTCTTTTTTGAATGATATATAAGAAGTGTATGGCTTTTTCATGGATTACTAAGTTAGATTCTTTTAATGTTCTACAAATTCATTCATCTTCTTATTTATATACATAGATCCTAGCATATGTGTAGGATTTAAAAGAGTCTTTAGTAGTATCTTAATTAAGGTGTTGCGAGTGGATTCTAATAATTACATCATTATAGGCACTCATCTACCTATTGGTCAACCTCTCATCATACCAAGAAATAAAATAAATCAAATTCAACTTCATCTCATATTTTTTGTAGTTAATCTTTCACACTACCACATGTATAATAATATTAGGCACTATCAAGAACACATCCTAAGACACTTTATATGGTATTTCATCTACTTAAAGAAGGTACAAGAGCTTTTATTATCAAATAATCATAAAAATATGTAGTAACAACTTGAATAGGAATATTATATGTGTTGGGTATGGTTTGTGGAAAGTTGCATGCAATTTACCTATAATTGCATCTAGATAGAACCTTAGGAAAGCTCCCTTGGCCTAGAAGAGAAAAAAGTTGAAGAATGTCTTCTTGACCTTATTAAATTATTCCAAAGTTTCCCTTCCTAAACATAAGTGTGAAGTCTTCCTCCTTGAATTTGACAACTGTGGTACTTAGGAGAAGGATTTAGGCACTTACAGCACTATGTACCAACAAATAAATTCACATGGTATATCATATACAACAATCCCTCTACATGGAAAATAATTTAAGTTACACTAAGAGAATAAAATGATGCACAATATTGAAAACCTTGACAGACCCACGAATGAAGTGCTATGGTTGGATGCCAATTCCAACTAGTAAATTAGATATTGTGATTATAAGAAGTGGTGCACTAATGACCGTGATCCTTGGCTTGGTCCTATTATTGATAAGGATGACTTATGTACTATGTATTTTGATGGTGCATGATCAAAATATAGTGTAGGTGCAAGTGCTATTTTGGTTTCCCCTATTACTGGCAACATGAAGATAAGAAAATGGTTCAAGTAAAATGGGAAAAAGATAAATATATACAAGCTATACCTTATACCTTTCACCAACTTGCTTTGTTGAATGAGATTGATGTAGAAGCATCCCTTTCCACTTGATATTCCCTTCAATGTGAATTATTTATTGTAGTACTTGAATGGATGTAGATTGCTCTTGAAACCAACATAACCTTGGTAGGATTGGTAGGAATTCAAAATAAAATTAGCAATACAAATTTAGCTCAAATGGATTGATTAAGAATTAAATACAAAGATTCAATTTATAGTTTTTAATGACAAGGATATAGAGTTGAGATGTATTGTGAAATGGAGGGATAAGACTACATGAAAGGATGTAGGCTTCACCTTGTGATAAGTTTCACAAGAGGGGGGGCTCAAGAAAATGAATGTGGCATGTGGAAGAGGAATATGTGTTCTCACATATGTTTGAGAATACATTGGGAAGCACGTGAGTTTAACATGTGGAGAGGTTTTGGTAAGTGTAAGAGTAGATAAATCAAGGAGAGTAACATGTGGGAGAAAGAGGAAAGTGTAGGGTAGCTACATGTGTGTGGGAGAATCTCACACATGTGTGAGAAGCCAATGAGAAGGTTGGTCAAAGGATGAGGTGGAGGGTGATGGTGACCAATGCATGCTCATGCATGTGTGAGCATTGAAGAGGGTTAGGGACACTTGTCACATGACGACAAGTTAGGGGATTTGGTTTAATTTTAATTGAGGAAAATGTTAATGAAAATTAGTGAGGGATTAATTAATTAATCATGGAAATTTAATCAATTAAATAATTTAATTGATTCCAGAGATGGAAAATAATTAATTATATTCATTTAATTAATTAATTATGGTATATTAGGAAGCGATGATTTAGTAGAAATAACTAACTGAATACTTATTCATTTATGTGATAAGAGATCAATTTTAGGGTTTCTATATTTTTCCCTCTTTGATATAACGTCACGACTATCAAAAGTGTTGTCATATCAAACAAAGAAAAATAAAATCATGCAATAGTTGATTGAAGAAGAAAGGTTGAGTAATAATGCCCCCTCAAGAGGTCACATAGAAAGGGTATCTAAGTGATCTCTCAAAAAGAAGAAACAAAGTTTAGAAAGGTAGAGAGGATAGGAAATAAGGATTATTAGAAGAAAAATAAAGGAAAAAGGATGAAGAATAGAGAAATGGTGAAATAAAATGAGGGAAATATTGGAAATTTGGGGGTTTATTCCTATGAGTGGGGGTTGTGGGACCTATAAATTGGCTTATAGTGGCCTTGAGCTCATTTTCATTCAAACCTTCTAGAGATAAAAGTGAATTGTGCATACCAAATCTTCAAACACTATGGTACACATTTCATGACACACACACCACATAAAGAAAGATCAAAAATTCCAACGACCAAAGAACTCAAGGCTAGTGGTACATCTCTAACCTTGGATCTCTAGGGGTAATAAATGTGGATAGAAGTAGGAAAAACTACAAGCATAATTTTGAAAAATCCTTGCTTGCATATTATGATTAGCACTTCTACCTTGGGAATTAGCACTTTCATGACAAAATCTTGTGAATAAAGCAAAACAATAATTTCAAATAAAAATATTTCTTATTCTTGGGGAATACGTGCTTATACAAAGAATAAGGTTGTTTGCATGGAAATACGTTTACATAGGAAATAATCTCACATGCATGGAATAAGAACTTATGTAGGATAAGGTAGTGTTTTCACAAACTAGCACTTGCACAAGACAAAGTGGTTCTTTCACTAGATAATGCTTGCATTAAGTAGTGTTTGTGCAATTTTAGGATAGGTAGACTCGGGTTTGATTTTGAAATAGGTTGATTACTTAGCTTAGATGAGTGCAGGAGCATCTACCTCCCATATATTAATGGCATTTGATGGTTTTCAATGATGAGGCTGAGACCCCAACTCATTGAGATAGACCAAGAATTTCTTAAGGTGATAGGATTATTTGATATTAAATATATACTAAATATCAAGTCACATTAGGTCATGATGAAAATACTTGTGGAGATATGGTAGAGTGAATGATATCTTTCATAGTTCTCATTGGAGAGATCACTATCACACTTGACGATGTCTAGAGGATCCTACAAATCTTGATTCGAGGAGATCTAGTCAAGTATGATTTGATGACTGAGGAGTTGTACCTCAAGAAAAAAATTATAAAAAATGAGATCCTAATTCATGGAATTGAGATGGATATTACAACTTGCATGGACACACTATCAGTGTTGCCCCTATTTGTGTTCAATTTTATTTTAGGTTTATTGGTTCCTAATAGGATGATGTGCATGTTCTCTATCGAGTGGGATTGTATTCTAAAGTGAATGTTTTTTGAGGGAGTTGTGTATGCCTAGGGATTTTGTATGATTTCATAGATTTACCAATATATACATATGGTGGTATATCATTATTGATGCAACTTGGTGTATATGGTAAAATTGCCCCATGGCAGGGTATGGGAGCACATAATGGTTCTCTGACTAGTGACCGATAAAGTCAATGGTGTAATATAAGCTTATATATCAATATAGCAGAGCTATACAATATAAGTGTATGGGATACATGGCTTATCAGTGGAGGATTGTGGATGGGATTGAAATAGCAGAGTGGCAACCAAGGATGGATTTGCAGGCCTAACTAGGAGACAGTGATTATCTCACTTATACATAGTAGAGGAAATATTTGGTATGTTTTACTATTTATGTGGACAAGTAGTATCTACCAAAGAAGGTGATGCACTAGTTTGGGCTTGCTCAAGATAGACTAACATATGAGGTAGTTTTTGTTAATCTCACTAGAGAGATCAAACCATGGGGATTTCCATGGAAAATTATATGGTGCGAGATTACTAGAGTGGAGTATATGAAATACCATGGGTCCAAAGGCTAGGGTGACAGATATAGGAAATAATCTATATTATGAATCATGGTGCATAACTCATAAGTAGTGTTCCTGACCATACCAAAGGGATAGGTGGAAACAGGAGGCGAATATTATGGTGGAGATGGAGGGGGTGGAGGAGGGGGAGATGAGTACTGTGAAGAGTGTACAAGAGGTGGGGAGAGGGGGTTATATAGAAGGAGGATGAGGATGAAGAGCTTATGGAGGTAAAGAGGAGATGGAGAAGAGTGAGGAGAGGATGACATAAGAGGGGATGATGTAGGAGGATAGGAGGATGTAAGGGATGTCTAGGTACAACTAGGCATAGTTATTTCTTAGCTATAGGAGTATTGTTAGAAGCATGATAAAGTGCAAGAAAGGTTAAGCACACTATAGAATATGATAGCCTATAAGAATAACTTGATAAGGTTTAAGACTTATTGGTTATTTCATAGGCATATGGGCAAGGATGTGATGATGGAGATCAAGTGGAATGGGTAACATCAAATATGGATAGAGCCATTTTTTAGTGGGATCTAGTGATTGTAGAGCAAGATGCATTTTGTATTTAGCAACAAAGAGCATAGGTCAAGGTAGCTCAATTAATACTTGAGAAAGATACAAGTAGAATGATAGGAGCATATGGTATAACATAGGGATTTATGGATATTTTATAAGATTAGAGGGATATGGCACAAGTATTATGAGAGGCCCATTATTACCACTTTCTTTATGTGCGGGAAGTACTAGTGAACCAAAGGATGTCAATTTTTGTAGAGAACATCAAATCAAGGACATCAAGGTGTATGTGATTGGGTCCTTCTATGGGCATGGAGCCACCACCATCACCATTACTAGGTCCTTTAGAGGGGGAAAACACTACTTAGCACTTTTTTATGAATTACGTATCTATAAACACCTAAATTTGACCACTTGCATTTGGTCAAATTTAGTTTTATTTCATCTAAATCTCTCTTCATCCATATTAATTAAATAATATTATCATATATTCTCCTAAGGCCTTCTAAATTCCTAAGGTATTTAGTTAATTAATTAAATACTTTACCTTTTATCTCTTCTTCTTCAAATTAAATAAATATTATTTTATTTAATTAATTTATCCATCCATAATAATTAAATTAAATATTTAATTCTTCCCCTTTTCTCTCTCCTTGTCACATCTCCATAATTTCTTCATTATACCTAATATTGGTCTTAATCCCTTCATTAAGGTTGTGTACACACTTAATCCCTAATTAAGAGGTGTCATATCCTCTAAATTTTTCAACTTCCCCTTAATAATTCTTACATTAGCCTAATAACTACTTAATCACCTCCTTAATTACTTGTGCATTCTTAATATCTCAATTAAGATAGGGATAATCATCTTTCCATTTATGGCTTCTGCTCTTTTCAAGTCAACCTTAAATGCATTCTCTTTTTGGAGAAGTAACCCCACATGGGTCACTACTCCTAAATTACACAAAAGGTTTTTAAATTTCCTTTTTATTCCTCATTTTCAATCATTATAGAAGATTGGACAAAGAAATCCTTTATGAGGGAGATCTTGTCCATCTCCCTAGGTACTTGTAAAGAACCAATCCTCCTCTCAAGGCTTCACATGATGACACTTGTCACCATCCTAGGCCTTGAGAGATCAACTCTCCCCCTCTTCCTCCAATGGTGATACTTGTCACCATCATATAAGTTGAGATGTCTCAACTCATCTCATCCATTTATTTCCAAATTTCAATCTCAAACCTCCATCCTACTCATACCCTATCAAAACATTGAAAACACGACCATTTTTTTCATATTTTACAATCTTGAGCAATCACATACCGTTATGTTGCCAAATTTCTCTAGAGCATACATCAAAATCATCATCACCAAGGCAATCTACGCATTAAGCTCGTCATCATACTTTGATTTTGTTGAATTTGGAGAAGGTATGATTTCATTGGCTCTAATCTTGATTGTTTATTGATTTTATATTTTTTTCGGTTTTTGCATTGCATTTCCTTTCATTTAAAAGCATATTTTCACTGCACACATTCTTGCATACCCAATGGGACCCACATTACAAGTCTTCTAGCCTTTTTTCCAAATTTCTTTTTAGTTTTTGGTTGTAGGTTCCTCACACGAAGGTGGATATTCTCTCCATGGGTGGATTCATTATCTATATAGGAGGCTTTGCTTTAGGTCTCAATCACCTAGTTTCCCCATGAAGAATAGGTGACTCTGTATTGGCTACAGAAGTAGATTCATTACTGCACAGAGGTAGATTTGCAGAGAACAAGCATATATGCCTTCATAGAGGTAGCTTCACAGATAGGTGAACTTGATTCTACAAAGGTGGGTTTACTATTAAAGAGGTAGATTCATGAGCTACCCAGGTGTGTTTGTAGATGGGCAGATCCACTAACTATAGGGACATATTTGTTGGTATAGGGGTAGCTACATATTGTTCATAGGTGACTACATGGGTACAAAATATTTGCAACTTTTATTTCAAAATTTCCATTTTGTTACCTATTTGATACTTACCTACCAACTTATCCTTGCCACCTATGAGTGTTTCCATCAGTTATCCATAGCTTCATTTATTCAAGACTGACAGTTAGACTACTAACAACTTTCTTGTAGGGTGTTTGTCGAAGACCTTTATTTTCTATCACTAATTTAGACACATTTAGTTTTCAAGAATAAAGGGTCAATTTATATTTCTTAATATGTTTGGAGTCTCTTGGTGATGTATTCTCTCAACTTTCACCATTTGTTGAGCCTAGGGATCAGAAATCACAAGTCAACTCAAGTCCTTTGTGTCACCCAGGAGTGCTAGTTTTGTGCATATGCTCTCTTTGTGTGTTATGTGTGAGCTTGGATATCAGAAACTCCTAGAATTTCCTTCCCTTTAGGAGGCCCACTAGGGTATTTCATCACCCCAAGGAATTATCTCAACCACGTGAATTGATGGGGTATATAAAGGGGGGAGAATAAAAATTGTACCTCAATCTAGTCACATTGTGTTTAGTAAAGCTCTGATACTTGGGTGATTTTGAGTTAGGAGTAGAGGGTTGGGTTAAATGGCTTGACTAACCTTCTCAACCCATGCTTGTGATGGGCTAGTGTTTATGGGTGTGCCTCATGTACCCTCCTAGTATTCAGAGGACACATTAGATAGCTTGTACAAGCCTAGCTTAAGACCTTTCAGTCATTGCCTATCGTAGTGTAAGGTAAATTATCATGTTTGAAGCTACACACCAGGAGATCCTTAGAAAGGTATCGAGACCTCCAAGGAAAGGGAGAATATGATCCCTTGTGCCACTAGATCCCTATCTACTAACTCTTGATTGAGCGGTGCTTTGCACTAGTCTTGAGATATTAGCCTCACGGCTTGTGGGCCTACAGTAGGTTATCACTACCACTTAAATAATATAGGATTGTGTTATCTGGTGTGTTTGCTTGTAGATACTAGTGTGTTTCTTCAATCTATCATGTTTTTGTCTATTTGTTTGAGTCATCCTTTATTATCATGCAATCATCCTTAATTAGGCAAACTTGCTCTATTCTTGGGTGGATATGCTCCTATATAGGTAGATCCACTCTATTAATGGGTGGGTGCATCCCTTTTATCTTGTTATTTATCCTTAGGAAGATAGACTTTATTCATGGGTAGATTCATTTGTCAACTAGTCTTCCTCAATAGGCAGATACACTTTGTACATAGGTGGATTTTTTTTCCATCTAGTCATCCTAGATAGGTGGCTACACTTTATTGACAAGCGATCTTGTGTCTACTTAGATCAATCCATTTTCACTTAGGAAAATTTTTTGTTAGGTGATTTTATTTTCACATAGGCAACTACACTTTGTTCATGAGTGACTCTATTTGGTCAACCTAGTCAACCATCCTCCTTAGGTGAATGTGCTTTGTTCTTGGGTGAATGCATTCTTGAGTGATTACGCTTTGTGGATAGGTGATCTCGTTTTCACTTAGGTGGCTCTACTTTGTTGAGAGGCAGATTGTTCTTAGGTGTTTTTGTGTTATGGATAGGCAGATCTGCATTGTTCTTGGGCGTATGTGTTTCCCATATAAAATGCAAAGAGAAAAATCTCTTTACCAAAGATATCCCTCATTGTTCCAAGATTAATCTTGTAATTGAAATATTTTTGAATTACTTAGTTGTTCGTATCGACCATTTTTGTCACATCACCCTTTTTAAAAATCACAACATCATCTTTCTATCAATATAAGGACATCCCAAAACATGTATTATTAAAATTCCCATCATCAGACATCTAAATCTAGCCTCCCAAAAACATTCTTGAGAACTTTTGAATCCTAATTAACTAATCAATCAATCAATATCATCATCATTACACTTTATTAGGAACATTATCTATCCTAAGTTAGTAATCCTCATCAGCCAAATCAACTTTCCTCGAGTGAGAGGTTTAGTTCATGTTGAAATCATCTATGTTTCAAAACTTATCCTATCTCAAGTATAATCTTATCATCATCATCCCATGTGCTTGATAACTTAGCCTATCTCAAGTACCAATCAATCCCATCATCATCAATCCAAGCTATTGAGCCAAATTGGAGTGCTAAATCAATCATCCAATCAAACACCTAATCAATCATCCAATCATCATTGTTTTAGTCTTTTCCTTGGACTATAAATTGTTTTCATCCTCCAATCCAATCATCCTTGCATTTTTTGTGCCTATCACCACTTGATTGAAGCTCAAAAGGCTCATGGAATAACAAAAAAAATTTCATCAATCACCCTATTCTGCGCTTCCACCTAACAATGAAGGATCCCAACAAACCGACATGCATGGTGATCCGTTGAATTCAAATCACACCCATAATTGAGTATCTTTGAGGAAGGAATGGTGTCACAATCTGAAATCACTCCTAGCCTAGAGGAACAATTTAGCAATCCTACCAATGTGTGTATGACCAATCACCTCCTCAGTGAACATTTTGAGGATATTCATTTTGTTCTACTCATGGAAGATACCAAGCCTCCACTTGGATTTGATATGGCATAATATTTAGGTACACTCATACCTTCAACTCCACTGGCTCCTCCAAAGAATTCATGGTATTTACCTAAATTCAAAAATGATTTGGTTATCTGGGTCACTCATTCTCCTCTTTGAATTCCCACCATGGGATACGAATTGAACCTTAATCTTGTCCATGGACCTGCTCTTGCACCACCCACACAATTCTAGAATTTCATCCCTCAAAATATCCAAAATCAAACATCAGTTCATCCTCCACATCTAGGGTGTATGATGGCTCTCGAGCTTAATACTTTTGTGTTAGCACCCTTCCATGTTCCTCTCATACTAGTTCAACTAGTTTATCATAGTTATTATGCTATCGCACCATCTTCATCTCATTTTCCACCTCCTAAAAATCAACCACCCCAATCATATTCTAATCACTCATCACAACCTAATCCTAATCATTACATCCCATCTTGTCTTAGCCATCCACCACAATCTTATCCTAATCCTCCACCTAACTATTTCTCTCAATGTACAATTAGTATCCTACCTCGGCACCTCCTGTAGACCCTCTTATTCAAAAGGATCAGTATAATCATTGACCTCCTATGGATTTGTACCATTCACAACCTCCATATGCCTCATAGGATTATACATATCAATCATATCTATAATGACAACATCCACAACAACAATATGCCAATCCTTATGTGCCTCTAACAAACCCACTTCAATATCAATCACATCCATATTCTTCACAACCACCTCATCACTCACAACATGCAATTTACAACTATCAAACTCATCCACCACAACCCCCACACAATATTATGGATGTTCATCCCAATATTTTTCACAATATCAACCATAATAACCATCATATTCCCAATATCCTCCACAATAAAAAACATATCCTAATCAATTATAACAATTGATCTATCCACCTCAAAAATAACCATACATCTAACAAAAATCATTACATCCCAATCTAACTCCTAATCAATCTCATCTTATTCAATCACCATACAATCCATACACCCATCAATCTAATCCAATTCTAGTAGCTTCATCCTCATCCACACCATTAAACAAGGAATTGGAGGACATAAAAGCTACCCTTAAGGACTTACAAGTAGTAACATCAAATAATTCCTTTAAATTCAAGGATTTATGTCCTTATCCATTTGATCACGTAATTGCCACTACACCTTTTCCTCCTCATTTTGTGATTCCTAAATTTGACAAATATAAGGGGAAAGGTGATCACCACGATCATCTACAAGAATTTTACATGCATTTTCAAGAGGTGGCATACAATGACAACTATCTCCTTTATTTTTTCCCTAGTATCTTGGGTGGGCAAGCTTTGGAATGGTTCTTACGCCTCCCTCAAAGGACCATCTTTACATCGCAGATTTATCTAATAAATTTTTGGCACATCTTGTGACCCTTTTCCATTGATTTCAAATGGGGAGAAAGTGATCTCAAAATTCTACAGAGAAGAAATCATCCAAAGGGGGAGTAATATATTTGTGTGTAGCCAGCTGGTTTGGTGGTCCATCATTTTTATGTTTGTCATCAAGGACAAAAGGGGAGATAGTTGAACATAGGTTGTCATTGATGTCAAAGTTTGTTGTCAAAGGTTGTCAATAATATCATTTTTGTTAGAAGTTCAAGTTGATCTATGTTGGTAGCATGCAAAATCAAGAAATATACATTATTAGTTGTTAAGGAGTGTTTTTATGACTACGATATATTTTTAATATCATGCTTGCATCTATTCACTATGATAGTGGTGGTCCAAAATTCTATATCAGTATATTTTTGTTTTGGGATACTTTTTGGACAAAGAGATTTCTATGGCATTACAATTATGGTTAGCATTTCTTTCAAAAATGTATTTTTCTCTATGGTTTGGAAGGAGAGTATGCTTAAACTAGTTTTATCATATTCTTGAGTTTCTAGAGGATATGTTTAACATACAACAATATTGAAATGAGAAAAGTTTTTGTCTCTATTGGTTAACCAGTTGAGGTTCAAAGTGTGTGTAGTAATGGCTAGTTGCATGTGGAATTAAAATCATGTGTGTGGTGTTAAGATAAGACCTGCTTAAGGTTCTTGTGGTAGTGTACACTATCATGTTCTTTTAACGGTAATAAAAAATAAAATTGGACCAACCTATTACACGTACTATGTGAATTAAATTTAGGTCCACCTTATGTCATCCTGGCTATTTGTAGATCCTTGGCTGACATAGAAAAGTGTTAATGTAATGTCATGTATATATTTCAAATGTTCATCTATGCATTATAAAGTATTTAAGTGTGGTTGTATGATTATAATTACACCCATGTGAAGAATATTTGGTCGCCGGTGCAAAATGAAGATAAGGTGGTGAAGATAAAAGGGATAATTGCATTCTAGTGTGTGTACCTATATCAAAAGATCATTTTTAGTGAGGAAGAGTGTTAGTAGTGACTCTAACACATGTATGTGTTATATAGAATATTCGTAAGCTTTATCGTTATAATTCGGTAGGACTGGTGTCCTACCTATTGTATTGTTTCATTTGGGGATTGGTGTCTCTAGTAGGTTGGTGCCTACAAGCACAATAGGGGATTGTAGCCTCCGGTAGGTTGGTTCCTACTTCAGTGTGTAAAATTCACTTATATATTTTTGCATTGTGAGGTTGGATTTGGGTAGTAGATCCAAGTAACTATTTTCACTATGGTTTTTCCCATCTTGGTTTTTCCACGTATATTTGGTGTTCATTTGTGTAGATGTTTATTCTTATTTTGTTCCTTGATCATTATTTTTTTTCTTTGATTCAAGTTTCTTTTCTGATATGTGCATTTGAGTTAATATTTTTAAATACATTTGATCTACCAATACACCTCCCCTCAGTAGATTATGTGCCCTTCACATTTCTCTTATAATCTTAAGAATGAAGTAAATACAATGGATCTATGTTCTAACAAAAAATATATTGAAGAAACTTTCACAAACTATTTATAAAGGTGGCATGCTCAAGCTAGTCATCTTTCATGCTACCTACCTGAAAACAATTGGTGAATATATTTTTTGAGAATCTAAATAAAAAGATGGCTTTCCAGTTGTACCTTCATTGTGCTTCCACCTTTGATGAAATCATTAAGAAGGATGACACAATTGAGAAGGAACTCATTACCAAGGGTTTGGTCAAGATTTATAAATAAAATAACGATAAACTCTCCAATGATAAATCATGTTTCTAGAAAAAAGAAAAATTGTTGTTAATGATGGTATGATTGATACCAAGCACATCCAAGTGGCTACCACATCCGAAGCACATTAGAATACACCCACATCGATTACTACTAATGCCATATTTGTTCCTCAAGGAACATCTCGACCTCCAAATCAAGGTAATGATAATCACACTTTCACACCTTTGGGAAAACCCCTTGATGTTATATTCTACAAGTTAGTCTAGGAAAATGCAATCACATATCCTCTCACACAACCTTTTGATGAGACCAAACCTAAGCCTAAGTGGTATAAGAAGAATGAATATTGTGGTTAGCATAGGATCAAGGGTTATTCCATAAATAAGTGCATGAAACTCAAGAATTATGTGCAAGATCTTATTAATAGAGGCGATATCACCAGTGAAGGAAATCAAACCACCACTTCTAATGCTCAATTGTAGATATATCAAACACCTTCCCAAAGCACAATAAAGGGGATAGTACATCTAATGCTAATACTAGTTTAAACAATAGTCAAAATAATAGGACTAATCATATTGATTATACCATATTCCCTTTTAATTATGATAATGTGGTTGGTTATACTATGCAAATTGATCCACATGTGTCCATAGTTAGAGTCAAGCCTAAAGAACCCCAATATGTAGTTACTACTCACCACAATCACATATCAGTTCCTTGTCCATCCAACTCATCCCAACAACCATCTTTAAATTAGCAATATAACAACTTGGATCATCTTGGTAAAAACCCCACTCAAATTTCCATTTTAGGCTTGTTAAAATATTTTACTATACACCAAGAAATCCTTACTAAAGCTTTGCAAGATACCCATATTCCTACTAGTATTGATCCCACTCAATTTCAACCACTCGTGGGACACTTATCATCTAACTATCAGTTGGGATTTGTCCAAAATGATATGCCTCCAATTAATCCAACTCATAATCACCCCTACACATTTAGGTCCTTATTACCAAGCATAAGGTGAAGAGAGTCTTGTTATATAATGGTTCAACCCTTAATCTATGTACATTAAAGTTTATTAAACATGTGGGATACACTCAATTTGATTTATATCATCAGGTGATCATAGTCAAGGCCTATGATAATGTAGAGAGAGATTCAGAGGGCACCATTTGCCTCCCTATTTAGGTTGGTCCAGCTTTACAATATACAACATGCGATGTCATTGATCTTGACCTTCCATATAATCTTCTCCTCAGTTTCCCATGGATTCACACCATGCAATACATTTCATCCACTTACCATCAATGCCTTAAATTCCCCTGCAATGGTATTAAGGTCACCATCCATGTTGATCCACATCTTTTTTAGTACTATTGTGCTCTTGAGGCCACTTTCCCCCATTCTCTATATTTCCCTAGAATTGAATTTGTACCTTCCAATGCAACTCCATCCTCCTCCTATGTCTACCAAACACACTCCTTACATCTTCCACTTCATCCACTACCCTTGAATCCAACATCACAAAGGTCAAGAACATCGATAGAGGTTGTGGAGGATATGAGATGAGTATTGAACTTAATGTGGGAACCATTCCCCCATCTCCAAAAACTTATGGAATACCATCCTCATCAAAGATATCACAAGGAACAACAATCAAGAATATGGGCTCTATAACCTTTTAGTCTCTTGGAACTTTGGAATAAGAATAGATTGAAGAGGACATCAGTCAATGGCTATACTGTGATGAACTTGAAAGTTCTTCCACCCTCTTAAATTATTTTCAAGAAGCATATCTCATCACCCATCAAATGGATCAAAAGGTCAATTATCAAGGAAGAGGATTGGGGGTAAATGAGCAAGGTGTACTCCAACCCATTGAGCTATCGACTAATGGAAATTATCAAGGACTTGGGTATGATAATAAGTAAAAGAAATCCACAATGTCACCTAGTACTTTGAATAATGTCACTATAGAATTTTTCATTGTTGAAGACATTTATTATGAGTTCATTAAACTCTCTTATGATGATTTGGATGTATCCTCCCTTTTCTCCACATTCATCTTTACCATTGACCTCGCACTCTGTCATCCCAAGCTTATTGATTGGTACCAACAAGGATATAAACCTATCGATGTGTTGTATAATGATGGGGTATTTATACATTTCATGTGTTTAGATGAGGATTATCCATTAGGATTTTCTTATGATCTTAATCAACATTCCTATTTTGGGGAAGATGAACACCTCAACCTTAAAAGTAAAAAACAAGAAAATAATTCAAGATCTCTTCATGAAAACCTCCATGAGGAACTTTTAGATCAATAAAAAGTAAAAAGAAATGGTGCATCCTCTGATGAAAACCTATTTAAGGCATTAGAGGATGGGGATGTTTATCTTTCTCTTATGGGTACCCAATCATCAGAAAGGTCCTATATCTTGATTAAGGAAACTAAGAAGATTAATATGGGCACTGAATCAAAACCAAGGATCGCATATGTAGCCCGCTCTCTGAAAAATGAGGAGAATCAAATATTCTCGCATTATTCAAAATGAATCAATCAACTTTGCATGGTCTTATTCTGATATGCTTGGGCTTGATCCTACTTTGGTGGTCCATCACCTAGATATTCATCTTGATTCTAAGATTGTCAAACAAAATATTCATAAAATGTATCCTTAAGTGGCTTTGCTAGTCAAGGTAGAGCTTGAAAAATTATTAGAAGCTATTTTTATTCGACCTATTAACTATTTTGATTAGATGTCTAATATTTTTCTTATTTCCAAGCTGACTGGGGGAATTTTTATCTATACCACCTTCGAAGATCTAAGCAAGGCTTGCCTGAAAGATGACTTCCCACTCCCCAATATTGATTTCTTTGTTGATTTAATGGGATGTGATTTTTTGTCACTCATGGATAGATTTTCAGGGTATAATCAAATTTGTATTGTAGTTGAGGACCAACATAAGACAGATTTCATAACTCCTTCGGGTACATTTTGTTATCAAGTCATGCCTTTTGGTCTAAATAATGCAAGATCTACTTATCGACATGCTATGACCATCATCTTTCATGATCTCATCCATATTATCATGGAATAAAATGTGGATAAATTGCTATGCAAAACAAAGACTTGTAAAGAATGCCCTCATATCTTGGAATGTATCTTTGCTTGATTGGAACAATATCAGTTGCAACTCAATCCAAAGAAGTGTGTCTTTTGTGTTTGTAGACATCCTGAATTTATACTAATTAAATAATTTATTATTTAATTAATATTTCATCTTATTCTCATGTCCCCTAAGGTATTTAATAAATCACCCATTTCATCTCTAAATTAAATAAATACACCAATTCATTTGATTTAGTTACTTTATTCTTTATGAATTAAATCAATTTTTAATTCATTTTCCTCTCTCTCCTCATGTCACATCCTCCATAATCTCCCACTTGTCTCTAATCTATCATTATCCTGCCTAATCTCATATTTGCACAACCTTAATCACCCAATTATGATAACCTAATCTTCATGCCATTTATGGCATATGTCCTAAGTCAACCCTATTAAATGCATTCTCCTTTTGGAGAAGGCAACCCCTTCCTTATGTGAATTTTTAATTCACATTTATTCATTCAATGCATTTTAAGGAATTTTAAATCCCTTCTCCCATCCCCATGAGTATTTATGAGGAATTTTTAATTCCCTACATGTCCTTTTAAGCACATATGGACAAGGACCTCCTTTATGAGGAGATCTTGTCCCTTCCCAAGATACAGCCTAGTACCTCCATGTCACTTCCATCTCATCCCCTTATCTCCATCTCATCTGCCACATGTCAAGATGTGAGGGCTTGTGAGTTCTCAACTCACCCTGGCCCTTGATCTTTGCCACCATGGTTTAATCCTGACCCTCCATTGCTTTAGAGGCACTTCCCCTAAAAATGGTGGAAATATCTCCATTGGCATATATCCACCCACTTATCAATCAATTAATCAAGAACTCAAGCCATCACTTTGCATCCACCATTGTTGCAGCATTAGAGCTTCCATATTGCATCCATTCAACTACCCACATCCACCATTGCATTCATCTTCACTTTAGCTTCATTTTGCACTAAGATTTGGGTCATTTTTCCAAAGGAGCATACAATCAAGCATCCAAAGGGCCAACCAAAAACTATCAATCTAAAAAAGGGGAGAACTTGAATCTCTCGACCTAGACCGCCAAGTTTAGAGGCAAACACACTCGAGAGTTTAGGAAGAGGTAGACCTGATTAACATAGAGGCAAACTTGCACGAGTCATAAAGGTGAAGGAATATACGCCTCTTTAGACAATAGGCAAAAAATAATCCACCTTTTTTAGTAGACACGCGATCTCGCTTCACAGACAAGGGTGAACTTGTCTCACATAGAGGCAAATTGGTAATAATCCAGAACCTTTAATTTTTTAATTTGAGCTACAATTTGATTTCAGTTTTAGGTACTAACCAACTGACTTGTTTGTCAGTGTTTTGTGCCATTTAACTAATAGTTTGTGCAGTTTTTCACCTCACGTTTGACGAAGACCAGTGGTGAAAACTACTGGTGTATTTGTTGTAGGACGATCGATCGAAGACCCCTTAGTTAGCTTTGTATGTTGTCTTTTTCACACCAATATAGGCACACATAGATTAATTAAAGGGTCAATTAACTCATTTGCTATGTTTGGGAACAAATTATTGATGTATCCACTCCCCTTACACCTTTCAATGATCTTGGGTGACGAGAAATCACAATTTGTTCTAGTCCAGTCCAATCTACCCAGGAAGTGATAGTGTGTATAAGCTCTCCCCTTGTGCTACATGTGAGCCTGGGGACCAATCGAAACATCTAGTGTTTCCTTCCTTTAGCGAGACCTACCTAGGATTTCATCACTTGAGGAACAATTCCAACCACGTGTTACCGGTGGGGTATATAAAGGGGGAGAATGAAAGATGTACCCCAATCCAGTCACGTCGTGTCTGGAAAAGCGTCGAAGCTAGGGTGATACCTAGATAAGGCATGCAAGGTTGGTCTGAGTTTCTAGTACCTCATTGGGGCTCCCAATCCATGCTTTTGACAAGTTGATGTTCATGGTTGTGCCTCGTGCACCCTCCTAGTGTATCAAGGATGGACGAGATAGCCTTTTTCAGCCCAGATAAACACTCATGTTTTAGTTGTAGCTTGGTGTAGTGCAAGGGATGTGCACCATACCTCACAGTTACTCACCACATACTCCCTTGGGTTGATATAGAAATCCTCATGGTGGACTATAATAGTCCTTGAGTGAGAGAGAGAGAAGGTGATCCCGTGGTGTCTATTGATGACCCTGTGCCACTAGAACTCTAGCTATCCGCCTTCATGAGAAAGAGTGATCTAGAGAACCACCCCAGTATCATAGAGTATTAACCTTGAAGCTTCCCCTCAAGGTGGTGGGCCTACATCAAGTTTGTAAACCCTTTATCACTAATTTTAGGATTATATTTCCTAGCGTGTCTTCTTGTGCGATACCAGTGCTTGTCATCAGTCTGAGTTAGTCCAACCTTCTATCTATTATTTGTTGTGTTTTTTTCCTTTGTCATAGTCTACCCCTACCCTCAGTGGTGATTTTTCTTCTCATAGGGGTGAACTTGCATTATGGAAAGGTGATCCTACCCTAAACAGGGGTGATTTCATGTCTTGAGTTTGGTCTAGGTCATTCTTTAGGCGAACTCGTCCTCGTCAAGGGTGAATTTTCCTATGGGTCTCTCTATTAGGAAACCTTGCATCTGCCTATTCCCTTGGAATATGTGATCTTGATTCCCTCATAGGTGAGTCCATGTATCCCCGCTCGTTTGTTCCTAGAATAGGCAATCCTGTTGTCTACAAGGGCAATCTTGTTTCCCATTCAAGTCTCCCTTGTCCATACATCCCTTAGAATAGTTGAACCTGTTGTCCACAGGGCAATCCCGTGTCCATCTGTACCATCCTTGTTTGTACCATTCAAGACATAAGTGAATCTGTTAACACTTTAGGCAATCCCACATCTGTCTATACCATCCTTGTTCATACAGTTCAATATTTAGGCTATCCCGTAATAGGAGTTTCTATTAGTTTTCATACATCTCAAGAAGGAGGTGAACTTGATCCTTAGATAGGAAATTTTGTGTCTTGTGTCTACCTGTTTCCTTTTGGTTTCTAAAGATATAAGTGATCCTATGTCCTAGAGAGGCGATCTTGTCATACACATAGGCAATCCTAATATGTAGATAGGCAATTTTGTGTCTCATGTCCACCTGTTTTTTTTTGGAATCTCAAGATATAAGTGAGCCTAAGTCCTAGATATAGGAAAACTTGCACTACACAGAGGTGTCATTACACCCCAAGATATAGGTGAACCCGTCACCTAGAAAGGTGAGTTTGTGTGACACAAAGGCGAATGTGCTTCTCATACAAAACTCTCAAGAGTTAATCCTCTTAACCACTGAAAGCTTGTCATTTTCTAAGCCCCTTCATGCAATCAAATATTTTTTATCACTATCCATCTGCTCGTCATCATCATTTTAGTCCATCTATATTTTTCAAAAATCATCGAATCCTTAATCCAATCACATAGGTGCATCTTAAAACATCCCTAGATTGCATTTTCATCATTGGTTCATCAAGCCTAATATCTTAGACTTCATTTAGGGGCTTTTTATCCAAGTTGGATTAGGTAACTGATCTTGATTTTCATCATTCATGCTTATTTAGATTGTTCTTTGTCCTGAGCTAGTAATCATCCATGGCCCAATTGATCTACTTCCATCTTGAGGTAGATTTGGTGTCGTAATCATCCTTTTTGAATCCAATTCGGTCATTGGTATCATATGCCATCTAGTTGAGCCCCTAAACTTGGTTTAGAGTCAATCTCATCAATCATCCAATCTTATCAATCATCTAATCTAGTCAATCGAACTAGTCGAATCCAATCCGATCACTTAGTCAAATCATCCCATCTAATTTGATCAATTAATCCATCAATTGATCATCCAATCCAATCAATCCTTTAGTCATCATTTAAGTACATCCTAGAGCTTAGTGTCATCCTAGCCACCTAGTTGTTTTGCATTTTCATGCCCATCACCACCCAATCACAAACAAAGAAACTCATGGAACAATAACAACCCCAAGTTACTCGGCCTCACATTCCCTAGGATCAACCCGCTAATGGTGCCTCATGACAATCCAATACTAAATCCCCCATACAATCCACCCCTGAAGAAAGCATGGTTAACCAACTTGATCTCACAGTTGACGAATACCTCAGTAATCCCACTAATCTGCAAATGATGGATCATCTTCTTGATGAGTGTGGGGATAATATTCTCGTCACTTTAATCATGAAGGCTATCAAACCACTTTCGAAGTTTGATCTATCAAAATATTTCAAAATTACACCTCTTGTGCCCCCTATGCCGCAAGATCCTCAAAAAATTTAGAATGATCTAAGCAATTCATACATCCCCCAAGGTCCACCCCAAGATGGGTGGTATCAACCTGGATTTAGCAATGTTGTTCTTTATCAAGTAAACCCCCTATACCACCCTCTTGGGTTCCAATTTCAGTTATGGGTGCATCACTTGATCCTAACAATCCTCAAGGCCCTGATCCTAACAATCTCATTGGTCTTGGTACACCACAAGGTCCTCCCAATCTATAGGGTATGAGCATTTCACAAGGTTCAATCCTTGTGCCATTCACACCACCTCTTTTGTCGAATCAACCAAGCCAATTTCTTAGGAATACTAGGGGCACTGCTTATAACCCTTTCATTGTGCCACCTCCACTTCCTAGTCCCACACACACATCCAATTTACCGCCACCTCCATTTACACCCTAGTAGCCACCTAAAGGCACTCCACCATAATAAACCCTGTCACACCCTCTGCTTCACACAACTATCTCATCATAGCCTCAACAACCACCCTTGCATCAAGCTCAGGGTAATCCATCACAACCCCCATATTATCCATAAGGTAATCCCCAGCAAGGCCAAATCCTACAACAACCCCCACAGCAACCTCAAGGAACTCCCTCGCAACCTCCTCATCAATCATAGGTCATCCCTCAGTAATCTCAAATTCCATCTCAACCTCCTCACCAACAACCACCATATTACCAACAACCCCTTCAAGATTCACAAATCCTGACATAATCCAAACAAATCCTAGGCAACCTTGTTGCCTAGTACTTGTATCATCCTCATGACACTTGTCGTCTATAAGCCACTACATCCAGTCCCAATCATAATTACTATTACTATACTCCAAAGCAATCCCAATAGTTTTTTGCCTTATACACAACAACCCCAACAATGACCATCCCACACTAATCTCTAACAACCGTAACAACATCCCTATTACCAACAATCCACTCCACAATAGCCTTTGTATGCTTCCCAACATCAAATAGCTTACAATTACCAATCCAATCCACAACAACCCCCATATGCTTCTCGACAGAAACCCACCTACAACTACCAATCCCATCCATATTACTATCAACAATCATGATCATATCAGCAGGGTACCTCCTCCTCATACTACCAATCCCCACCATCATATCAACAAAATTACTCTAACCCTCCATTCATATATGTTGGGAAATACCAACAGGTCCCCTCACATCCACCTCTACCATCATATGATCAGTCCATTTCGCTTCCATCTTCATCCCATTAGCAAAATATCCCAGTATGATTAGTCTAATCAAGCGGGTCATTCATCATTAGTATCAGTCAATAAGGAGTGGGAAGAGATGAAAGCTGCCCTTAGGGACTTGCAAGTTGAAACCTCCAAGAAATTCTTTAAATTTGAGGAGATTTTCCCTTATCCATTCAACCCATCCATCTCCCTTTCCCTAAGCACTTTGAAATTCCAAAATTTGATAAATACAAATGAAGGGATGACCCGAGGAACCACTTTCAGGAATTCTACACACATTTCCAAGAAGTCAAGCATAATGACAACTATCTCCTAAGATTATTTCCTAGAAGCCTGATGGGGCAAGCTCTAGACTGGTTCATGGGTCTTGAAAAGGGGTCAATTTCTTCCTTTTTCAAATTGTCAGAGAGGTTTGTCACACACTTATCCTTCAACTTGGAGAAGGACATTGACACCTTAGATATCTTGAACAAAACAACGTGAGGGAGAAACATTCACAAGCTACCTACAAAGGTGGTGTGCCCTAGCTAGCCGATTAAAATCCCATCTTAGTGAGAACATGGTGACCATTTTTGTTTCAAATGCCCATCCTGATATGGCACATAATCTTAACCTTCATTGTGTTACCACCTTTTCAGAAGTCATTGAGAAGGGCACCACCATTAAGAGGGCCCTCATCGCTAAGGGACAAGTCAAAATCTTTAACTCAAATAAGGACAAGTCATCAGGTGATAAGTCTTACTACTAGAATAAGAATAAGAATGTTGTCAATGATGGTGTCACTGACACCAAGCATGTCCAAGTAGCTAACACATCACAAAGGTCATAGTATTTCCCCAATCAACAATCAACTCCCAATGTCATATTTGTGCCACATGGCGCACCATGGCCTCCTCCATAGTCCAATTAGTCTAACCAAGGAAACAACAAGCATACTTTTACTCCTTTGGGAGAATCTTTAGATACTATTTTCAAGAGGCTCTTACAAGCAAGTTATCCAGTCACTTATCCTATGACTAATCCTTTTGACAAGTCAAAACCAAAGCCCGCCTGGTATAGGGAAAACAAGTATTGTGACTTTTAGAAAATCAAAGGTCATTCCACTAACAAGTGTCAGGGACTTAAAACATATACCCAAGATCTTATAGATTGAGTGATATATTAGTGGATGCAAATCATGCAACATCGTCCAATGCTCAACTGCAAATATATCAAAATGCTTTCCCCAAGAATAATCAAGCTACCAACACTTCCAATGCTAATCCCAAAGTAACAACACCAACACTATTAGTTATAAGAATGTACCCAATAACTATGATGGTATAGTTATGTGCATCAGTCAAGTAGAGCCACGCGTGTCCATGATCCATGTTAAAGGCAAAGACCCACAATGTGCTATTACTATGTGTCGCACCCGCATATCCGTTCCTAGGCCTTCCATGTCATCCCAACTAGCTCCTGTGAACTCCCAATATAATATTCTTGATCATCTTGGAAAGACTCTCACTCAAATATCCATTTTGGATTTTCTTAAGTCTTCTCCTATCCATCAATAAATCCTCACCAAGGCTCTCTAGGATACCCATGTGCCTAATGATATAGATCCTACCCAATTTCAAGCCTTAGTAGGACATTTGTCATCCACATATCAGCTGGGATTCGGTCAAAATGATATGTCGTCAATCGATTCAAACCATAACCATCCCCTCCACATCGAAGTCCTTGTATCCCGCCATAAAGTGAAAAGGGTCCTAGTAGATAATGGCTCTGCGCTCAACCTCTATATGTTAAAGTTCATAAAATAGGTAGGGTATACCCAGGCTTACTTGAATAATTAAATTATCATCATCAAAGCTTATGATAATGCAAAAAGGGATTCTGAAGGCATTATTTGTCTTCCTATTTAGGTTGGCCCCATTATGTAGTACACCACGTGCCATGTCCTTGATCTGGACCTCCCATATAATCTTCTCCTCGACTGCCCATGGATTCATTCCATGCAAGCCATTCCCTCCACTTAACATCTGTGCCTAAAATTCCCTTACAATGGGATGGAGGTAACTATTCATCCTAATCCTCAACCCTTTGAATATTTTCATTCCCTCGAAGCCTCTTTCCCTCAATCTCGATATTTCCTAAGAGTTAAAGTGAGGGAACCTCTAGGATCATCCTCCAATCCATCTCACAATCCATTGTCTAACACAACATCCACCCCATCCACCACATCTGAATCCACCATCACCAAAGTCCAGATCATTGAAAAAGGTTGTGGAGAATATGAAATTTGTACCACAGATATGTTAGGGTTAGAAGGCATATATCTAACAAGTAAAATGCAGATTTGATCAATAAAATAGAGAAATAAAACACAAAAAAATATAGCAGAAACAAGACAACACAGAGAATTTAACGTGCTTCACCTAATCTAGGCTACATCCACAAAAATCGTAGCCATCCAATAATTTTATTATCCAGTGAAAAACATATTACAATCTCGCGAATAATGCCATGCTACAACTCCCCATCCCAACTGCTTATAACAAGCTTTTAGAAGCATCCAAAAATTAGGGTTCTACAAAGTCAGTTTTTTCTTTTTTCGGTGACGAAGCAAAAAAGTAGAAAAAAAAATTCTCATGAAGAGTGTACAATATAGCATGATCACTCACCACATACCAAAGAGAGAGAGAGAGTGGGAGATAGAGTGGGTTTAGGGAGAGAGGGGGAGAGGGAGAGAGAAAAATTCTTGAGAGGGAGAGACGAGAGTGGGATAATATATATTATTATATTATTATATTATATAGTAATATAATATTAAATAATATATAATATTAATATATATATAATATTAATATATTATTATTATTATTTTTGATTCGTAAGAGAAGGATTGTATTAGCTATCAAAAAAGAGTACAATTCATCTACAAAAGTAAGGAAGATGATCAGATTGCAGCCCAATCCTTGATAACACACAAAATTGTAAAGGTAAACTCCCAAAATAGACTACCATCCACAGTCACCAATGGAAAAAAAGGAGAACAGAAAGCAACCAGACTATTTACAGACATAAACTTTAAACCCTTCCAGACTAGCCATTACTCACACTACCACACATGACCCACACCTGACCCATCTAACCTGGCTAAAATCCATTCAATTTGGCAAATTGCTCAAAATCCAACATCCAGTCCAAGCCTTCTGCCACCTCCAACCCTAGAAACTTATTCAGAAAGTTGAAACCATAAGTCGCAATCTAGCGATGGCAACACAAAGTCATGCCCTTGAGCTCTAGCAGTAGAGGGTAAATATGGATGACTTCTCTCGCCACCTTGACCAAAGGTAAATCATGGGCCCACGGTGCTCCCCGCCCCAAAAATGGAGATTTTAGCACCTCGTCCAGACCTCCTAGAATCTCGCTCTTAAACAACTTGCAAATGATATCATTCACCTCACCCTTTGGAGTTCTCACGGTTAGGAGTGATGCTAGAAAATGAGAAGCGATGTGAGTGTTCACCCTAAAGTTCTCTTGATTCTGCATAAATTCTTTACCCAAAACCATTTTAACTGCCACCACCACTTGAGGGTTGATCCTTAGGAGAATTTGCTTCAGTCGCTAGTCGGTGATGTGCTTGAAAGTTGTTTTCCACACCTTATAGTTGAGCTGAATTTGTGTGTCAAGCCCAATACTAACCACAACCTCTATCAAAACCTCCACTACAAATTTTGAGTGTTCCACCATAACTGTTAAGCAAAGCTAAACAAAGCAAACGAAGAAGATGATGGATGAAATTTGAAAATACTACCGGCTAGTTTAAAGAAGAAAGTTGCCCTCACATTTATTACTCTGTACACTAACCAACATGCCCAACCGGAATGTCTGCTCATCGTCCAATTGTCCCATGGCTGGCTATCTGTCTGTCGTCCGATGCCACTTGGGGTTACGACAAGTAAAGCCCAAATCTCTGGGCGATTATCTCATGATTTCTTGGGTCGCCAACCCACATCACGCCAAACAATGAGGACTTGAAATCACCTTCCTTTATGTGGTCGTGGGAGAACTAGCCCACCACTGGTACCCACGTAAGAAACTCCACCTATGCAACGAGGCTGATGACTCAGCCAAATAGACAAGTTGACCAATATTCGCCCACACCTGGCAACATTTGCAGTCTCTCCACATCCTTGTTGTGGAGAGACACCCACCCTACCACCCACAATATATTATTATATATTAATATATATATATTATATTAATATATAGTATATATTAATACATAATAAATATATATCATATATCATAACAAATAATAATTCTTAAAACTCAAGCAAATGGATATTTCTTTTGTTTGTTATAGGTTATACACTTGCACGAGCAATAATATATATTAATATAATATAAATTAATATATAATATGTATTAATATATAATATAAATTAATATATAATATATATTAATATATAATATAAATTAATATATAATATAATATTAATTTATATTTTATATTAATATATATTGTATAATATATAATATAATATTAATATGTATTTTATATTAATATATAATATAATATTAATATATATTGTATATTAATATATATTATATATTAATATATAGTATATATTAATATATATTATATATTATTATAAAGTATATAATATATAAATATATATAATAAATTAACATAGTATATTAATTTATAATAAATATATATTATGGCATATTGTAATTTATAACATTAAAGGTAACGGATATCTATTTCCTTTTTTAAGGATTGTAAAGGTAGACTTGCGGGCATGTTAAGTGGGAGACATAATGGATATCCGTTTGAAAATGGACATCTATTTCGAAACAGATATCCATTTTGTAAGTTATATAAAAAACAAAAATGGGACCATTTTGAGTATTTCAACGGTCCCTACATTCTTTATGTCATGAAATTCTCATGTTTTCAGTTTGTATCAGACAAAATTCAGCTTTTGAAAGATTCTCTTACACTTTTTTTAGAATTCCAATCATTTGTGTTGTATTTTTTGTTTATGCAATGGGGAGCAATAGTTGTTGTGAGAGAAAAGGTAAAAGGAAACTTACAGTAGAGTAAATTGAAGCATATAGAGCAAAATATAGAGAAAGTCATAGGAAAAGGAGACAGTATGAAAAATGTTAATTCAAGTGAAGATAAAATAGAAATTGAAAATATTGAACATCATATTGAAATTGAAAATGAAAACATTGAAATTGACAATGTGGAAAGTGAAAATGAAAATGTGAACAACATTGAGAATGAAAATGTTGTTGAAAATTTTATTGAAAATGAAATTGTTATTGAAAATGTTGAAAATGAAAATATGGTTGAAAATGAAATTGTTATTGACAATGAAAATATTGTTGAAAATGAAATTGTTATTAAAAATGTTGAAAATTGTGAGAATGAAAATGTTAATAATATTGTACTTGAAAATGAAAATGTTGATAATGAACCTTATGTAACACCTAATTATAAGAGAACCCCTAAATGTTTGGTTGAAATAGATGAGAACATAATTGATAATCTTGAAGGAAAAAGGTCACAATGAATGGTTCGTTTGTAGGCTACCAAAATGTTTAATGAATTTTTTTCCAATAAGACATTAACTGAACAATGTCAAATTTTTGTGCAATTACTTAAGATTTACAAAATGAGACCATTATTAAAAAAACTAAAGATTCATCTCACAAAAAAATTGGAAAAAATAGATTTATTATAAAAAAATCTTTTTAATGCTCTATCCTCTATTGGAAAGACTAGTAAGGAAAAAGATAAAAGGGTTGCTCATAGAATGATCACAACCTCATTAGTAAGCCATCATTTGAGAAAGGCTCGTTTAATGAGACAAACTTGTATTGATTTTAACTTAACTCATAAAACATTGAATAAAGCACTCTCAAGAAGAGGAAGACTTGTTAGTCCTCTTGAAAATGATACGTGGGTTTTTAGTTGGAGGCTTCCACGTGTTGATAAAAAGCTAACCGATAATGTAAAGATGCAAATTGAATGATTTTGGAATTCTCACTCTAGAGCATCACTAAATGTAAAGGATGTTTTAAAGTTACGAATTGGTATTTGAGATCGTACACCGCATCCTAAACATTTTTTGGAATGTAGCCAAACATTTTTTTCAAAAACATCCAAATTTGCAAATCTCACAAAGGGCTTTTGAGTCTTGCAAGCCATTTTATTATATACCTATTAATGTTCATAATAAATGTTATAAATACCATGTTAATTTTTTAATGTATCATGAATTATTATTCCATATTCATTCTACTATGCATACTGACGAAATGTTGCAGGAGTGTCATGCAGTGCAACTTCCCAAGTCATTCAGGGAGTTATTAGATTCATTTTTATGCATTAGAGGTGATGGTTGCTTATTTTATAAAAATGATTGTTTAAATTAAACGTGTTTATAATGTGGTGGTTTATCAAAGTTTGTAACATGCTTTCATGAGGGCAGAGATAATGATTTTGGTAACAAGATTGTTCAAAAGAAAAGGTTTGAGATGGTGAAATGTACATTGAAGAGTGGAGGTGAGGGTTCTAGATGTGAGTTGGTTGTAAGAGAGGTAAGTATTGCTGATTTTATTTTTTATTTTAAGAAAAATATTTTCTATAAGTATGAAGGCATAGCCACAAGTCGCAGTGGTTGGATCGACAATTCAAGATGTGTAAGGACTCTTTCCCCATTGGAACTATTGTACCTGTAGTTGATTTGGCTGAAAATTACTTATTGCAACCACAAAATGAAGTTCAATCACAATATTATAATTCTATTCAAATTGCTATTTTTGTCCACATAACATATAGGCATGCCCCTAATAGTACAGAAGAGGATAGGAAGATAATCAGGGAGTACCATTTTTACATGATTGATGATAGATCTCATTCATCTGAACTTGTATGACATTGTTTTGAAAACTTTTTTGAGTTCTTGCAGGAAAGAGGAATTACAATGGGTCAACATTTGATTTGGTCAAATAACTACACAGTGCAATTCCAGAATGCTTGCATGTTTTATTCGTTGAGAAGGATGCATATAGAGAGGGGTGTACCACATATTTGGAATTTTTTCAGAGTTGGGCATGGAAAAGGAGAGTATGATGGTGCAGGTGCATGTGTGAAGAGAGCTTCGATTAAGGAACAAATGAAGATCAGAGGTGGTGCAACATTCAGTGATGCACGCTCTATTGTTGATTGGTGTACTTATGCACTATCATGAGGAGGGACACTTGATTCACAAGTGTGTAGGTTCTTTTGGTTGATTGAGGAGGGCATAGTGGAAGAAAAAATGGAATGTCAAACAATTAGAAATTATTCAAAGATAAATTCATTTCGAAGCTCAAATACGGGTGCATGGACCATATGGACATGAGAAATGGCTTGTTTTTGTCAAAATTGTATTTAGTGTGATTGGGATCAATGCGAGTCAAGTGAGTGGGTAGATACATGGATTCCACAGTACTCAACCCCTTTATCTGTATCACAATCATCGTTAGAAGATGTAATAGAGAGTTCACTTGACTACGACCATCTTTCAGATCTTGTACAACCAGGACATATCTATGTAGTTGTAGCACCATAGGGGAATGAAGAGGGATCAGACTATTGGTTGGAACGATGTGTATAGGGAAAGAAAAAGATAACATAATTGATGACAGATGATGATAAGTTCATGTATCCTATAGGTTCAATTGTTGTTTTTCGAACTTGGTTGCATTACCATTTCATCATCATTTAGATTGTTTAGAATAATATAGATTTCTTATTCTAAGCATCTTTTCTAGTTTACATTACCATTTTATAATCATTTAGGTTGTTTAGTATAATATAGATTTTTTATTCTAAGTATATTTAGATATTGATAAAAAACTTATGATCATATAGGTTCAGTTGTTGTTTCTAGAACTTGGTTGCGAACATATATGATTAGAAAGAATGACATACCTGCATTTGAAGACTATGAGAAACACAAAACCATTCTCATGTATTTGCACCTTGTTATAGCAACAAATATTAAGTTATTGAGACTTTATGCTAGACCAAAAATAAAGGAACTATGGATAATTAGTAGTGTTTATCATGAAGTATTACTGGAAAATCTGAAGGTAAGAGATGACCCTTAAGGCACACTTGAGTAGTGGATCGTTTGTTACATGGGACAAGTATGATATTGTTCATCACATTTTTATATTGTTTATATGTTAAGGTTCATTATTTAGGTTGTTTAGAATAATATAGATTTGTTATTCTAAGCATCTTTTCTAGTTTTCATTACCAATTCATCATCATTTAGGTTGTTTAGAATAATATATATTTGTTATTCTAAGCATATTTTCTATTATGGCCATATAGATTTGTCATTCGAAGTATATTGCAATGTTCTTGGTATGATTGATCATGGAGCTGCTGCAAAAATATCCAACTCTAATCCTTTGGCAGAGGTATGTGACATATTAGAATAATAGAGATTTGTTATTTTAAGCATCTTTTCTATTATATATAGTTTAATTGCTACCTTGATGGTTTGTACAGGTTCTATCACTCCAAAATGTTAACGTGCTACTGTTGTGGAAGATTGTATCGACCGCGAAGGCAACACGTGATCTATTTCCTTCCCCTACTGGGAAATGACTATGTCTTAAGGTCATTTGTTATATGCCTGTGTGAAATTTTGTAAATCCTATATCTGATACCAATTCTTGAATGATAATATCATGTGTATTGTGTATACTTTACATGTATTCAAGTGTATACTTTACAACTTATGTGTATACTTTGTCACTTATGAGTATTCCAATGTATACTTTACGACTTACATGTTTTCATGCATATACTTTGTATTCATGTGTGTAGTTCATGACTTAAGTGTATTTGAGTAAATTATTCACTTTTTCACTTACTCACGAGGAGAAAAATGAACCCTAAACCCCTTTGCACCTTTACATCGCATCCATATGACCCTTTTTCCATCAAATAAAAACTTGACACCACAAGAAAATGCCTTAGAGATATCAAAAACTGAGAGAGGTTATTGTAGAGGGGCCCTACGTGATCCCGTAGACTCAGATGGATTGTTTCTAGGTGACATGGTTTCCGAGTAATAGCTCATCAAAGATTGCTTCTTTTTAGCAATTTGGACTCCTAAGGGAAATCACCAGTCCAATGTAGATCAGAGTGATTCGACATGTTTGGGTGCAAAAAAATACCATGCCTATCGTAAATGTACCCATCTAGACATGTTGGAACAGTTCGTTTGGTTGTACGAGTTGCAGAATGAAAGTTGCACCACTTTGCAACTTTACACTACTTGCATCTGACAACTTTTTCCTCAACTAAAAACTTGTCACTACGAAAAAAAACCTCCAAGATAGCAAAAACTAGGAGAGGTTATTGTAGATGGTCCCAACATGATCTCATATCTTCAAATGAGGAATCCATAAGTGTCACAGTTTTCAAGAAATAGACCGTCAAAGATTGACATCTTTCAACATTTTGGACTCTTAAGGGAAATCATCGGTCTCATGTAGCTCAAAGTGATTCAACATGTTTAGGTGCTAAAGAGGACCATGCCTAGCATAACCATACCCATATGGGCATGTTGGAACAGATCGTTTTGTCATACAAGTTATTGAATGAAAGTTGCACCACTTTGCAACTTTACACTAGTATTTGACAACTTTTTCCTCAACTAAAAACTCGTCGCCACTGGAAAATGCCTCCAAAATAGAAAAACCCAAGAGATTTTATTGTAGAGGGTCCCAACATGATCCCATAACCTCAAATGGAGAGTTTGTAAGCATCACAGTTTTTGAGAAATAACCCATCAAAGATTGTTGTCTTTTAGCACTTTGAACTCTTAAGGGAAATCACCAGTCCAATGTAGCTCAAAGTGATTCAGCGTGTTTGGGTGCAAAAAAGGACCATTCCTAGCGTAAATTTACCCAACTGGATGTGTTGGAATAGTCTATTTGGTTGTATGAGTTTTTGAACGAAAGTTGCACAACTTTGCAACTTTACACTGCTTGCATTTGACAACTTTTTCCTCAACTAAAAACTCGTCACCATAGGAAAATTCCTTTGAGATAGAAAAAATTGAGAGAGGTTATTGTAGAGGGTCCCAACATGATCCCATAGCCTCAAACATAGAGTCTATAAGCATCACAATTTCTGAGAAATAGCCCGTCAAAGATTGTTTCCTTTTAGCACTTTGGACTCTTAAGGGAAATCACCGGTCCAATGTAGCTCGGGGTGATTTAGCATGTTTGGGTGCAAAAGAGGACCATTCCTATCAAAAATGTACCCATTCGAACATGTTGGAATAGTCTGTTTGGTCGTATGAGTTGCAAAACAAAAATTGCACCACTTTGCAACTTTACACTGCTTGCATTTGACAACTTTTTCCTCAACTAAAAATTCATCACCATGGGAAAACACCTCTGAGATAGAAAAAACCGAGAAAGGTTATTGTAGAGGGTCCCAACACAATCCCATAGCCTCAGATGAAGAGTCTATAAGAATCACAGTTTTTGAGAAATAGCCCGTCAAAGATTGTTGCCTTTTAACACTTTGAACTCTTAAGGGAAATCATTGGTCCAATGTAGCTCAGATCGATTTAGCATGTTTGAGTGAAAAAGAAGACCATGCCTAGTGTAAATGCACCCATCTAAATGTGTTGGAACATGTTGTTTAGTCGTACGATTTGCAAAACGAAAGTTGCACCACTTTGCAACTTTACACTTAAGACAACTTCATCTGTTCAAATCCACCTTAACCATCATCTCTCACTTTTTTTCCTTGCAAAAATTCTTACCAAATACAAAACCTTAATTATGTTAGGTTGAATGGCATATATGAAAACAATTGCGATATAGAAAGTTTGGTGTGGGTCAAGGTTGATTGACATAAATGAAAATATCATATTAGTATTATTGCTTTTGTGTGAAGTGTGCATTATGACTAGTGTGCATCAAGCCCATATAGTATGCTTGGTTTGATTATTGATGCATTATGGTTAGCAACATTCATTGTTGTGCATTACGATAATACAAATTGCATGTCGAAGGTCAAATAACATGCATGTCATGGAGTTGTATTTGGTTTGTTTAATGGTAGTATGACACTCATTTGGTTTGTTTAATGGTTGCATCATGGTTGAGTGATGTCTTAATTGTTGATCATGATTATTGTATAGATTTCACGTGAACAATCCAATGAACATGTATCTTGTTCAGTTGTAAGGACTTTGTTTGAAGGTTGCATCAAACCCCTATGGTTGAAAGATAGTGATTCTTATTCAAGATGATTTTATACCTTTTACATGTTATTAAGCTTGAATGAACATTGAGTGGCATTGATTTTTATCAAGATGATTATATTACTTTCGAATGAACACTATAACATGACATATATTTCATTAATTTGTATCCATTTGTTTATATTCATTAACTTCTTTTGAAATAAAAACCAGTTGCCCACTTCATTACAGGAGTTCAAAAAACAAAATAATGTAAAATGTAAATTCATTCAACAGAGCTAAAATCATGTGTATTCTCAAATTGAGTGTTTGATAAAAATGAATTGGTAGACATGTATGAAAAATGTGGTATAATAGAAAAGGCAAAGAATTGTTTGAAAAAAATCCTCAAAGAAATGTGGTCTCATGGAATGTAATGTATGTGAACCTTAATATGAATGAACTCTAACATAGATGGATTACCAATTGTAATTCTTAAGTTCTATTAAAATGTAATTTCATTAATCTATAACATACATTATCAATCATAACTTTAAACCATTCTAAGATAATTATATATTCCATTTTGAAAATTCAAAGTAGAAAGACATGCACACGAGGAAAAAAAGATCGAATATCAATTATTATATATCAAAATGTAGAATAATTGTGTCTGTGCATACAAAAATTTGGCATATGCCTACACAAAACAAGTTTTACAAATTATGGCATATATGCCATCTCAAAATCTATCAAACTCTAAGTACATATCAATCTATATATCATATCCTAATCCTGTGTTGGACCATAAAAATTGAGCCTCCTCGAAGAATTTAATTGCTCTGAAGCTTCCTGCACAATAACAATTCAAACCAAAAATTAGATTAATTATGTGAATGGTTGACAAGATAGACTAGTAAATAAAAGCTTATATACTATCATTTATAAATTATGAATTTAACATCAAAATCACTATACGTGTACTATATTATATCAATAATACAATTTTTGTTTACCTCATGTCTTGCTCTCTTTTCTATAAGACGGTTTGCCTATGATTGTCCCTTAGGATGACCAAGAGTCCTCATATAAAGAAATGGTTCCACACTAGTCACGGTGTTGATTTAGATAGAGGACTATAGCAGGTAAAATAAAAATGATACAAATTAACATATAATTGTTGACAAACAATCATATCTACTAAACATATATCTACTCCTATCTAAACGTAAATATATGCAATATAAAATAAACACATACCTGTTGTGATGCTATGACACTAGATGGTCTAATAGTGTATGAAACAACTAAGATGGTTTCCTATATAAAAAAATACAAGAATGTAACACAATTTAAATGCACATGCACATATAATCATAATGTTGAGAATAAATATATATATACTTGTTGTGTAACTTCATCCAATGGGTCAGACCTAGTCAACAAGGTTGTATAAGAACCAGGTTGTTGCATAAAAAGATAAGATTACATTAGACTATCAATCTATGTAGGACATTTAAACATAATAGATTTCAAAAATCAACATCTAAAATAACAATTTAAATAATACTGTATACTGATTGTCTAGGGAAAATGAAATGGTTGTCTGCATATCCTCCTGCACTTTTGAAATCTACTCCTCTATCAACACATATTAAAGATTCCAACACCAAAACATATATTAGTACAAATATCTCTCATAAAATATGAAATAATTTAGATAAAACACACTATGAAATTACTTTAAGTCTTATCGGTGCTCCAATATCGTCCCTGGCAGTCGATGTCTCTCCTATAAATGGTCCACTCCATGCTCTTTCAACTCCTACATCTGACATATCATGAACCTCATAGTCGGATGTGTCTATGGAAGCCTCAGTGGACCGTTGGAGAGGACCTAAACATAAATTGTTGCATCTCATGCAGTAATGAGGCACACAAATATTTCTCGAAGAGGATGGTGTACCCATGGGAGATGATGATGATGTAGCTATGGGAGTTGATGCAGCAGGTGCACCACCATCATGTTGGGATGTATCAAGTGCAACACCATCGTGATGGGATGAACTATCAAATGGTTGCACAACATGATGGCTCCGCATGACAAAATGATCACTCAATGAATATAAGGTATAAATGTTGAGAGTCCCTACATCTAAAGCGATCTCAGGGTAAGATAGTGGAGTTGAGGTAGCAATAGGCAGAGCAGGATGAACTGGGGTGACTCAGCATGGTCTAGGTCTATCCTGTGGCATCCCTCTACCAACACCCTAGAAATATTGCATGTCAAAGTAATTAATATGTTTCCCTAGCACAAACTTGTTACCTATTTTTGCTAATAGCTCAAACAGGTTGGGTTGTTATGTTTTGTAAATGAAAAGAAGGTACATTTTATTCTGCCATGTCATTTTCATGTGCATAAAGAAATATCAGAAGACTACACTACCACAATTATATTACGCAAATGCATATAGCATAGAAAAGAGTGCACAATATTTTCAAAATTATAGTCTTTATTAATAATAAAAATGTATGTGTCCCACACAAGTCGTGGGACTAACTATTTGAATGCATATAATGGAAAAAATTATACATTTATAGATACAAAAGGAAAAGAATGCATATGTAGAGAAGGGGGGCCCATCATTTCCTAAATGACGAATCCCAGTTGTCTTATTCTGCATCATCTTCAGTCCCTCCCACTTGTCTTGCTTCCAGTTGATGCTCTCCTTGTTGCTCCTAGGTTCCCTACATCTGTGTGAGAGAGTGTTGTTAGAGAAATGAAGGATCATCAATCAATACATGTGCAAATATCCATAAACATATAATATGATCCTAATGTGCATTAAGATATTTTGCATACCATAAATGTCCATGAAAACAAAAGGGTTATAAAAAACATCTATCATGTGCTTTGTTTTTATTTAAAATGTTTGTTCACTGTACAAGTATAGGTTAAATATTTCATTACTTGATCATTTGTATTTGATATTATAACATGTGGAGTGAAATGGGCTCCCACAAGGGTTGATCCCAACATGTTGTTTCCCTTGTTTCATTGAAGGGGGTAGGAATGTAAACCATCATGTCTATCTTCTTTGAGTAAATATCCATCACAATAAGATAATAGACTACACAGAGGCAATGATATGATACTGCCATCAATCGTCAAATAAGTCATGTGCATTGATGTTTCAGGGTCTCATTATGATAGCACAAAATAAAAAATGTCATGAGTTTGACTTATATAGAGAATGCAAAGAGAACATACAGTGATCATCCTAATGCTTGATAATAATCATCTATATCAATGAGGTTATGTAGTTCCTATTATAAGTGTGATGTTTCTTTCAAAAAAAGATAAATGCCTGTGTGAAACACTTAACAGTTTCTTGTGGTCATCATTTCATCAAAGGACCATAATTTTGAAGGAAAGATATTCATTAAGACAACATTCAAGACTAACGGATAGTCACAAGGTGACAATCACCAGATTGTCATAGCATGAACGAAAATAAAGAGTGTCAAGTAAGAAGCAACAAGGATAGTTATTTCATAGATGAAAATGAAGAAAGAATAGTGACATGACAAGGTCTGTAAATTGCAATGAGATCTTGTTGATATTTTAAACCCTTGAATGAATCATCACTATCAACAGAAGAGGGGTGTAGATTTATGCATTTTGTCATGATGTGGCAATGCAGTAGGTGACAACATGAAATACAAGGTGGATTGTCAGACACATAATGCACATGTGAGCAGATATGGACAGTGGCAATATCAATGATATAGATAGTTATAAGGGATGATAACCACTCAAAGACATGACAACAATATTTTCTAAAGAGATAGCCTCACCATGATAAACAATCTTGTCATGCAGGACATTGAAGGAATAAGTGAATCATGTTTCACTTTAATAGTGAAAAATAAACTATGAAAAATTCATTCGCATACATCAGGACAACAAACACAAAGGAGTTTTATTTTTCAATGTTTTCTATTCATAGATATCTGGGAGACATTATAAAAGTATGCTTATAGTTATCAACAGGACAGTCTTGAATGATGGAAAAGGGACAATCAAGTAAAGAGTCTCATTTGTGCTTGTTGATTGGGAATTTAAACTTTACAAGATTATTGCATTGGCTAAGCATTTAGTTCGAGGTCATCATACATGGTAGGCAGGTTCACAAGAATGAAAACAGGTGCAAGCACAATCATGAAGGACAAAAGGTAGTAATCTCAAACACATGTCTAATCATATGAAAGACAGTTATAAAGGGACCGTGCTCACATATATTTCCAGCTTATCAGACAAGATTGAGCTAATGCAAAGTGCCAGATGGAAACAAAAGCTTGATGCTTGTTGTGAGGGGAACATGGTCTTGTCTTTGTTAGAATTTGGTTTCTAACCCTGCTGCCAAATGTAGAACCTACACAATGGCAAGGATAGTCCTCAGGTCAGGGAGGATAATCATCCAAACATTTCAAGTCTAAACAGTGACATAGGGTTGTCTTGTGATCCTTCAAGAATATATAGGGACTTTGAATTATACCTATAATATTCAAGGGTTTTGAATCTTTTTGCAAACCATTTTACTTCATAGGGCAACATTTTCTTGTGGAACAGTTGAATGAGATAGTTTTTGTCTCAACCGTCCACCCTCTCATGAAATCTCATTCATATTATAATCATGTGTGATCATATCATGGTAAAGGTGATTATGACAATGTTAGCCGCTATTACTTGGCATCATAGGGAGAATAATGATGCCCATGATTTAAATCAATAAAAGACAATGAGGAGGGTTTTTCCCTTATTTTCTCACGAAAATGTAAAAATCAAAACCCCTAGCCATGAAGAAGCACAACTAAACCAAAAGTTGAGCCATGGCCATTCCTAGAAAATGGAAAATGTGTAGAAATATAATTAAGAAGGCACGGGTTTGGAAAACCTAAAGAAATACAACCCTCATTTAGAAAAAATGAAACACGAGCATGTCTTTACAACTGTGAAATGAAAGAAATGAAAAGCCCAAGGAGAATATAAAGTCTAGTGAAGAAACCGTGGGTATTGAAAACCCTAAATAATAAAAATATGGAGTTTTATGGAGGTCGTGGCCAAAAGTGCCACTCTTATACATAAAATATATGAAATCTTCAAAATGGCAAGTATTTTGCTAAGAATTTGTCATGAGATCTACAGAAAAGTGCAAGTAATCTCCAAAGTTTGCATAGAGATGATAGAGGAAAGCACGAAGAGTGAAACATAATCCTGTTTCTGTAAATAAACTCAAGATCGAGCTCTTTTCCTTACAAGAAATGATATAAAAATGACTGAAAATGCTTTCCAAAAGCTTACCTTGAGCTTTTTCTTGTTTTTTTTGCCAGAAAAATTGTTGATTATGCCTCTAATACACCAAAATATGCCATGTTTGGCTCACAGGAAACTCTTGTATGTCGACTCTCTGAAAACTCTAGAAGGGTCGATGAAAATGAAATGCATTTTGCCTTTGGTTTTGTTTGTTAGGGTTTGTTGCCCTAATGCCGATGAGTAAAAAGGTATTTTTTACCTTTATTTTAGAATGTGTTTGCAAAAACTAATGCCTCAAACCTATTTCTTTGTAAATGCTAATGTATAGTAAGTCTTTTAAGACTTATTATTTGCATTTGTTTCACATTGGTCGAATCTTGAACCTTTTTTATTTTGCATTCATCCATGATTGTAAAGCATTAATCTAAGTGATGAAATTATAAATCACTTAGCTTAATTGTTATTTAAATGCAAGATGGAGGCGTTGCTTTCATGAGTGAGTCAAAGGGGTGTATTTGGTCTTTATGCCTCTGTAAGCATATAGGAGATGGTTGGAGAGGTTAGCCGACATGTGCCAGGAATATAGGAGACATTTTGACTAAATTTAAAGGCCTTGGAGAGCATATAGGGGCAATTTTGATGCTTTTATGGTTGGACATGGTCAAATTTGACTTTTTGCACATTTTAGAGCTCTTTTGGAGGGAGATTGAAGCCTGTTTTTTTGGCTTTATTGTTGCATACGACCAAGAGGATTTTGGGTCCTATTTTGGTGGATCTTGGGATGGATATAGTGAATTATTGACTCATTTGTATGTAGTTCTTACTTGCTCTCTTGTTCTACCTTGTGACTTTTGGAGTCTTTTGCAGAAGAGAGACTGTGTTTTGTAGCTCATTGACCTACATGTATAGTAGTTGAAACACCTTTCTGATCAATAAGATAATATTTTTACCTTCTCATTTGTTATTTTATTGTGAAATATTTTAAAATAGTTGATGAAATCTTATGGTGAAACTGTTTCTCCCTTGGATTTTATTCAATTTTCTTTTCCTTTATGCAATTTATATGAACTATTGCAGGTCAAAACTTGTGTTGAGCTAGTTTATGGTAGAGTCTAAGTTGTGAAGAATTTTGTTTTACTTCCTTTTGGATGCTACCCCTTGACATTTTTAGCCTAGTTATGAAGCACTGATGCAAGGACATATGAAGTTCTGAGTTGTGTAAGCTACTCTTTAAGTTATTGGTCATTCTTGTGTGTAAGAAAAACAACACTATTATGCTTGAAATCATTTTGGTGAATCACCCATAGTATAGGTTTCATTTCATGTACTCTTTCTTTATTACCCTTTACCTCAACAAGCAGTAGTTTAGGTGACACCATAGGAGCCAACCTTCTCTGGAGATTCACTCCAACCTACAAGTTAACCCACAAGCCTTTGGAGTGTTTCCATGTTTAACTAGGTGACTGAGTTCTTACAACTTAGTAAGGGTGCACACTTTAGTTGATAATAAAAATCAACATATATTTTTTGAAGAAAATACAACGCGACATAAAGATTTTTGTTTGGTGGTTTATCAAAAACCATCCACCAATGTCTCCAAAAATTATCTAATATGCCTCTATGGGTGCACCATTTAATTGAAAAATTTGGTTTTCGTACATTAACAAGTTGTATTGTTCTATGACCGATGAATAAATGGCCTAATTGGGATTTGTCAATATCAAGTGCCCTCACCTCATCATATGACAGCCCATCAGTATAAAATTTCCTTTGTTCCTCTCACCAGTGTGCAAATCTATTGTGTTGAGTTGCCAAAGTTTCAACACTTGAAATGATTGTTTCCAAAGTGTTTTTCATGTCTGATAGCTCAGTGAGTGTCTCATAGGTTCGACATACATTTCTCAATTGATCTAAATTTCTATGAATAGATTCATGTATTGTTTGCATGTTTTGGTTTGGAAACAACGATCGTGGTGAAGGAGGAATTGGAGTGTTTTCATCTTGTGCAGGGTTAGGGTTTTCATGTTGATCCAGTTTAAGCCTGTTAATTGATAAAAAAATAAAAAATAAAAAATGATTTTAATGCAATAAAAGACCTATCAAATTTACCCTATTTTTTACTAAAATTCAAAAAAACAATATAAATTGAATCAAAACCTCAAATTTACCCTATTTTTTACTAAACTTTAAAAAAAAAAATGCAAAAACAAAATAAATTGAATAAAAACATAAAAATCCAAACATACCTTTGAAATTTGATTTATTTTTAGCAAAATGATTCCCTAGAAATGGATATCCAAATTGGGAAGTAGAGAAACCCGTGCACAATGAGCTATCGGGTTTTTCTTTTTTAATTTATAAAACAAGAAACAAATATTCATTTCTTGTTTTATACTTTTTTTAATATATGGTCGGGTTTGAGAATCGACCATTTATTAATTGGCAAATTTTTTTTGAAATGTATAATATAAAAATATAATATATATTATATATTATATTATATTACAACATACATTATATTACGTATAATATATATTATATTTTTGATGAATAAGCATTAATCTATATTAATTATAAAGATTAAAATATATATTCACAAAATAAGGTGGGTGGTAGAAAGGCACACCCCGAGAGTCACATGGGCAGCACCTAGAAAACCAAAAAAACATAGTCACATGGGCCTAGCCCAGAATTTTGAGATTACAAACAAAGAAAAAGGCCATTAAGCAGCACCAGTAGAGCCAAGAGGGTCTTTGTCATCCATTTTTTCCCCATACATCAACGGGGTCTAGAGTGACATCAAGAGGAGGACCCCAACCATCATTAGCACCTTTATCTTTATCTTCTTTATCGTTCTAGGGTGAGATTGCAAGCGCCAAACACAAAAAACATTTAGTAGAGTCTGGCCATCTGGAGCCAGAAGTAGGAGTATCATCAAATGGCCACCTGAAACCTCCACCGCTGCTCCTCGCCACTCCTCCAAAGGGCCACCCCTGGTCAGTCCATGGAGGAGAAAAAGACTGTTGAGGAAGGTGGGAACCACGCTGAAGAGGAGGCTAAGAGCAAGGGTGAGCAGAGCCACTTCGCTGTCGGCCCTGAGAGGATGACCGACCGTGGGAGGGGGTAGGCGAAGTGGGCACCTGAGCCACAGTACACGGGGCATTGCCCCAATGGTCCAAAAGCACCTAAAGGTGAGCCACCTCAAGTGCAACCTTGTTTGCTTGAACTTGAATTTGCAAGAGCACATTAGAGAAAATAATAGCTTTAGAATACAAATTATTTATAATATATATACTATACTATAATATAATATAATATAATATAATATAATAAATAATAATATTATATTATATTATTATATAATATTAATATAATATTACATAATAATTTATTTTATTTTATTTTTTGATCAGTAATATAGTATATTTTATTAATTATAAAAAGATAAGGATTTACAAAGTGAACATCCAACCAAACCCAACAACCAGGCTGTAGATCCAAAAAATAGCTAACCAACCCCAACCACCCAAACCCATACAATAGAAGTAAAATCAAAACCACCCATAGGTTCCAACCCAAGCCAAAATCCCATAGCCTAAGTATTAGCCTTAGTATCAGTGCACAAAAAGACACTCCACCACACCCCAACCGCCAACCCACCAAACTGCCCTCTGAGCAAGTCCATTGTCGAAACCCAAACAAAACGAAGGGGCCATCATAGGCCAATGAAGAATCCAGCACACTGCAAAAAACTAGAGGAAATTCCACACCCATTGCCAACTACACACGACTCGTCCACATGCAAACATAGATACCCAAAAATGCCACACCTCTACAGCTGACCTAACGTCCTGCCGATGCCCGATGGACACCACCCCTGCTCTGTGAATGCTTCTTCCTCAGAACCGAAGTTGGAACTCCAATCACCGCTTGGTCTAGTTCAAATTTGTGCCTTCTCAAGACTAATTTCAGGTTCTCCCAGGCTACTAACATCTCCATCTTGTAGGCATCTTTGTCTAGCCTCCTAAGCCACCTCACAAACATAACAACACCAAGCTCCTCAACGTCCTCCATATCCTCGAAACCCTCGGATATTTCATACCCCACTCTCAAGACTGCCCACACCAGAAAGGAGTCCATACCCAAAAGCAACTCCATGTCGAAGAGAGACACCATTACCCACCTAATAATCTTTACATCTTTGCTTAATTCTAGACCCCACGAGAAGATCATCGAAGCGATGTCCACATTAATTCTTCCCCTATGCATTGCTTCCATGAACAGTCTTCCCAACGCTTCCAAAATTGCATCCACGACATCATCAAATGGCTGTTTCAAAACAAATTTGAGAAGGAACTTAGAGATCGGGCCAAAAAATGCCTTTTGCTGCAGCGTGGTTTTAAAGGAATACATTGCCTCCATCGCTAACTACACCAACCCCCTAGCATCAGCCACTCTACAAACATTGAATATGCCTAGCTTGCCTAGCTTCCATAAAAAGACCACCCATACGTGCCAAGTACCAACTGCCAAACCTCGCCTATCATAAAACATTGATGCAAATCTAACACCGCCGCCAACACTCAATTCACCAACACTTGAAGCACAACCGAAAAGACATTCCATCACACCCAAGGACATCCGCTTCATCCTTGAAATCTGGGCATCAGATTTTGTACTATATCTATGATAAAAACACAAAAGCCTGCAACCAGTCGTTATTTCCACGATTCACTAGGAATCATGAAAAAAACATCACTCCCCGCAGTAACTAACAATGAAAAAAGACAGCATCACCCCTCATCAACATGGTGACTAACCCTCCACCTCATCTAGATCCATCTAGCTCCACACATCTAAGGTCTTCATAATGCGAATCACCTTCGTTGACAAAAGTGACAGCCCAATTGGATAGGCTGTCGGCTTCACAATTACCCATTCTTCGAATATGGCTTAACTTATATTCTTCAAACCCTTCTAACTCCTTTAAAATTGCCCTAATAAGACTCTGCAAATGCCAGGCACTTGCACCCCCATTTGCAATGGCTTGGATGATAACCATTGAATCACCTTCAAGGTGCAATTTGTGCACACCCATTGATCGAGCTAACCCCACTCCAATCAAGGTTGACTTACCTTTAGCAACATTATTAGTCCCACAGGCTAGTCTCTTAGCCCCAAAAGCCACTATACTACCCTACCAATCTCTATTTAAGGCTCCCGCCCATGAGGGGCCAGGGTTGCCTTTAGAGGCCCCATCAAAATTCACCTTATGCCATCCCACACTCGGATGTTCCCAAAAAACATCCTTACAAGCAAGTTTCTCATTCATTATTCCACTACTTTGGCCAGATCTAATCTTAATTCCTGGCCATTCCCTTTGCACACATTGATCTCCCACTGTAAATGAAAACCTCGACCCCAAAGCCTGTGATGCCGCATTTCCAACAACCTCCTCAATAGTAGTATCAATTCTACTTAAAAGAATCTTAATTTCCTCCTTTTTTTCAAGAAAAATTCTCCTATTTCTCTCTTTCCAAATCTCCCACACCAAAATAGATGGGCTACACAACCAAATACTTGACAAGATAGATTTCCTTTGAACAAATGACCAGCTCTTGAAAATTTCTTTAAGATTCCACTGGAGAGGACCATGCCAACCAAGTTTCCTTCTCAAGTAATCCCAACATTTAGAAGCTACCTCACAGTGACAAAGTAAATGGTCCACCGACTCTTCATCTTTTTCACACATCACACACATTGTTGGTCTTGCAAAACCAAGCCTTTTCCTTCTCTCCCCAGACAATATTACATAATAATATTATAATATTAATATAATAATATTGGGCTTCGGCCCGCGCCTACACGGTCAGCGGAGGAGGCTTAAGTCTTGGGTTTGCTCCTCGAGGTCTTGGGTTCAACTCTGAGGGCCGGATTCAACTGATGCACTGGTCTAGCGAAAGGGTGGGTGCATCTTGAAGGGGATTAGTCTCGCCTCAACTTGCCTCAGGTACCCAAGATATGGGTTGCTGGGCACTGGGCTGGGCCGCGGGGATACCCCCTGGAAAGTAAATAAAAAATAAAAAAATATAATAATATTAAAATATTAATATTATATAATAATATTTTATTATAATATAATATTATATTCATTAAATATATCAAAGCACAAACTAATTTGTGTTGACATGTTTTAGTTAAAAAATTCAGCAGTTCTAGCTTGATTCGTGCAAGGTAAAGAATGCTAGATGAAGCAATTAATGAAATTTATATAAACTAGCAATGGCACTTTCGTGTGCAATGGCTACGCCAAATATTTGTGGAAGGTCAATTAGTGATGGGTTGTGGAAATATAATAAATTTAATATTATATAAATATTATAATAAAATATAATATTATAATATAATAAATATATTATTATATAATATTCAATTAACAAACATTATAATAATGTTTTTAAAAAAAGCATTATTATAATTTTTTAAAATTTAATTTCCATATGTTGTATGATAAATATATTAAAAAAATATTATAATATATAAAATAAAAAATTGGTCAAGCCGGGACTAATGGAATTAAAAATTCTGACTTAAACTAAACGGATATCCATTTTGAAACAGATATTTGTTCCCTGTTTTATACTTTTTTAATATATGGTCGGGTTGAGGACATTGGCGGCATTTTTTTGAAATGTGTAAATATAAAATAGCAAAATTGAAAGACTGGAATACTTATTCCTTTAAATATATTTTTAAAGAAAAAGAGTGGGTGGAGGGCGAGCTTGAGGTGTTCAACGAGAAGGTCATTAAATTTGGCATGTGCCATGAGGATTTTGAACTAGAAAATAAACTCAAACAAGAACATATGAAGCTTCTAGTCAATGAGGAGCTATTCTAGAGAGATAAATCCCATGAAACCTAGCTCACAGTGGGTGACAAAACTACAAAGTTTTTTCATGCTTTGTCTAAAGCTAAGAGGTGCTTCAACAAGGTTAAGGAAATCGTGCAAGAGGATGAGAGGGTGACTACCTCCCAGGTGTAGGTTGAGGAAGCTACTGTCAACTTTTTTAAGGATTTACTGGCCCTACTAGATGCGGCGAATGCTTTGGACTTAGAGGCAATCCTGGACTCCATCCTGCGGTGTATCACTGATGAGGAGAACATCATGTTGATTACCCCTTTCTTAGTGGACGAAGTTAACAGGGTAGCATTTCAGCTCCACCCGGATAAAGCCTCAGGTCTGGATGGATTCACAACATTGTTTTTTAGAAGTGTTAGCATTTTCTAGAGCTTAACATTTGCGAGTTTGTGGAGGATTTCAGACTGAAAAAGAGGTTTGTCAAGGATATCAACAACACCATCATAGATCTAATTCTGAAGAACGATGCATATCATTCCTTTGCTGACTATCACCCTATTTCCCTCTACAATGTTTTATAAAATCCTTGTGAAGGTCCTTAGCAATCGAATCAAATCAGTTCTTCCTTCGGTGGTCTCCGAAGAGCAAAACGGTTTCACGCCTGGCAAGGAAATCATGGAAAACATTATCTTTGGCCAACGAAGCAATCCATTCAATCACAAAGGACAAAATGAGGTGTATGCAAGGCCTACGATTAGGTCAAATGGCATTTTCTGATTCTGATTATGGAGAAATTCGGTTTCAACCAACTATGGCTTTGTTGGATGTTTGAATGCATCTCCACGACTAGATTTTCAATCTTGGTGAATGACTCCCTTTATGGTTTTTTTGGCTCTTCCAATGGACTCCGACAAGGCAATCTGTTGTCCTCAACTTTGTTTGTAATCATGGTAGAGGCTATGGGGTGCACATTCAAGCATTGGCACAATGCTAACAGGTGGAAAGGGATGAGAGTTGCTAATGGAATTAAAAATTTAACACACATCCAATTCGCTGATGACACCACATTGCTTGGGGAAGCTTCAATGGATGAGGCTGAAGGGATCAAGGCCATCTTGGATAAATACACTTGGGTCTCAGGGCAATTCTTCAATATCAACAAATCTGAGATCTATTTTTTCAATACGTAGGTGTCTTTGTAGAGGAGGATTGTTGGGTTGTTTGGATTCCAAATTGGGTCTCTTCACTCCAAATATTTGGGGGCAACTTTATTCAACGACACAAGCAAATCCGCTCTTTGGGAGGAGGTTATCTCCAAGTGCAAACAGCACATTTCCACTTGGAAATACAAATGGTTAACACTAGTTAGGCGTATCACAATGATCAAGTCGATTCTTACAGCCATACAATTTTTTTTCATGTCTTGCTTCCACCTAACGAACAAGGTGATTGGTGTGATGGAGGGAATACTGAAGAAGTTTCTATGGTCAGGTGCTAAGGAGGATAAGAAAGTTTCACTTATTAGTTGGGACAAAGCGTGCTTGAGTAAGGATCAAGGGGGTGTAGGTTTAAGAAGCCTTAGAATGCAAAACTTGGCTCTTGGTGCAAAATTTATTTGGAAAATATACCGAGAACCTCACAAACTCTGGTGCAGGGTACTATAGAATTAGTATTTCGACAATAAAGATCCAGCAAGAATCTTGACAGTGGCTAACTGTGGGGGTGGGTTGGTTGTGTGGCACTTTATTTGGGAATGTAGACCAATAATTGTTGACCATCTCTCATGGAGGGTTAATAACGGGTGTAGATACCTAGATTTGACCCTTTACATAAGGACAAATTTATCCCTTTCCTTCATCCCCTTCATCAACATTAATTAAATTATTTATTTAATTAATGTTTTTTTTCCCTAATGTTTCTAAGGCATTTAATTTAATCAATTAAATATTTTATACCTAAGCCCACTTCATTTGTAAATTAAATAAATGCAATCAATTTATTTAATTTGGTCAATTATCCTTAGCATTTTTAAATTCATTCTTGTCACATCCTCCATAACCTTTCATTAAACTGGATTAATTTAATCTTTCATTAAGATGTGCATATCCTTAATTAGGATTAATGTCACATCCTCCATAACTTGCCACTTGCCTCTAATCATCATTAATTAATCTAATCATCTGTTTTCACAATCCTAATCCTAATCACTTACCCCTTTTAACATGTCCTTAAGTCAACCTTCCTGGTACTTACCTTTTTTGATTGACCTCTTCCCCATGTGAATTAAAAATTCACACTTATTCCCCCCATGCATTTGTCTTCCCCATGACATCTCATGTGTCACATCGTACCCAAAGGACAAGGACCTCTTTTAAAGGAATCTTGGTTTATCCTTTAGACTTTCCTTAAAAAAGAATTAAAAATACACTTTTATTTCTCCAAGGTCTTTCCCATTCCCCATGTTGACAAATGATGACTTTCTAAAAGTCATCACTTGTCACTTTCAACCCCATATGGGGCCAAGGAATAACTTTTTAAAAGAATCCTCTCCCATCCCAAGGTACTTGCAAGTACCTTGGGACCACATGGCCTCTTCCATGTCATTTGTACCCCTTGCCATCTCACATTGTCATTTGGAAAACTCACCCACCACATGTCCAAATGTGAGGGCTTGTGAGTCCTCAACTCACCACAACCCTCCATCTTGGCCATGTTGGCTCAATATTAATCGTTGAATTTTCTAGAGAATTCAACTTCTCCTATAAATAACCCCCTCTTCCTTCATTAAGGAATCCTATTGCATTCTTAGCCAACTTATGATCTTAAGCCATTTGAGCCTCCATAATCTTTTATCACATCATTTTGCATTCAATCTTCATCCATCTTAGCCATTTACATTCTCATTTGCACTTCAATCATTTTGCATCACTTTACCATCAAGGAGCACACATCAAAGCAACATTAAGGGCCAACCAAAGGATCAATTCGAGACAAGGTATAATCGTATTGTGCATTTTTATCTTGCTTTGTTTTGAATCTAACTAGGCTAATCATTTGAGGTGTTAGGTGTTTTGTGTTCTTCTTGCATTCTTTTTTATTTTGCATTTTAGATTAGTACATTTTTCCCCTTCACAATGGGCAATAGGCAAACTTTTGGGAGGAATCATGGAATGGGATGATTCCCATGCAGGAAGTCCCCAGACTGGTTGAGGAAATGGAGGTGGTTAAAGCTCGATTTGGCCCAAAAGTGGCAGATTGTATTGTCCCCAGTCCCTCTGATTCGGGTATGAAGTACAAATGGAAGAGTGTGGATAAATTTCGGCTCTCCAATGATTTCAAGTATACATTTCGAGATGAGATTAGCAAAAGGAAAGTGAATTTAAGCAACAAAGATGATTCTATCTTTTGGAGTGGTTCTAAATTAGGTGAATACTCAACTCGACTGAGTTATTTGATCCAAAGGGAAACTCAACATATTAACAAATGGCCTGCTTGGGCTTGTTGGCATCAATCGATCTTGCCTAAGGCAGGGTCCTTTCTGTGGACAACTATGCACAAGAAGATTCTGACTAGAGAAAGGCTGAAACATATTGGTATTCTTGGCCCTAGTCACTACTTCCTTTGCAAGGCTAATGAGGCAATGGTGGATCACCTTTTGGTGAGCTGCCCCGTTAACTCTCAATGTTGGGATTGGATTCAAAATTTATTGGGGTGGTTTGGACCAAGGCACAATGATTTAGTTAAGTTGATTTGTAGTTGGACAAGACTTAAAAGAAACTCAATTTGGGCTGACCTTTGGTGGGTTGCTCCATCTATGGTAGTGCGGCAAGTGTGGAAGGAAAGGAACAAGAGAGTGTTCTGTAACGAAGAAAAGAGTGTTGATTTTATCCTATAAAAAATCAAGGCTAGGCTATGTGAGCTAATGAATGCAAAAATCCTATCCTTCGATGAAGGTGAGTTCATTGCTTGGGATAACTCTATTCACAACAAGTGGTCAGGATTAAAGCTCTGCGAGGAAATCAAATCAATGATGGGGACTCATTTGAAGGCCAAATGGCTGGCTCCCCCATCTAGAAGGATGGAAATGAATTTTGACGAGGCTTCCAAAGGAAACCCCGAAAAGGTTGGGATCGAATGTGTTCTAAGGAATGACAAGGGACAACTAATTTGGAACCTCTCGAGGAAGACTAGATGGGCCACCAATAATAAATCTGAACTAGAGGCACTAGCTCATGGATTATGGTTGTGTAGGTCCACAAGCATAAAGGCATTGGACATTGAAGGGAACTCCCTCCTCAGTGTTAATGTAAAATAAAAAAGGATCCCAAACTGGAAGCTTTAGGGGTGGGTTGATAGGATATGGAATTCTTTGGATAATCTGTACGACTTCTCCATCAAGCATGTGTATCACGAAGCAAACATGGCAGTTGATTTTTTGGCAAACCAGGGGGTGTCAATGGATGACACTGAGAAGATTGTCTTTGGGCCTGAATGTGAGGTTGATCTTCATGGGGTCTTGGATAGGGATTACAATGAAGGAAGTTGTGTTGAATTTTATTGATAGTGTTGGATGATGAGTGTTCTTCAACATTCTGGTCATGTTTGGTTTGTCTAGCTTGGGCATGGAATGGTTGATGCGGTTGCAACAAGCTCTTCTTGGGGTGTCTATTGCTAACTTCTCATTTGTTTGTTGTGGTTGGAAATGTGCACACCCATATGGGTCATGCCTCTCTATAATTTTTGAACTTTGTTTACGGGAGTGGACCCCTTGTCCACAACTTACCTACAATATATATATATATATATATATATATATATATATATATATTATATTATGTATAATATATATTATATAATATAATATAAATATATATATTGTATTTATAATATATATTATATTATAATATAATATATATAATATTATATATATTATATTATATTATATATATATTATATATATATTATATTATATTATATTATATATATATTTTTTGATCGATAATAGAATTTTGTTTTATTCAGACTAGCCCAAGATTTGTCCTACCCCGAAATAGGGATGGTAACAAGGGGAAACCATCTCCCCAAACAAAGGACACCAATAGAAAGTCCAATACCCAAAACTACAATCCTCTAACCCCCCCAACATTGTCATCATGTAATTCAAACGTGTCCTTTGCTCTTGGATCCTCCCTTAGTTTGTGATCAGAGGATCATGCTAAAGGATTCCTTCTTTCCCTTCTTAACTCTCTTTCCCTTTACAACCCGCCATCACTCCTCCATCCTTGCAGCCTCCTTCTACCATTCCTTAGATGTGTTATGTTGTGTCCAATCCTCACCATGTTTATCACCCATAAATTGTCCACATTGGCCCTTTGGGACATCATTCACCTCCTCCTATTCTTGGACCCTCGCAACCCTAGATTTCTCCCTACATTTTGGGGTTTAAGCACCACACTGGTTTTGCACAATCACACCTTCATCCACCCTCAACACACCAGAACAATCTAAGATGGGCACCTTAGTATGACCTGGCCCCTTCTTTTGATCCAAGGCTCCAAATGACTGAGGTGGCCCTGAGTTACTCACAACCTGAGAATAGCTCTTGCTCTACTCTTCCTTCTTCTCACACTATTTCTCCACCGTATAGTGATCATGTGTCGCATCCTTCCACCAAGTAGTTGATTTAGGTACCCTAGGCTTTACACATTGCGCAGCCAAATGCCCAGTATGGAAGCATCTTCTGCAACAGAATGAAACCCCTTCATAATCCAGTGATAGCACCCAACATCCTTTGGAAGTATTTATTGAGATCTCTTCTGGGAGGGTCTTTGTCACTTCCATCTCCACCAAAATCTGGGCGTAAGTTAAATGCATCAGATTTGATGAGTCATCATCAATCATCAAAAAACTCCCTAATGATTTTCTTATAGCCTCCAGATAGGACTCAAACCAAAGATGAAGAGGAAAATTTGGAAGTCTCACCCACACTGGGACTTTATCAAAAGTCTCTGTTGCAGGATTAAAAGTTGGATGGCATGGCTTCAAAGACAAAGCAATTTTTTTCTCCCAATTCCAAAAGTAATCACATAGAACTTTATTTCTATCCTTCACAGATTCAAAAACAACAATAAAAGAGCCTTTGGCAGTTGGGTATATTTGAATACTACCTTCAACAATGAGTTCCCAATGTTCTGAGATCTAATTATGCAGATCACACAAAGGTGGCCAAAAACCTCTGAAACGCCCAATCAAACCTAGTTCAAAAAAATTATTGAAATTATGGGTTACCTCCTCATCTAGTTCTTCCTGCAGGGTAACCAAAATCGGGGTTCCCATCCTTGACTTGTCCAACACCTGCGGGTGAAACCCTAAGTGGGCATTTGCACCTGCACCAGGGCGACATTCGCCATCTCTCTCCTTGCGACCAAATCCGTGACACTCCACACTCCGTCTAGAAACCCCTCGACGCTCATCCTCTTGTGCTCTGTTAGTGACACAAGACTCTGTAGCATTGCATTTAGGGGGGGGGGGGTTTCAGCAAATACTTCCACGCCCACGCCCAAAACGCCTGCACCCACGCCTAATGAAGCCGTAGCTCCCGCAATAGCTTCCAACAGCTCCATCGTTCTTTTATATTATATTATATATTATAAAATATGATATAATATTGTATTATAATATTATAATATAGTATAATATTATACAATCATAAATTATAATAAATTTAATATTATATAAATATTATAATAAATTTAATATTAAATAAATATTATAATAAAATATAATATTATATTTACTAAATATATTATTATATAATATTCAATAATTTTGAATGCTAAGTACCTCCAGAACAGGCCTTTGATTGATTGTCTTTCGGAACCCCATCCCCCTGGTTCCGTAATCTGGAAGAGTATCTGCAGCACACAAGGTCTGCTAAAAAAAAGGGATCAAATGGAAAATGGGAAACAGGGTCAAAATCAGATTCTGGGATGATGCTTGGCTTTTGGACTCCCCCTTGGCTGGCTCTGATTTTGGAGCGGTGATGAATGAAGCTCAGAGATTCTTTGGTTTATATATTAGAGACTATGTGGTTGGCCCTCTTGGAGCTAGGATTTGGAGAGATCTCTCCCTTTGCTGCCCCCACTCTCTTGACATTTGCCGCCTAGCTAGATCTCTTCAGGTGTTACTCTCTAGTATCAGGTTTCCTTCCTATGATAGGGAGGATGAGTTCTTTTGGGCTTTAGATAAGCTGGGGGATCTTTCAGTTCGATCCGCTTACAGACTGCTGACTAAGGAAATTTCAGTTGAGAAACACTGGAGGAGGGTTTGGAATCGTCACATGATCCCTAAAATAATTTTTTTTTGGTGGACGGCCTGTCATAATAAGATCTTAACTTAGGACAATTTGAGAACTCGGGGGTTATGCTTTCCTAATAGATGTTTTCTTTGCAAAGCGGGGGAGGAAACTGTCAGCCACCTTTTGCTACATTGCCCGTATGCTGCTGAAGTTTGGGGGATGGCTTTTGAGAAACTTGATGTCGATTGGATTATGAGCAAAGACCTTTTGTCATTTATTTTGGGCTGGAATGGGCCTTTTTCCCATCCTTTGACTAATGAAATTTGGAGACAGACCCCCCCCAATCTCAGAATGGTGTTTATGGAAAGAGAGGAATAATAGGGTTTTTAGGAATATTGAGCGGAGACCCAAGGAGGTGTTTGGCATTGGTGTTCAGCTCATAGAGGAGAATATCTCCCTCTTTGATGGGAAACTTCCTGAGTTGGGGCTACTGGACTATGAAATAAAATTGGCTAAGGATTGGCATCAGGATCTAAAGGCTAATGCCTTTGATAATTCAAAATTATTAGCTAGGAAAAATACCAAATGGGAGCCTCCAGATTGTGGATGGTTCAAAATTAATTTTGATGGGGCTGCTAAAGGCAACCCAGGAAGGGCAAGTATAGGTGGGATTATCAGAGACCCTATGGCGAATATGGTGGCGGGGTTTGTTGGTGGCATTGGGGTTCAGTTGGCTCTGGTTGCTAAGGCTTGTGCGCTGTTTATGGGCCTCAAAATCGTTGTTTATCTAGGGATTGTTAATCTCCATATTGAAGGAGATTCCAAAGTGGTGACGGATGTTGTGGAAAAGATAGATTTATAGGTTGGAATACCAAGGACATTTTGATGGATGCTAACTTCCTTATGTCCAAATTAAGGGACAAAAAGGTGACTCATATTTTTAGAGAAGGCAACTGTGTGGCGGATGCCTTGGCTAATCTTGGCTTGGGTTGGGATTTGGCTAGATGTTGGAAGAATAAGGATAGACTGTTGCCAAATATTCAAGCTTTGATAGAGCGGGACAAGGCTACCATGGTTTATAATGATGTTCAACTTTAGGATGTCGAGAGCTGATTGGGGGGCCCACGGGTAAATTTGGGTGTGCTAGTGGATGAATGTCAATATTGGTATGGAGTACAGGTGGAGTTATCCTAGTAAAGATGAGCGTGTGTGGGGTAGGGAAAGGAGCATCCACGTGTCAGTCCTTTGGACTTGGTGGATGGGTTTAGTTTATAAGATTATGATGAGATGGCAGGGAGTGGATTTAATTGAGGAGTTCAAATCTAGTTTTGGTGGCATGAGGCGGGTTAATTGGAAGGACGTGACTTCTTATCAGGTGAGAGACTGTACTGTGCATGCTACTCTTTTGGGAATTGGATTGCTTGTTTTATCTCCTCATTACATTTGGAGGAGTGAGTGTATTAATAATGATGTGACTTTCTATGATGCAATTAGGCCGCATTCTAGAGACTTCGGGCTGGCTAGTTTAGCTAGGGGTTCCTTTGGCTTATTTCAAAAGTTTACTAAATTTAGTTTATTGATCCGTTCGCATGGGGTTTCGTGCTTTCCCTACAACTCCGCCAACTTTTGCCCTCTCTGCTGTAATCATAAATTCATCAATTTTTGTGTCTCTTCTCACTGTGGTATATTTCCTCTTCGTGCGTGTAAATGGTATGCGAGGTTTAATTTGCTTTGCTGTAATCCCTGCCTTAATTATCTTTTAGAGATTATTGTTCGTGACTACTACTTTTGGTATTTCTTGCATTTCTGTGAGCTTCCTATGCAATCTAGCAGTATGGGTGGTGATCGCGTGCAGACGAAACTAGACAGTTGTGATGAATTTCATAACAACCTGCCGGTCTGGCACATTTGTGTGGAGGGAGGAATTGCTCCACTCATGGAATGCTTAGTCAGCCATGATCCCATTTTATCGGGTCAATTTTCCAGTTCGTGGAAGGACAGGAGGGTTTCCATTGGTCATTTTATCAGCGAGGATGTTATTGCGCAGGCTACGGGTTTGCTGTGTGAAGGGAAAAAATATCCTAAGCACACTAAAAAGCTGGATCACAAGAGCCTTAAGGCATTTTTCAGAGGAGAAGAAACCCCGGTTAGGAACCAGGTGGGGTTTGAAAGGGAATAGATTCCTAAGCCGTGGGATCAAGTTTGCATGGCACTGATGAAATATGTTACGCTGGAAGGTAGATACAAAACTTGTTTCTTTTATCACTTCCCTCTGTTAAACCACCTTAGGCATAAAATGCTGCTTAGTTTTCCGTTTTTCCTTCTTATGGACCTAGAAAGTTCTGTGGACAAGTGTAAAGCATCGGCCAGCTGAAATCCCTGTGATCTTCCGCTGCTCCCGCTCCATCAGGGGCTAATTCTCCGCCTATATCACTTTCATCTGGCCCTCTGCCTGCCTAAAGCCATTACCACTGTCCATGTTGAGAACATTGAACCCCTCTCCATGGTGCATATCTCCTCGACCGAGTCCAAGAGTCCTCCTAGGAAGTCTAATAATGACAATATGGGGAACGCCAAAACCAAATTTGCCACTAAAAAGCTTAAGGGTGGGTTAGGCAAGGCCCATGCCAGTGCAGCGGAAGGGCTCTATGAGCTAAAAGCCACCTAGGCTGATATGGTCGTTACCGTCACTATGTCAAAAAAAGGTAAGGAGAAATGCATGCAGGCTGTGACTGTTAAAGATGGCAAGGGTAAGAATGCGGTTAGGAAAGATTCTAGAGGGGATACAATTATGGGGAACACGGAGATGACTGGAGGGGAAAGTGTTAGGAGGAGATCTGGGAGGATGGCTAAGAACAACAAGAAGAGGTTAATCATTGAGGACTTAGAGGAGGAGCAGTCAGACAACAAGGGTTACAAGGAAGAAGAGTCTGAAGATATGGTGGAGAGGCCCTAACTTACTCCAGTGGACAGCAAGATCCCCTTTGATGGCTCTGGCTTGCACTCTTCGCAACCATTGGTGGATGAGCCTGGTGAAGTTCAGGATGCTAGGGATGTTGGGGTGGATTCAGACAAGGTGGCGAAGAGATTGGACACTCTGGACAAAAGATTTCAAGGGCTAACCTGATTCACCATGAAACTGGGTCACTTTGTTATGAGTACTCTGTCTAATGCCATAAAAGAGGAACTGGAGGGGAACAATAGCCAAGAAAATAAAGAGTGGGTGGGAGACGAGGCGGTGGACCTCCTGATTAAAAACTGGGATGATGCTAGTTAAGTTGCTCTTGGTGCTAGTCCGTCGGCTGTTGATGTGCTGCCTTTGGGTTGTCTCTATTTTTTTCCTGTTTATGTTAGTTGTTTAAGACTTGTCCTTTTTTGGCCCTTGTGGCTCGTTGTGTAGGGTACAACGCCCTATAAATGTTGTTTAAATTTTCAAAAACAAACATTATAATAATGTTTTTTAATTTAATTTCCATATGTTGTATGATAAATATATTAAAAAAATATTATAATATATAAAATAAAAAAATTGGTCAAGCGCAGACCCGAAGGAATTAAATTTTTTGACTTAAAACTAAACGAATATCTATTTCGAAATAGAAAATGGATATCCATTTTGGGTTGGTATTAGGTTTGACACTAGTACTTTCCACCCAAGCCTGCAAAAAGTCAAAGTAGAAATTTCATGTTTTTGGGCGAGCTAAAAACACTTTTTTTCACATCGCCACTTTTTGGACACCCATGATCTTGCACATACTCATAAGTCACCCCTTAAGTTTTGTTTGTGTTTGAATTGAAAGTATTATGATTTTGTTGTGAACATTCTTGTTGTTGAGTCTCCTTTGTATATTTGAGCTCTTTCTTATGTGTTCTTTATTCAATCAATGATATATATATACATGTACATGTTGACGATAATCCCATACACATGAGTTAATACGTACATGAGTATTGTTATCTCTTAAACTTGCACCCGAACTACGCTGTGAAACTCAATTAGTTAGAGAAACATAGGGACTTTTCTAGGTTGTGGGTCACCTGTAATGGAAAAGAACCTCCAGAAAAGGTCGACTTCCTTTTGGTATCACCTAAAACCTGGTTTTTTGAAGGAAAAGGAAGAAGAATTTATTTAAAAGGTAAATGCTAAAAAATGAAAATATAGGGTGATACACCTAACTGACTAGGATTATGAAATTCTAGATTTTCAAACACTTGAATATCGATGATAACATCTAAACTGCACAATTCATTTTTATATGTTTATACATCAATGTTTCACAAGAAAGTTTGAGTGCACTATCTTCAAAGAGGAAAATAATATTTTCATAGTTTAAAGGATAAATGCAATTTAAACATAACCTGTAACCTGCATAAGTAAATTTTGCAGAAATGGCATGAAAACGTGAGACAAAATCACAAGGAGATTAAAATACCTCACTAACAGCTTGATCAATCACTTGGTTATGCACAATACTGCAATAATGAAAAGGCAACACAACGCAATCAATGGTATCCAAGGTATTATTTGTATATCATTTCCCAAAATACTGAGTTGCAAAGCATGCTCAAACTGTCAAAGGACTGTAAAAGTCTCTATCTCTAGAAATTACATAAGAAGAACTAACTCAAAAATGAGTTACAAGTGAGTATAAGTAAACACCTCCAAACAATTCCACCAAAAAAGGGTCTAGAAGCATTTTGGGTTGGATGCAACAATAAACCCATAAATCTAGCCTCTAGATATACTCCAAAAGAGCTCTAAAGTGATGAAAAAGTCAAGCTTGATTAAGTCTATCACGATGACACAAGAAACAAACCCCTAAAAGCTCTCAAGCTCTCATAAAAGTCTCCTAGATTCCCTCCAAATTTTTCAAACACCACTTCAATCCTCTCCTATATTCTCTCCATAGCTCATTAATCTTCAACCATCAACAACCCTTATCCCTTTAAACCATAACTTGAAAGCAAGCCTCCCTATTTTGCATTTATAGTTAACAAGATGACTTAAAGGTTTATAATTACACCTCCAAGTCATTTTTTTTACAATAATATTCATGCAAATACTCCATATTTTGACCATTATGATAGTCAACTTATAAAAATGAGATCAAAGTTTTTTCAAGGCAACAAACACCAAAGGCATACTTAGCATCGATATGGCACAAGGCTATACAAGCCATAAGTGCATACATGATTATATTTTGCAAAGGTTATAAAAGTTCATAGGGCATTAAAAATACTTAAGGTATGAAAATTACCTTTGGGTCGTTGCATATTTAACTTGCATTTGATTTGTTTTTTTTAAAATAATGGCAAAAATACCATTATTTTCCCATCGGCATTTAGGGTTATTAACCCTAATGAACAAAAAGCAAGGAAAAAAAAGCTTTTTGTATTCATTTTTCATGAAGCTTCTTGAAGAAGCTCGGCCGCCAGCCACAAGGGTTTCACGGAGCTTCACTGTGGATTTTAGAGGAGGATTTAACATCACAGAGGGCATTTTCTAATGAACAAAGCTCGGGTAAGAATTTTGTGTCATTTAGTTTCATCTTTCTGAGGAAAAATTGCACGAATCAAGCCACCTTTGCAGAAAAGAATGAAACTAAACTTATTTTTGAAACCACTGTAAGGGTGCCACCATGGTTAAGCTATTGGAAATATTTCTATAGAAACCCGTGCTTGTATTCGGCCTCTGTAAGGCTGTGGCTTTCTTTATTTTCTTGTTAATTCTATACTCTTTGATCGTGGGCATATCTTCATCTGGGTATCATCGAGGGTTTTCTTGGATTTAAGCCTTGTGACCATGACACTCATCATTTGAATTCTAAAGAATAAAACCCAACTGTAGCTTCTATTTGACATTTTATATGTATATTTCTGGCATTATCTGTAGAAATAATCAAGAAAAGAAAAGAAAAGACACGGCATACCATCCTTGTATCTCTATATCTTATGCATTTTTTCTTGTGTATTTCTTTGCATTTTTATGAATAAAAGCTCATCTCGAGCTCGACCATGTAAGAAATGATTGATATTTCTTTCAAAATTTTAGTATATACGCAATGCTTGACACACCTTTTGAAGAGGAAACATATCTTGTTCTCCATTTCATGCTTTATTCATGATTCTGGGTTCGGTTGTGCTTTATTTTTTCCTCAAAGATTTCGAGGGTTTTCTGAAAGATAAAACCCTAGGCTTCAACAGACACAAGGCTTGGAAAAGAAACCCTAGAGGGTGAGGCTTCAAATCTCTTGCATTTTCTTCTATAGATTTCATGAGTTATGTTGATGGCCATTTCTTAACTTTGTTGTTCTTTTTTTTCTAAAAATAAAAAGAATATATGAAATTTTGGCACTCTCCATCTGGGTTCCATCATTTTTGTCTTTCCTGACATTGTGGTTCCATTGAGAATCATTTTATCATTGATATTAGTGAATTCAAACTTAATTGCTATGAATGATGAATTCATCCTTGATTGCATCACAATGTTATGATAGGCTTTAAAAGCTTATCCTATCAAAACTCAAAATAATAGCACGTTGGGCTCAACCCTTGTGGGAGCCACATTTATCCCATGTGTTGTAACTAAATGTGTCAGAACAAAAGCATTACTTTCCCTATATTTGCACATGAAGCAAACAGGTTAGAAAGAAAAATGCATGTTTTAAGTGTGTATGTTGACTTCAATGGTTTTCCTAGACACCTAAAGTATGCATTTTGTTTTCAATGCACATTAAGATCAATCTATACATGCATAGGTATATGTTTATATAATGTTTGTGATCTTCATTGCTTAGAGCATTGCTCTAACATCATTTCTATTCCCAAATGTAGGACTAGGAACAAGATGAAGATAGGAAGGACAAGCAGTTCGGGGCAGCAACAAAGCAAGACGACATACCATGAACCAATCATTCAGGCAATGACTAGTCACTCTCCTTATATGCACGTATTTTTTTAATTTACTTATTCATGTATATGCTTTTCTTAATTTTCATTTGAATAAGTTAGTCTCATGGCTTGTGTGAGACAATATGCACTTTTGTATCAATAAAGATTACTTTTCAGAAAAGATTTGTGTAAATATTTCCTATGTTGTATGCACTTGTATAAATGCAATTATTTGTAAATGTAATCTGTTGAATTATTTCATTTATGCACTTTAATTTAATTAGGAGAGGATAAAATGTACTTTTTCTACTTTCAGTTAAAACAATAAGCTCTACCTGATTGAGCTGTAAGGAAAATCTAGTAACAAGTATACATAAGTAGACGTACCTATGCATGCTCATGGATGGATTGCTCACGGGCATGAGGGTATCAAATGGATAATGAGACATGTATATATATGTATATATACACTACATGCATATATGTCGATCGATAAGCTTGCAAATAAATGTGATTGATTGTATAAGCAAATGTATCTATGAGATATATGCATATATACATATCTATACACATCGATATACGCATATGTGTCAACGTGATATAACGTCCATACAAATATAACGATATATCTATATATACACATATATGTGAATATGGCTATATACATATGGCATTATTTATAAAAGGATAACATGGATATATGCATTCGAAATAACGAATGATGTATATTTATTATTGTATGAGTTGATGGATATATAAATATATATTATTATTGATAGCTCGTGAAATGTTTGAATAAAGTGCTATTTATAATAAAGCATTGTTGTTTTTAAATGCCAACGCACAAACTATATAGTAGCGTGCATATTATATAAGTATTGGTGCAACAATAAAGCACACACCATGGTAGCGCTAAAGACATTTAATATGAATCATCAAGCTTGCAAATAGAATGCAATATATGTGGGAAGGATATAAGACTCAGTCAAGAGTTTATAAAATATATTTGAAGTGCATTTAAAAACATTGACTTGGCCATAAATCTGCAAACACCAAAAGCACAAAAGAAGGTTTATGTGGCGCCAAATTATGAAAATTGCATTACATTAAAAGTCCATTTTGTAAGCTCTATCTAGCAATGGAAGAAAAAGTAAAATGGAGAACAAGTCAAGTAGAAGCTAGCATGATTGGAGTTGACTTGTTTGATCATTCACCTTGCATTTCTGAAATGCATTCTTGTTGTCTTTGCATTAAGCGACCTGTTGCTCTGTTTTGCTGAATATTAAGTTTTAATGTTGCCAGCCATTGAGATTAGTTGTTGAGTTGATCTTAAGAGCTGAGAAGTGTCATTTAGCATAGCTTGCTTGTAGGTAACAAAGTCTCATAGTTATGTATAAATAGGGGAGAGGATTTCCTCATTTGGACACACAATTGACTTGCATTATTTTGATTTTTATCTAAGTTATTCTTGTTGTGAGCTGAGAGTTTGTTTGTGAGAATATTGAGAGAATTATTGTGAGTGGTTAGAGAATTGTTGAAGAGTCTTCAAACAGATCTTGGAGGGGATTGAGCTTGAAAGTCAATTTATTTCACTTGGGATTAGTGTTTAAAAAGCATGTTTATTCTACTCTCTTATGCTTTATTTGCTTTGGAAAGATTGAGAGTTGTTGTTTGAATTATGTGGTAAAGATGCATTGATTTACTAGAATAGGGAAAGGTTATGTTTACTTCTATAGATTTGAAAGAATCTTATTACACTTAATTCTTGAGGACCAAGTATTTGAGTGTTTGTATGTACTCCATATTAGGGAGTGAATGCGTTCATTAGTATTATATACTAGGGAAAGAAGAACCTTAGAGTAGCTTGTGAAGTATTTATTTCAGGTTATTTGTGTAATCCAAACTATAGAGAGTTCATAGATTACCTTGGGATTAGATTATCTAATGAAGGAATGGCTTATGGATAGTGTTTGCTTAGTAGGAATGTTATAGTCATATAAAGGAAATAGGTTGTTCTTGGGGTTAAAGATTACCTTAAGAAGGGAATTTCCTATGCATAGTATATGAATGGTCAAAAACCAAATCGAGCTAGAGTAGTGGGTGAAGAGATGACACTTTTATATATCAAACTTTGGGCAAAGTAGTGTAAGTAGTAACTGTTTACACTGTCAGTTCACTATGATCCAATTAGATATTCTAGTTCGGGATTGTCATACTCGTAGGTAGAAGCTACCGTATGATTAAGTTCTAGTTTGTAGGACACAACACTAAGCTCAAGAAGGCTATTGTTATGAGGTTATCCAACCGATCTCTTCGTCGAAGGGTAGTGCCATCTTGCCATATGTGGCAGATGTGTGGGGGACTACATTTAAGTCTGTGGTTGATGAAAATGTGCTTGAGTGATGCTTCTCCTCATCAGTTGGTAGTCGAGATTTGAGGGGGACTTCCTAGACCATTTGTATCTATTGCTTATGAACCTCAACTAAGCTATGTATGGATCATTATATTCCATCTTTTGAATTTTGTAAAATGTAAATATTTATATTGACAATGAAATAAATACATGGAACATTGTTATGGAAATATGCTCTTTATTCTCTTTTTAGAAATAATTTTTTTATTACTACGAGTTTCAAACATAGTTTATTTACTTGAGATTAAAATATAGTAAAATTACTTTTGTAGAACAATTGGCATGTTACACTCCTAGTGGTGGTTTCTCTTGAGACATTTAAGAGCACTGGACCTACAAGACAAAGCCAAATAAGGTTTTTTACTTTGCTATCAAGAATGATCCAATCTTTGACTTTTATGACAAATGGTATTGGCCTAGAAACAACTGCTAATAGATCTTTGTTGACAAGGAGATTCTCCATCTGAAGCTTTCAAAGCTCAAGGTTTGTTTCATTTAACTTCTCCACCTTCATTCTAGAAGTGCTTGTCATACTTCTTTCCTAAAACACAATAACAATAGTAAAATTCCCGGTTAAACAAACATTAATATAAAAAAATACCTACTTCTTTAACATATTCGACAAGCTACTTAAGCTCTAATACTGAATGAAAGGAAATATGCACTAAATCCTACTTAATCCAACAAGGAGATCATTACAAGTTTTATGATCTAGTTAACTTTTAGCAAATTTTTGGCAGATTAACAACAATTAGATAAATAAGAAACAAATAAAAGAAGAATTAGAAGGAAATAGAATAATCACAAGATAATGTGACGTCAAATATAGTCACAAGTTTTATGATATAGTTAAATAGTCAAAGATGCTAGTCATAATCGATCTAGTAATCCCTTATTCGGTGACTTCTTAGACTTTTCATAGGACAAATGACACATGGTAGAGAGTGTTAACAATGGAATCTCAAGATCTTATTCAAGTGGGACACCCTTTTCTATTTGGGCACATTATTTATAATATTACAAATATTAAATACTTGCACTTAGACCTAGGACTTTGCAAGGTGACAACAACACTTAGTCTTGTAGTTTTGACATCAAACATTGCAATGAATAAACTCTATGCATAGGGGTATATTTCCCCATCGTTAACCAAGTGGAGTTTTCAAGTACTTGGTTAATCATGGAGAATTGGGACACTTGACCAAATATAAGAAGATTTGCCAACCACACAAAAATCTACATGGTGGGGCCTTCTCTTCCAAAACTTCCTAAACACTGAATGAAAGGTTTTAAGCATCCACCTAACCAAAATTACAACACTTTCAAAAAAAGGATACGTAAACACCCTCCATGACAAAAGCAAATAATACTTAAATGAGACATAATACCCTTGAGAAGATTCATACTCATCTTAAACCCAAATAAAACATATATCACCTTGCAATCTTTAGTAGACATAAACAAAACACTTGAAAACAAAAAATACCTATTCCAACCTAAAGCCTAACAAAATTAGAAGAAAGAAAAGAGATAGTAGATAATTGAAACAAGAGCATGTCAATAGACAAAACAACAACAAAAGTGAATGAATGAATAAGAAATTTTAATGTCGTCCACGAGATCGAACGGTCTAAAGAACCAAGAACCACAATACTAAGATGCCTCCAAATTTTTTTCGATGTTGAATCTTCTACTATAAATTTTAACCAAAAAAACTAAATTAATTATAAGCTAACAAGCACATTTTTTTAGTACAACTATTTTTAGTCTCACCCTTAAAGAATGCCTTACCTAGCGCGACCACATACATATCATTGATCACACAAACAGGAGCAGCACAATTAAGTGATGTAAGTCTACTAAAAGTAGTTATTTTGAAGGCTGTCTTGTTAAAAAATGGCGGAAACGATTTACATGCAGTAAGACTCCATTTTGTACCTTAAAATATTCCTCTGTGCATGTTACAGAAAATTTATAAAACCTCCCTTTCGTTGGACCGGAGCCAGAAAATTTTGGATTCTGGGAATTCGTGCGTTGAAAATTTTCTTCTCGGACAAGAAATTTCCACAAGCTGGACTGCTAAACGATAAGTAACTCAACTCACTTAGCTGATCAAACGTTTAATTGGATCAGTTTAACAAATTTTTTGGCCAGATAATCTGTATCACCTAATCCTATTCCATAGGGACCATATCGATTATAGGAAAATGGAAATTAAAAAAGCAGGAAGTCTGTTAAGTATGTCATAGAGAGGAAGGAAACAGCAAAATAGTATTGGTTACGTTTGGTCTTTCCAAGATGGAAACAGTGTACGACCGTTACACCTGTCAGCCGGCACTCCGAGTCCCAGAAAACGACAGCAAGCAAAATTCCATGAAATAAACGAGCAAGTAAATAAAGAAAAAACTAGAGTCGAAGAAACCAGAGAATGAGAAGACGATAGAGCCTGCAATGGCAGGCAGGCGTGCAAAGGCGTTGAGACAGAGGGAGGCGTGATTCGAACCGGCGACCTATTTGGATCTGCCGGATTTGTTCTGCAATACGAACAACACTGTAGCTGTCACGCCTGTTGTTGGAATGTATGGCGGGAGGAGGAGAGCCGTTGCATTGCTTTGTTTCCTTTTGCTCATACATTTACTTCACGGGACGCGCCGAATGAAAGAAAACGAAGTTGTGTTCTTAAGGCTCGGTGCTCCTCTTGCTATACTTACTTGAGAAGAAGCAATGCACAGCAAGTAAAAGGATGTGGTAGGGTTTTAGTTTGTCCAAGGCTTGTTTCCAATTACAAACGGTTTTCCAGTCGATGGATTCGCACGCTATCCCGAGATCCCGATTCTTCATTGTTAGCTTGCTTTCTTAGTCGTGCTGATCGTCCATGGATCTTTGAATGTAAGTTTTGTTTTTCATTTTTTTAATTCGGCTCGATAGAAGAGGGTTTGCTTGCCACTGCAGAGCTTAGCCTTCTTCCGCAGCATGGTTTAGCTTGACGCGACAGGCGATAGGATTAGAATCCGGTTAAGACAAGAAGTCGGAAGCAATATAGTTAAGGCGGAGCTGTATCTATGCAGTAAATACATGATAGCAGCCAATCATTTAAGAATGCGATATTGTAACATTACACAGAGAGTTGTCAAAGAAATATCTTTTTAATTACTTCAACGATTTGAAAAAGAAGCAGTGCAGCAGCGGAAGGTATTCGGGGTTTATTGTTTTTGATATTATTATCATTATGGGGTCCGTGTGTGGAAAACCCCGAGGCAGGTCGGAGAGTCCTGCAGAGAAGAGGGGTTTGTCCTCTACCACCAGTCGATCACCGGCTGCTCGCCGGCTGGTGGTGCCTGCGGGAAGGGATGAAGTCCTTGAGAGGGACATCAACGGGCAGGAGAGGGATCACAGGGCTAAGTATAAGGGTAAGGTCGGTAATGGTGCTGCCCCGGTTTCCCTGCTGGCAGACGATGGTGAAAAACAGCGGCATCAGCAGCAGCATCAACAGCAACATCAGCAGCATCGGCATCCACAACATCAGAGGCCGCCGGTGGATATTATTTCCAATACCAATTCGAACCTCAGGCTGGGGAATCCACCAAGGCACACCGAAGGCGAACAGGTTGCTGCTGGATGGCCAGCATGGCTCACCGCTGTTGCAGGTGAAGCCATCAAGGGATGGATTCCTCGTCGGGCGGATTCATTTGAGAAGCTCGACAAGGTCAGTGGGGTTTTCTCTCGTTTTGTTTTTCGATTTCTTTTTTCTTTTTGCTCTTACAATAACACATCTGTTGCTTGATAGGAAATGCACTATTATACAAATCATGCCATGCAGCATTTGTCAAATCTCCCAAACAAAATTAGAATTATATCAGTTGTGATGAGTTTAATGTCTACGTTGCTATATATCCATTCGGATTTTGTGTAAATAAATATAATTAGAAATGCCTTATTCAGAGTTGACTAAGTTCAAATGTCTGCATCACTCTAAATACAAGCAGATATTGTTTAAATAAGGAAAATTAGTAATGTTTTTGCTGGATACTCTAAGAAACGCAACCTAAGGTGCTGCCATTTGCCTTATTAATAATTAACTATTTCAGGTTTTCATAGTGTAGTTTTCGGAGATCACCATTCAGGAAGTTAAATCACCCCAAAAGTGCTACGTCGCTTGCAAGTCCATGCAGATTTTGTGGATATAAGCAAGTTACCTTTGCTCATTTAGATGCTTTCAGAAACACATCCTGGGTTGTACCGTGCATTAAAGAGTTGCCTAAGTAAAGATGTTTTCATTGCTTCAAGTCCATAGACATTTTGTTGATATTTAGGAAAATTCACGATTCTTTTGTTTGGATGCTTCAATTAATTTTGAAAAAATGAAAAAAGAACACATGCAATGAGGTTTCTCTTTCTGCAATCCATATGTGGCTTCAAACTAGGGATAACCAACATTTCCGTCTTGCAATATTTAATTTCATTAGCAGCATTTCTATTTTTGGGCCATATATGCTTAATGCAATTCTCTTTTTCTGTAAGCTTTTTAGAGTCTACATTTTTTCTTTTGAAAAAATATTATGTAGAAATTACTCTGGATGAACATAAAATCATGTCTATATTATGTGATTTGTTAATAATATTGGGCATTCTGTTTAGTAATTAGTGGGTTAGGAAATTTGATATCATTACAACTTCTACACAGGTCCTTGCATCATGGTAAGACTCTTTATAAAATGGGGATTCTAAGCTTATGGTCACTTTGGGGAGGTCAGAGGTTCTCACTATTAACACCCAGTGTTTGGCTTGTTCAGAATATGGAGTTTGGACCTCTCTTTCTTTGTTGAGTGTCAATTTTATGCTTTACAAGAAGGGTTCGTACTTTTTTTTCTTTATTTTTAGCTCAAATCTCAAACCTTAAGCATATTTGTCTGTGCACTGAACCTTGTGATTAGGGTCTATTAAGGTTGCAGAATAGGTCACAGACTTTACCTGTTGACATCCATCCTTGTTTCAACCATGAAAACTGCTGTTTTTCTCCAATACAATTTCATGCTATCGATCTTCCATAGCAGTAATTAGGGTGCATTTTCTAGATAGAAGTAAAGAGATCTGACAGGCTTTAGCACATTCTGTCAGGGACGTTCCATGGTTTTATAAATTGAGTTTGTCACTTATCTTGGAAGTTCAGTGGAAAGGCAAAAATTGAGGAGCATAGGGATTCAGGGATTTAATCTGAACTGAAGCCAAATAGTTTTGTCTCAGATGAAATAATTAAATCTTTTATATGGCTTATATGGTATGCTATATTGTGTACATGGCATATACAACTTATTTAGTTATAAGCAAATGATATAAAAGCCACATTATTCAGCGGCTTCAACTCTATCAAATCAATGTTCAAATGAGTTTTTGAATGAGAAGGCTGCCACTTGGTGTCAAGAATATTTTTGGGTCATACTTAGTCCAAAACATGTCTTAGTTATAACTACAAGAACCCTTAGAGTGCAGAACTTTGAATTTCAAGTTTACATTTCCACTTTAGGAAGATGGTGACTTAAGGCTATCAACTGTACATATAGTTCTAATCTTCAAATTAAAACAAACTTTGTTGATGGACAATTTTTTCTTTTGCAGATTGGACAAGGAACTTACAGCAATGTGTATAAGGCACGTGATCTCGACACTGGGAAAATTGTTGCGCTAAAGAAGGTGCGGTTTGACAATTTGGAACCTGAAAGTGTGCGCTTTATGGCAAGAGAGATACAGGTTTTACGCAGACTTGATCATCCAAATGTGGTGAAGCTGGAGGGATTGGTTACTTCGCGAATGTCCTGCAGTTTATATCTTGTATTTGAATACATGGAACATGATCTTGCTGGACTTGCTGCATGCCCAGGGATTAAGTTCACTGAACCACAGGTTATTAAATGCTTCTCAAATTGATTGGCATTCATATTAGGGCTTTTGAGATTATCTCCATTTGTCGCTACTTGTGTATAATTCTGCTCCCTTCTGATTATCTCCAAATATTTTTTGTGTTGCCATATTATATTGTAACATTCTTGTGACTGTGCCTCAAATGCTTGGCCAAGGAAGAAATTTCAATCCTTTACAACAGACACATAGGCATGGTATTTTGGCCATTTTCTTAGCATTCTTTTAGTATTGTTTGTTGTAAACAGGGAGCAGAATCCTGAACTATTTGTATCCTTCAAATGAACTTGGAGCTAACTGGGTTTTAACAGGTGAAATGTTATATGCAACAATTGCTCCGTGGGCTTGATCACTGCCATGGCCGTGGTGTACTACATCGTGATATTAAGGGTTCAAATCTTTTAATTGACAATGGGGGTGTTCTAAAGATAGCTGATTTTGGATTGGCTACTTTCTTTCACCCTGATCAAAGGCAGCCCTTGACAAGCCGTGTGGTAACGCTCTGGTATCGGCCTCCAGAACTTTTACTGGGTGCCACTGAATATGGAGTTGCTGTGGACTTATGGAGCACAGGTTGCATACTTGCAGAGCTGCTTGCTGGAAAACCTATAATGCCAGGGAGAACAGAGGTATTTTATCTTTCTCATTTGATTATGGTATGTGGTTTTTTGTTTGGGTTGGCTTTGAATAAAATTTGCAATGGATGACATACTTTATTAAACCGTGCCGTGATAGAAACATCAATGCCATTTTTTTAACTCATCCAGCCTTCGCTAATTTATTTCTCAGAAGGTGCTTTTCAGGTTCCTTCCATATCTCTAGTTCTTTTTGTTGTTGAGCCCACAGTATACTTTTTAGGTTTCTTTCATACATCTAGTTCTTTTTGTTTTTGAGGCCTTGAGGCACCTTTTGGATGTCTGAATATTCCTATTTTCACTGTTTTTTTATTTTCATGTGGCCAGTATGATTTTTTGTTTAGAAGTCTCTTTCTTTCACCATTTTGGAGGTGGTCCAGCCACGGTTATGATAGAAATCTATTTGTCATTTGTCATATTTTAAAATGCAATATTAAGAAGGAACGTGGAAAAGATTAACTTCATGTTTTTTGTTCACATGGCAATTACGTCTATCTATGTTAAATAAAAACAATGTACATTATGTATTGACACTAAAGACCTATAATAAATGTTATAACTAACGTTAAATACATTTTAAAATGATATATATTGTTTCTTGATAATTGGGTGGTTGATAATCATAAGAAAAAACTAAGGAGGACCACAGAACTTTTGGGATTGCCACTCTCTCTCTCTCTCTCTAGCTAGATTTATAAAGTTGAATTTTGCTGAAGTGACAAAAGGAAAAAATGGGGCCAGTTAATAATGGTGACTTTTTCAGGATAAATGGTCTCAGTCGATTTTTTTTTGCCATTATCCTGGCAAAGATTCAAAGTTGTGATCTACAAAGGATGGAGGAATTTGGTGGCCAAAGGTGACTCAGATTTTAAGAAATGCAATGAAGTTTGAAAAATTGTCATGATGGTGATTGGATTAGAAGTCTCTTTCTTTCATCATTTTGGAGATGGTCCAGCCACAGTTATGATAGAAATCTATTTGTCATTTGTCATATTTTAAAATGCAATATTAAGAAGGAACATGGAAAAGATTAACTTCATGTTTTTTGTTCACATGGCAATTACGTCTATCTATGTTAAATAAAAACAATGTACATTATGTATTGACACTAAAGACCTATATTAAATGTTATAACTAACGTTAAATACATTTTAAAATGATATATATTCTTTCTTGATAATTGATTGGTTGATAATCATAAGAAAAAACTAAGGACGACTACAGAACTTTTGGGATTGCCACTCTCTCTCTCTCTAGCTAGATTTATAAAGTTGAATTTTGCTGAAGTGACAAAAGGAAAAAATGGGGCCAGCTAATAATGGTGACTGTTTGAGGATAAATGGTCTCAGTCAATATTTTTTTGACATTGTCCTGGCAAAGATTCAAAGTTGTGATCTACAAAGGATGGAGGAATTTGGTGGCCAAAGGTGACTCAGATTTTAAGAAATGCAATGAAGTTTGAAAAATTGTCATGATGGTGATTGGATCAATTGTTAAAGAAGCATTGTGGCACTCCAAGAAGATGGACAAAGTAGTTTTTCAACATATTAAGTGAGTCTCTGACAAGGCTGCTGACCTCTTGAACCTATGCTCCCCAGGGATGTGTCCCCTCCGAAATTTGACCCCGTCCTCCATAGGGGACATTTTGGGAACGTGGGGAATGGGTAGGAAATGTCCCAATCCCGTCCCTGAATTTTCAGAAAAGCAAGTAACATTCTGGGTACTTGGTTTTCTTATAGGAAATGCTCGAGGACCATGAAATTAGCTTTCTAAAACTTATCTTTTGATGTGTGTTCCTCCCTCTTTCAACAGCCCTCAAATCTGTCAAATGAAAAATAAGGTATGTATTTACATTTAATGGCGAAGGTTGATGGTTCATTCCAGCTGTAGGGAGTAAAAAAGTGATTGAAAACATGTCTGGGCTGTAGGGGATGGGTAGCACCCGAGCCATAGGGGACGGGCATGTTTTCAGTCACATTTTTTGACCTCACACAGTTGGGATGAACCATCAGCCGTCCCCTACAGCCCAGGAGTGTTCATGTTTTCAGTCACTTTTTTGACTCCATACAGCTGGGATTAACCATCAACAACCTTCAGCATTAAACTTAAATACATACCTTGTTTTTCATATGACATGTTTGAGGGCTGTTATAAGAGGGAAGAACACACATCAAAAGATAATTTTAGGATTGGGGTGTGTGGGAGGATGGAAATTGCAGGGTGGGGGGTGGAATTATAGGCATGTTATTACTAGAATCTAATCTCCAAAACATCTTATTGATGCTCTCACAGGTCTGCATGATACTGCTTGGATATGGAATCCCCTTAATCAGATTTAGTAGCTGGACTGTTGTAGCTTTATGAAGGCCTTTTTCAAGCATATTGTTGGTGTAAGAAAGTTAAAGCCCTAGAAGATAGTTTTCACGTTATTGACATTTCCATCCATACAGGTGATATTGCATTCCTGTACAGTACATCTAGGTAATAGAAAACTTCACTTCTTGAGTTAGAGGGTTGATTGTAGGTTCAACACAGCTATAATAATTCTCTACAGCAGGAATTGTTTCGGCAAAATGATCATAAATGTAGGAATAAATGAGTAATTACTAATTTCAGCGTTAAATGTAAATGCATCTTTTTATTTAAGATTAGCAGATTTTAGGGCCAGTTTAAGAGGGAAAATAAAAATATATGTTAAAAGACAACTTCAAAATGTTCATGTCATCAGTCTGTACACCTGCTGTCATTTTTACACTAACAGAGTTTAGTGCTAGTTAAGAGGGAAAAATACACATCAAAAGATAACTTCAGGATGCTCATGTCATCAGTTTGTACACCTGCTATCACAGGGCTGTACAATACAGCTTGGAGAGGGAAAACCTTACTTCGATCAAGTTTGGTGTCAGGACTGTTACAGCTATATGAGGGCTTTTTCCTGACAATTCATGTAAGAGAGAATTAAGCACTAGATGACATATTTCATGTTATTAACATTGTCAGTCAATGCAGCTGATGTCACATCCATGTACGGAACAACTAGAGCAAGGAAATTGTCACTTTTTTTATGCTGAAGGTTGATGGTTCATCCCAGCTGTATGGATTTGAAATTGCAGTGTTACCAGATGCTGATCAGGGACAGCTGCATATTTTCTTTGCTTTTGTCATTTTGCTGTTGAAACTTGCAGCCTTTGGGCTTTTTGTTGTAATTTTTATATAATAAATATGCACATTAACAATGAAAGCAATTAAATTTTGTCAATTCAAGTCTAATATTCTGTATTAAGGTTCTATCTCTCTGTATTGATGAATGCTTCAATGTTATCATATCAACATTTAAAATTTCCTTTTATTTTAAAAATTCCTCCATTTTTTTAATAGCCATCTCCTGCTGTCCCCTCAAAAATGGCTTCCCAAAAACCCATCCTGGAAACATGTTCCCCCTGTCCCCCACTGTCCCCATCCCGGAAACTTGGGGGAGTATAGTCTTCAACAGAAGTGAGTTGCCAATTCATCTTTTTTAAGGCTAAATGCCATATGGTATTCTGAAGTTAGTGATTTGTGATGCTAGTCAACATTGTGTTATGAACACATCCTTAACTAACCCCATCTCCCTACCTTACACTATCCTCTGTGATAACCCAGTAACGGTTCGAGCGTTCTCTTTTAGATGAGAAATAAAATCCAACTGAAGGCCACATATTGGCGGCTAAGCTTATTGAAGGGTGGTATTTTTTTTTTTCCTCTTTTCTTTGGCCTTTTTTCACTGCTGGTAAAAGGAGAAGGTGATATGGGGCAAGAATGGAATTTGACCATGGAGATGGCAATAGATGATGGCAAGCTTTTTGATAATAATTCCTTCATCAGTTTATCGTTTCTTAGACTCAAGCCCTTGTAATTTGTTGATACAAGCCTCTTATGTCATCAGTTTAGTATGTATTTGAGATTTTCAGTGGAAGATATGCTCTATCTGCATTTCCTGAGTGATAGACATTTGAAAATTTGATTACGGAAGTAATAGTTAGTTTCTTTTTAAAAGAGAATAATGTTAATCTGGAAACCATTCTCTGTGTTTTCTATAATTCATTGTTTGCATATCTAGCCCATGTGGTATTGAGAATTTGAAATGGAATGGCAGTGCAGTCTTTATTTTGGTTACAGCTAACCTTTGTGGAAATGAAATTTTTTCTTGTCGTCAGTACACCCAAATGAATGCTCAGGTAGTAAAAGGGAAGGAACCTATAGATTTCAACTGTTACAGGAAATAATGCCAGCACCAACCTTATGCCCCTTCTCCTAAGTTCTTTACAAGAGGAGAGAAATTGCATGTGAATGGAGGTCCAAATCAAGGGAAAAGGGCTGAATGGTGAAATTCTTTTGAATTAGTTTTGCATAACTCTGTATAGAAAGATTAATCATGTGGCTGTGAGATGTTGGCTTCTAAATTGTGTGAAAGTTGGAAAAGATGTTGATGCTCAGGATGTTGTAATGGCCCAATGGCTGGTGAGCTGGATGATGAAAGATCTGGGGACAACATATGGCTGAAGGAACACTTATGATGTTGTGCATGATATTTCTTACACTATAATGATGACCATAGTTGGGGCATTATACCAGGTTAACAGGAATTTGACTATAGAGGATGCAAAATGTAAGATCAACCAAAATAGAACTAGACACCTTGTTAAGGAAAACGCATGCAGATTGGACTGCTTGCAGGCTTGTGTTTGTATTTTGAATGCTCTTGGTGTTACTTGAGGGTGAAGAAGCTGGTCATATGGATGCTATTATTATATAATAATGGCATGAGTATTTTAGTATGAATAGTTAGTCCTTTTTGATTGTGTAAAGACTAATGATATAATCTCAGACTTGTAACTTTAAGGCATGATGTGGTCTGAACTTCCATTGTACTATGGCAGCCCCTTTTTGTGTAACCTAGTGAAGCTCCACAATATATAAGCTGAAATTTCTTCATATGTACTAAATATGCTCTTCCTTTCTTGCATTAATTAAAAAGGAAATTTTGTGATGTGAGGAGCAGAAAGGAGAGGAAAATCATAGGCAAAGTCTGCAGCTTTCCATTTTCAGTTTTTATGACGAACTTATTGCAGTAAGATTCTTATTCCTGCCTGTTAACATACAGGAGAAGAGTGTGAGAATAGAATAGATGGAAGTGATTTGCAGTTTACATGTGTCTAGATGGATACCTGTATTTTTGCTGTCTTCTGTGCATTTTCAGTTGAAAAAATGGAATTGGCTCTAATTCATTTGAATATGCCCCTGAGAATATAGATGGAAAGATGAAGAAATTCAAATGAATGAAGATCTCTCTGCTACTTTGAGTTTTTGGTGCTCTTGATTTAATGAAACCACAGGGATCCTGGTCTATTTCCTTTTCTGCTTTGTATGATAATATCATAATACGCTTATGTAAGGTGTTGTGATGAGTGACTGCTCTTCACTCTGTTTTTGTGAGTCTTGGGTCCCTAACCTTGGGTAAGGTTAATATATATATTATTTTTGACACAACAAGCATTTATTAAATGTTATAATATGTGCTCAACATGTGTATTTGTAGGTGGAAGAACATGTTGCTTTTTTTTCTTCTTGTGAGTTTTTGATTCTAAATTCCCTTTTCTTATAGCCAGGGAGAGTTCTCTCAAGTTTATTGCTGCTTGGTTTAGATTCTTAGTTGATATCATTTCTTCTTAATGAACTCTTTTTAGCATAGAAAATGTTGAAATATTTCATCCATATTTGTGAAATTCCTCCACAACTTTTGTATCCATGTGGGGTTATAACCAATTCTATTATCTGTTGATTTTTTCTATTATTTTTTATTCTTATGGTGTTGCTACCCCTAATTTTATATTCTCTGACTATCAGGTGGAACAGCTGCACAAAATCTTTAAGCTGTGTGGTTCGCCATCAGAAGATTATTGGAGAAAGTCAAAGTTGCCACATGCAACCATCTTCAAGCCACAACAACCTTACAAGCGTTGTGTTGCAGAGACCTACAAAGATATCCCAGCATCGGCTTTGGCTCTGATGGAGGTTCTTCTTGCCATAGAACCTGCTGATCGTGGAACTGCAGCTGCAGCTCTCAAGAGTGATGTAAGCTTTATATTTTACACATTCTATTTTCTTTATTATTGTACCTTTGCTGTCCTGTTTAGGAGAACTGAATGCTCAACTTTATGCATAATGAAGAAGTCTCAGATTAATTGGAGATTGCTGGAGACTATCAACATACATTATTTGTGATTGGTTCTAGTTCATTTATATTTTCTAATAACCTTCGAGGCATTTATGTGTTATTGTGTTATTATAATTTTTCACTCGTCACAGTTAGTGTTTATTAGTTCCTGCAAATTGTTGACTCACTAATAAACACTGCTTTGTGACTCAAATTTTGTGTAAATACTTGTTTAGGATATCTTGAAATTATTTCCTATCATGTCTCTGCTATTGGCTCTCCAAAATATAAATTACTGGCAATGAATACCAGTCTTTTTGCTCCTTAATGGCTGCAGCAGTCCTTTCAATGAAAAATACTTTCCTCTTCTCTTCGTTAAAGTCATTTACCATTTTATTTTAAATAACTGTTCAAAAATTAACTTTCATTGTTCCAAATATTACAAAAGGAAGGAAACTTGATTGTCCACATACATCAAGCCATTCACTCAGATATTCTGCTGGAAGTCTGCTTCTACCCATTTCATTTTAATTTTTAAACACTATCTCTTGAATCCATCCCTTTTTCTCACAGGGTGCTACTTGGAAAGATAGGTTGATTCCAGAAGTATAGGTATCATCTTGTTGAGATTCAGTGAGTCTTGGTGTAGACTCGTGGGCCTGATTATGAGTCAGGCTTGGTGATTTTGTAGCCTTAACTTGCAGTCTTGGCTGAGGCTGACAGCTGAGACTGTGAGCCTGCTCCGTAATGGCTGCGACAGTCCTTTCAATGAAAAATTCTTTCCTCTTCTTTTTGTCTCTTCACAAAAGTCATTTATCTTGTACTACATTATTTTAAATAACTGCCAGAAAATAGATTTTAACTATTCTATATATTACAAAAGGAAGGAAACACAATTGGAGATTGGATCATGCTTCTGTTCAGATGGATATTCACTCAGAGGTTCTACTGGGAAGTCTTCTCGTGTCCATTTCATTTTTAATTTTTAATTTTTATCTGATGTTCCCTATGTCTTTGTTTTCAGTGTCTTCCCCTGATTTTTCTCCTTTTCTTGCACTTTTTGTTCTCTCTCTGATGCAGGAGCATGCTATTGCTTTCAAAGCATATCAACCAGATGAGAAGGTACTTTTTTACACAATGTCTACTCTTGACTGTTCGAGCCTCGTGATTGTGTTAAATCTTGGGGATGATTGAGCAGGTCTAGGAGTCATTAATAACTTACCTTCAATGCTCAGTGAAGGAAGGTTTAATCATTTCAGAGATATCAAGTAGACACTTCTATTTTATTTCACAAGAACATTGGTGCACGTAACATACTCAACTAAAAAATGGTTGTACCTGTTAAGTACCCACATCCAATGCATCAGCATGTGCCCTTGGCTTCTTCAAGTTGCATGAGTGCCTAATGTCCTTCATCATCCTTTTTTTGGATGAGTGGTTTGTTGTCTCTTCTTCCTTAGTCTATCAATTACTTGCTCGAAGGTCCTCCCATCCTCCTCCTTGACCAAAAGGTCGAGAGAGTGGAGAGTGAAGGTCCTTATGTCATTCTAGTCCCTTAGTCTTATTTGTCAATTGAGTACTGTAAGGCCTGAAAGGACATAAATGTCCTTTTCAACTTGTTAGTTTTGGATGCATCTCCAACACATTATGAGAATGTTTAGGATGTACTTTGATTGTAGTGTATGTTTTCTTCTGATTGAGGATGCTCAATCAAAAGACCCATTCCCTACTCACCTTCCTAAAAGGATAAATTTGTAAAAATTTAAAAATCTAGATAATATAGATATCTCATTTCTTGTCTAAAGTAAACTAACCCCAAAAGAAACCTTAGTTGTCTACACAATTGGCTACAAGTAGACATTTTGTTGCAAACAAGGGTACACGGGGACGTTTCGGGGATAGGGGACGCCTTGGGAACGTTTTTAAGGCGTACCCAAAAAGTTTCCTTTTTTTTGAAATGTCTCCGATTGGCGGGGACGTCTCGGTGACGGCAAGGGGACGACATGCCGTCCCCGGGACAGTCAGGGGACGCCTAGGAATCCCCTAACCGTCTTGGGGACAGCCAATTGCCCCCTTTTTCCAGCAAGTTTTTGAAAAAACAAAAACTTTGAAATTAAAAATGCTTATTTTTTTTATTGTTTCTAAGTGGACCCCACAAACCCCACACCCTCCCAAGCCTAAAATGAAACATAAAACTTGTTTTCAAAGCCATTTGAGTTAATTTTTAAATTCCAAAAAAAAATTGCAACTAAGAGGAAAGTGAGCAAGAGAAAAATTGGCAGCGACTCAGACTCTGAGTGTGATTTTGATGCAATGTTGGCAAATGTTGAGTAGAGGCAACCATCGTACTTTCTATTACTATGGTTTGGACATTTGTGACTTTGTCATTTTGAAATTTGTAGTGCAAACTTGTAGCCTTTGGGCATTTTATTTTTAAAATTGTATATCATATGCACATTGATTGTTTGACATGAATTATGGAAGCAATTAAGTAGTTGTAGTATTAATTTGTTTGACTCTATAATGTATATGATTGGTGATTACATTTGCAACTTTATCAATGTTCATTGTTATGATTATCGTTACTCATATGAATATCTGAAATCTCTCTCTCTCTCTCTCTCTCTCTCTCTCTCTATATATATATATATATATATATAGCCGTCCCCCCGTCCCCAAAACTCCTCTAAAAAAATGTCGTCCCCAAAACACTTCCCGCCGTTCTGCTGTCCCCCCGTACCAAAAACTTGGTGGAACATAGGTTGCAAATCTATTCAGCCAGTTCGTGCCTTGCAAACTTTGAATTTGGTTTAGAAGTTGGGTCAATTTGGGTGTGGTACAATTTTTTGACTCCAAGTTTGTCCTAGATGAACTAGGAGGAATTTCATCGAACCCCAATGAATCTACAAGAAAGACATTTGTTTTTATTTCACTTTTTTGCTTTTTTAAATCATTTTTTGACCCAAATGCGATATTTGGGTGCAAACAAGGTGTGGCTAGGTGAATTGGTAGGTGGGCTAATTTTTTCTCATCAAAACACCCAACAAGGAACCAAATGCAACATCATCTCTAGTAACTTTGAAGAATGGTAGGCTCTTTTAAGAACTCAAGGTGGAGGAGAGTGTCATTTCTTGTTTGTATGGCCTAGTGGGTGGAGGTTGTTGATCATATCCTGGTGTATGCAATGACATTAAAACACTTTATTAAAATGCCCTATGATTGTTTGGTTTATATGTTCCATGATTGTTAGTCTTACAATAACATTAAAACACTTTGTTAAAATGTTTTAGCTAGATAAATATTGAAACGTTATCTTTAAATTTTAACAAATAATGAACTCGTTAAATGTCTATGTTCCACTGAGTCTCATGACAAGGGGGCAAGGTGGATAGGGGACCAAGGGCCTAGATTTAGGGATGGTTGTGGGGTGGTGGTTTGGGGGTTGAGACCCCAGTGGGTCAAGGGGCAACACCCCTCAAGGCCGTTGGGGGTAAATTAAGGCCTTCAAAACCACACAAACCTTAATGGCGCATGCCATTTTCACAAATATCACTTTTTTTTTTTGTAACACCAAGTCCTTACTATTTTTGTAACTTGGTAGTGATTTGGAATGAGGTTTTGATGCCTGTTTATAAGTTTTTTATGTGTTTAGGGTTTGGGTGGGGCTCATAGGCCATTAGGGTTAGGGTTTGTGGCACATAGATAAAAAACTCTTATTTGATATTTTTAATAGAATTTTTCTTGTTCTAGTTGTAGGGGATGCCTTGAAGTCCTTGGGATAGTTGGGAGACTCTTGGGAGTCCCCTCGACGTCATGGAGTCCTCAAGCCGTTCCCAAATCAGGGAGATGTCACAAAAACATCCTTGGGTTAGTAGTAGAGGTGGTGGGATGGCAAGGGGATGCCCCTTCCAATTCCCTGCATTGCAAAAACATCCTTGTGTTGGAAACGAGGGGATTTAGGGGGAGGACACGTCCACATGGAACATTTTTAAATGTTTAATGGTTAAGTGTTAAATATGGATATGTTTGTTTATTAAGAAAATGCCTTTTAATATTTTATGGTTTAAATATAGATGCTTCTAGGATATAATAGGAATTGGGATTGATTGAAGGTTAGGTGTGTGTTATATATATAATTTTTATATGTTCTCTTATGGACGAACACAAAACAAACCCAATATCCAATTTTTTTTTGTCAAATTCGCGCACTAAACCCTTGAACTCGAACCCAAACCTGAAATTGAACATGAACCTATACTTGAATTGGCTACTTAGTTGCAAATGAAGTTTTTGGTGTACAATGGATATTGTTTTGCACATTGGGAGGCCATATTCATTGTTAAGAGCTTTTGTAAGTTAGGAAGTGATGTAATATCAAACTCAAATTGAAACTTGATCTTTCATCAATTTTTTTGTTTTGCAATATTGAATAGAGAAGTTTTAGGTTGCTTCTCCTCATCATTCAAGTTGAGCTTTAGGAAAAAATGTCGTAGCCAATCGGCTTGCCAAGTACTATGACAAAGTCTCTTATGCGTAAGTGTCTTTGGATATATGTTTCTTTTGCTAAGTATACTTTGTAAACCGTTACATGGAAAAGCAAGAGGCTCATGTTCGGATCCCCCATTTGGTATTAGGGCCTAGTAGTATGTCTCATGTGTGATGTTTTCATGAAAAGGGATTTTCTATAGACTATTAACATGTAACCAAGCCCAAATTAAGACCTCCAAAACCACACAAACCTTCATGGCATACATCATTTTGCATTCACAATAAGACCCAAATTAAGACCGTCAAAGCCACAAAAACCTTCATGGCGTACATCATTTTGCATTCACAATAAGACCCAAATTAAGACCGTCAAAGCCACACAAACCTTCATGGTGCACGCTATTTTAGGGTTTGCGGGGCGAATGCCACTTTTTAGATTTAAAAAAGAGTCAATAATTTTAAAATTTCCATGGAATCTGCCAAAATTCCCCCTGGGTTTGCCCAGGTTTGGCAGGGCTGGACCCGCAATCTGTGGGCTAGACCTTGTCTGAGCCCACAAGGCACCTGATCTGGACCCCAATCCCAAGTCAGACTGGATTGGGACCTGGGGCCTTGGGACAGTGAACTGGTAACTTTTAATCCATTCATTCAAGATTCAACCTATATCCAGTTGCCAAATATCCTTGAAATATTTTTCAAATCATTTTATATCACATAACTCTCTTTTTGCTAGAAGAAGTTGATTTTTGAGTTAGATCAGCACAAAATTTGTGATAACGATTGTGGCTAACCCTATGAGTCCTCAACTTTAATAACTTTGTCCAAAGTCAATGTATTTTTCCATCAATAGAAATGCATACTCATCCATTCCATTAGTTTGGCCCAAAGTGTAATAATGATGTGTTCATAGTGCAACTATATCCTAAAGGTTTTCTATTACAATCTATATTTAACCACAAATTGTTATTTGTTGCTAATGATTATGAATGTTTAGTCGGAGGTACTAGCCATCAAGATCCTAAAAGCATCTTTGCAGAATGATTATGTTCATTCTTTTCTTAGTTGGCAACAAATAATTTATATCTATAAACTATTCACTAGCTACTGTGGTAGCTTTCACTGAACTCCTGAAAATAGAAGAAAAATTTGCAGATCTGGACTGAAGAAGATTATAGTTTACACCTTGTTCTTGAATTTGTTTCAAGTCTTCTGATTCTTCAACAGTATGAAATAATGGAGAACCCAATCCAATTTTTGTTTTTATTCAGATTTCAAGAAAACTTTCTTGTAGATCTACTAAATCTTGATTTTATACTAACTCATCAAATATTAGTAACAAATTTGAGATTTCTATAGATCCATTATCTACTTTCAAACTTTCTTGATTTCTTAAATCTCTACAGTCAGCAAATACTAGAGGAGAATCTAACAACATTATTGATTTATTTTTCAATCAAATCAGAATTTTCATTATTAAAAAAAAATACCATTATCAAAATTTGAAATTTTGATTGATTAAGAATTCATTGCCATTGCTGATTCATTCATTTTTGATAGGGTTTCTCATCTATCAAGAATATTATCTTTTTCGTTCATATTTTTTATTTAAAATTTGCTCTTCACACTGCATCATCTCTTCATAATTAAACCATTCAATATTTAGCCTAGAAAGATTTTCTTTCTGCCTTTAACCAAGGTGAAGATAACTGAATGTTAGGTAAGAAAGAATAAGGTTATCCAAAAATTTACAAAGAACTTCAAATAGATCAAAAGACATATTTTCTCATATAAGAAAAGAGTGCTGAATAACATACACTTTTGTTTTTATTCTAAATAAGTCGTAATCAAATATCATGTTCAGAGGATTCAGAAAAAAGAAAAGGAAAAAGCCAAAAAGGCCCCCTCTAGAAAACAATCCAAAAATAAAACACAGTCACATTCATTGCTTCGGTGAATAATCAACTTTTTAAATGGATAGTTAAGGTTTTTGGTGTTAAAAGTTATCTGTTAGTTTGTTGGAAAAGCGTTAAATAAATACCATACAGAGATATTTACAGAAAAGAATCAATTTGCATAATTAGAAGTTTTGATGCAGAAGACAATCTAATTCCAAAAGATTTGGCTACAATAACTCTTAGAGAAATCAAAGAACTACAAGGCAAATGCCAAAAAATGATTATTGAAGCTGATTTTTTCAAATATGACACACCTTCAATTGGAAACCAGGAGCTAGTATTCAGCAATATTCAGACAATACCAAGTATGAGAAATGTCAAATTTATAGATTGCAGCAATTACTAGCGGAAATATTGCTCTGCTAAAGAAATTGGTCAGGAATTATAAAGAAGCATTAATCTATATTAATAATTAATCAATTATACAACATTTTCCACCAAAAGCATATGATTTTAGGCTATAAACTCTACTCGGTATACTGAACCCACATTGTAAAATTTTTCAATTCAAAACAATGCCTTATATAGCCAACTCTATAGAAGAAATGGTTGGTCGTATTTTTTATCTTTGCTGAACATTTCTTCATTATCATCTTGAATAATTTGTGTCATGTAGAATCAAAGACGGTCAGCAATTAGTACCAAACAATAACAATCAGATATGGAATCCAGCAAATTAAATATTTCTGTAAATATAAATATGTTTTAGATTTTACAAATCCAACAGAGATGTCAAATCTAAATCCCATTATGCATATAGAAGAGCCAAAAAATGCCAAGATCAAGACATTTCAACTTTAAAGAAAACATGATTTGGATGGATGGCCAAAATATTGAAAGTTGGAAGCACAATCAACAAATTTGTTGTGGGCACATATCAAATCTGTTGTAAAAATGAATAGGCCACGATATTTTAATATCCTATTAGATATTAGAATACTGATTACAATGAGGTTCATCTCCTTACATAGAGTTTGGAGGATGAAACTGAATAAATATGCAAAAGTATTAACATGACATGACTCACCCTAAACGCTAAAAAATAGCAAACTCACTTAAGTCACTAAGGTGACTTTATTACAAAAGTAAGCCTTATATTCTAATAATCATTTAATAAATTAATATTATTCTAATAACCTCACTTAAGGCTTAGTGCATTAAAACAAAACAAACATACATAAAGCATATCAATCTAAAAACACCTTGAACCACAAATTTGCCTTTCTTCAAAAGCTTTACTTTGAAAACAAACCATACACCAGGTAGAACTTCATCAAGTTGCTTTGAACCCTTGTAAAAGTGTAGCTTCCAAGCTGAATTCCCAAGTTCTCAGATTACCACCTCCTCGAACTTCCGAATCATTGATCTCTCGAACCATTGGACAACAATCTATGCTGAGCTACACTCACAGAGCTCCATCAAGTTGTTTCATAACCCTTGTAAGGTTATGACTCGCAAGATCCACATACGAGCTTTATCTATACTGGATTCCTTCTTGTCTTCAAAGTTTGGGCTTCTTAAAATGCATGCAATTCATCATCCATCTTGGCATAGTAATCTTCCCAGGTTCTCCTATCAATGCATATGGAGGATCTTCAACATTGCGACAAAGTGTGTCAATATTAGCTTCAAGAAGTACCTCAACACATATCACTTCATGATTACTCAGGAAAAAAAGTGCATGGTTGTCCAACCTTCTGAGTCTGCTTCATCTTTGTCTATACCAAATAAGAGGACATTGAATGCAATTATTAGAGTCAATGCTTCTACTACCCTCATTGCTGCTCCTTGATTCCGTTGGGGGCATTGCCTTCAAACTCCCAATGAATTCATTTGATTTTCCAAGTACTCTCGAAGTCTAAGTTTCCATGTTTGCCTACAAGTCTTCATCTATAATATCATCATTCAATTGGACAATCTTCCCTGATGTTACTTGATGCTTACCTGCAAGGAGAAATGCAGCAATGTAGTTAATTTTAATATATAATATATATCATGACATTCTATTTTGACTAGTTGACATTCTAACATTTTTTTATTTTTATTGGTGGTTTTCTCTATCATGCAATATATGATGCTATGTGTAGTATTTTGAACTTATTTATTGTTGTAAATATGTATATATTTCTGATTTTTATATGTTTTTGCTAAGTTACTGATTCGTTTTTGGATACGGGTATGGGTACGCGAATCCGGTATGGGATTCGGTCAAATTTTTTTTTGAGGTTGGAAACGGCTTGGTACGGCAATACAAAAACATAGAAAAATCAGAAATATATACAGATTTGCAGCAGTAATTGAGTTCAGAATACACCACCATATAAATAGTCTAATAACATAGCAAAAATACATCACCACTTTCATAGTCACCAAGTCAAATATTCAAAATATTAGTGATTACTTGAATGTCATGATATAAAATTATAAATTAATGTTCAAACATAAAATGTCAAGTGTTTACAATCAGCCATTATTGATCATTGATCAATCTGAATCATATGGGTCATCAAAAAAAGCAGCATCATCAACATCATTAGATGCTACATTTTGTGTAGAACCACAAATAGCATTAGTGGCACTCGCACAAGCACTGACACTACCACTCTCATGCTCAGTAGCTGCTTCAGGCTCATACTCATCATCAATATCAAGTGCAGCTAAGTGACTTGTGGAAGCATCCGAGTCAAGCTGCTCTGGCTCAATATCCCACCTCCTTGTGTCTCCTTCTTTGTAGGAACTTTGCTTGTGTGTAAGGAGGTGCAAGTTTGAATGCACATACACCAAGTCCTCTGCCTTTTTTGAATGTAGCCTATTGCGTTTTATTGAGTGGATGAAGGAGTATGTGCTCCAATTCCTCTCAAAAGAAGATGAACTAGCAACCTATTAAGACCAAATTAAATAGTTAAGAGTTACAAATTTTTTAATTTAACTAAACAAAATTATTAATTAATATAAAATTACAAAATATAATACTTACTTGGGATAAAATTTTAATTGCAATAGGTTGGAGGTGCATGTATTCTTGCCCATGGAAGTACCACCAACTATGAGCATCCACCCTGACCTTGTCTCGAAGAGCATCAATATTCTGATCAAGACTATCGGAGCATGCAAAAGCCATGAATTCAGCCCTCACTCGATCACGTTGGTCATGATCACTGAAGATTCTACGAAGTGCTGCCTTGTACCTTTGAGCCACTTCAACATCCCTATATGGAGCAACTCTTGATGAAGTAGAAAGTATCTCAAGACTATAATATCTGGGACTCAATACAAAAGTGAGAAGATGCAATGGAGTGGTCATTTTGTTCCATCTATCAACCATGATTTCTTGTAGCTCTTTGAAGAAGTTTTCTTCATGATCTTCCTCTTTTGCATTGATGATGGTTTTCATCTTCTCAATCATTGAGTCGATACCATCATATACTTCTCCCAAACAAGGTCTATCCATGTCTGTGTAACAGATCATGCTCAATATAGGCTCAGTGAAATTGACCAGGTACTCAACACGATCCCACCAACTATCATCTAGGATCCTTTGCTTGACCCTATTTGCCCTTTCACTGCTAGATTGCCTCCATATGGCCCAATTAGGGCTGATTACCATGGCACATAGTGCCTCACGAACCTTTATAAGTCGTCTCAACACAACGGGTCTCAACAACTTGTTTGGAAATAAAATAAAAAATAAAATAAAATTTAAATTTACAAAATCAAAATTTAAAATTAAAAGAAAATTAAAAATTTAAAAATATTGAGAATTAACTTACCTTCAACAATTCCAATTTTGAGAATTGTCTAAATATTCCTTGTGTCATATGGTGGTTGGTGACAAACATTTGGATGTCTTCGCCCATAGCATACACCTGTTTGATCCACTCAATTTTGGATCCAATTTTTTGTAGCATTAGATTGAGGGAGTGGACAGTACAAGGTGTCCAAAAAATGTGTGGATACTTCTCCTCAATCAATAACCCAACAGCCCTACAATTTTTGGCATTGTCGGTTACAATTTGCACAACATTTTGATGGCCCACTTCTTCAATAGCTTGGCAAAGGATGTTAGCAATAAATGGACCATCTTTCATCTGCCCTTCACAATCCACTGCTCTCAAAAACATTGCCCTTTAGGGGACACGACAATAACATTGATCAATGGGCGATTTTTTGCATCTTTCCATCCATCAGAAACAATGGTCACCCTTGTTTCGATCCATGAATCCCTTATGGGCTTCAAAGAGTCTGCTACATGTTTCACCTCTTTCTCCAATAAGGTGCAACACACCTTCTCAAAACCTGGGCCCTTATACCCCTTTGGAGCCTCATTAATAGATTTCAACATTTTTTGCCAATATGGTGAACGAACGTTGAATGCCAATCCATTGGCATAGACACATCTTGCTATGTCTTGATTAGCAATCTCTCTTGCCTCATTATGAAATGAAGCTTCCAACGGTCCCTTAGATCTTTTATTTGATGAGGGCACGGTTTGCTCTTGAGGGATGTTCATAAATGGATGGCTTTATGTAGGTGGAAGATAAGTAGGTGCCAGTGGTGTAGGGGGTTTCATGGATCGAGATCCTTTCTTCAAAGGATGGCTTGTTTTAAGACTACCAGCTTTTTGCTCTGCTTTTTCTTGCTCAACAATATATTTCAACACTACGTCATTTGGAAGGCCTTTGCCATCACCTTTTGGAGGTCCTAGACAAGGTTTGATGCCATTATCAGGGATCTTACACTCGACTATATGAGCTCGTATATCGAACTTTGCAATGACTACAAATCCAAATAAATACTCCACCACCTGGACATTGTTGAACCATTTCTACATATTTCCAAAGGGGAGAGGTTGCATTTATTTTGAAACGAGATTGGCTTGAGGAGTTAGAAGCGGATGCCATTGTAATACCTAAGGCACAACAGATTGAAATAATTTTGGTATTGAAATTTGAAACTAAAAAACTTAAAAGAATGAGAACAATCAACAAAACAAAATAGTTCATTTGTTAAAAAAAATGTAAGAAAAAAATAAAAAACTTCAAAGAAACCTACCTCTTTTGAACAAATATTTCTCTACGATCTTCTTGGTAACGAATGGACACTTGCAAGTGCTTAGGAATAGCACAACAATCAACTTTGAACAACCAACGATCAGCCTTCAAGTCCATTCAAGTTTCTGCAAGCAAGAGAGAAAGTTCAGCAATGAAGGCAAAAAAACTTGTTTTTCATTCACAAATTGTTAAATGAGAGTGTTTTTACCTTTTTAGTGTGTTTGGAGGCAAAGATTAGGGTTGGAATGAATATTTAATTTTTTAGAAGTCAACTGGTGGTCAAATTTTTTTTAAAAAATGCAAAAAAACACACTTTTTCCGTGGCTTGGGCGTTTTGATGTCTGGATTCGTCATGGATTCTTCTGGGCGTATCCTGGTCGAAGCCATAGTGGCGAATTGAATCCAAGGCGAATCCATAGACTTGATTTCGAATCCTGGTCGAATTTGTATTGTATTGTACCCGAATTGCGAATCTAATACGAATCGAATCGTATCCAGGGGCTAGGAGTGGCGAATCGGTAACTTAGTGTTTTTGTATGGACAAACCCAAAATGAATCCAACCTCAATTTTTTTTGACCAAACCCGCGAACCAAATCCTCGAACCCGAACTTGAACCCAAAACCAAACTGGTAACTTAGAGATTTTGTAAAAAATCCATTTTTGAATTACATGTCTGAAGGCATTGGTTAGTGCTTGATACATTTGCCCAACAAAATAAAGACATAAGCACTATATACTTTTTTGATTTGGTTGAATCAGATGAAAAAAGTTTAACTTATTCTTTGTAGAAAAAATTGCAAATAAGTACATAAGCTTGTGACAATATAGATGGTGTAGGTATATATGGTTGTAAAAGGTCAAAAGCATTCAGAAGGACTAGGACTCAGTTTCGTCTTGCTAGACCTAGAAGATTCAAGCTATATAAATTTCTCAAGAGAAGACTCAGCAAAAGACTTGCAAAAGATCCAACTAATATCTGTTGCTATAGTTGCAAAAAGAAAGGACATTATGCTTGTTCATGTCCTAGTAAGGCACCAACAATGGTAGCAATGCTATTTTCCGATTATTTTTTATTTTTGGGATGTAATTGAAGATGAAAAGCAGTGGAAAGCTAGTTTGCGTTTTCGAGTGCCTCTCTATGCTCTTGAAGAATTTGAAGAATTTTCAGACATTCCACCATACTTCGATGCAGAAAATGAAGAAGTAAATATGGATTAAGTACATAAAAGAATAAGATGTTTGTGTTTGATGGCTACCATTTTGATAGTGATAACAATCTTTTCTATAATGATGGAAATTGTAGAGATCCAGAAATGCTAGAGTTAGAAACTGAATCATAGTGTGGAAAAAAACTAGAAGCGAAATAGCTTGAGATTGATTATGACTCATTAGCGTCAGAATACAACGAAGAAGAATGAAAAGTCCCAAAAGAATAGAAGAACAACAAATAACCATTAAATCTCTAACTTGTTACAAGAAAAATATTTCTGCTGCCATGGAAAAACTTGAAAAATCTTTGAAGCCTCTAAGTCCATTGCCATATGTCATAATAAATAAAGCTTTTATCTATTGAATAAATTATTTATTAAAAAATCAAGCATCTATTTATGTCTTATTCAAAGTAGCTACAGATGAAGGAGTATATTCATATTGTAAGATAAGTATAACCTTCATAGATACAGAAGCTTTCATAATTCATAGATACCAAGGTTAAAGGACATCGATTAGATCCTCCCTCTTGTAAAACTTCTGATTTCCAAGTCAGATTTCCATGTAAGTGGTATTTTTGTAGATTACTAAATTATGTGTTGATTTATTAGGATCAATTGCATAGTTTCGAGTCTATCTTCATTGATCCATATATCATGAATAGTGGTTCAAAAGAATCCATCTCTCATGACAATGAATGAGTTACTTAGGACATATTGCACCTAGTTGATGTTTACAAGGATGAAACATAGAAACTTCTTGGGAGGTCACCCATCCCCATACTACTTTGCTCAAGCATGCTTAACCATGGAGTTTCCCCAACATTCAAGCTCACTTACCTAGCTACTACCCTATTTGCAAAACCTTCAGCAAGTGCTGTGCCTTATGAAACATTCATTAAAGAGCTCCTTAGCTCATTCATTTCCATGGAAGTGGTGTTTTGCAATGTATTGAATTATGCGACGATTTATTACGATTCAACTATGTAGTTTCAAGTCAATCTTTTCAACTTATAAATTATGAGTGTGGCTTAGAAGATCCCATCTCTCATGACCATGAAGGGTCAACTTAACACTTATTGCTCCTAGGTATGCTCATAGGGGGAAGCACCAAACGTCTTGAGAGGTCACACATCCTCGTACTACTCTTGCTCAAGCATGCTTAACCATAGAGTTTTCCCTACAATCAAGATTTGCAAAACCTTAAGCAAGTGTTGTGGCTTATGAACCATTCAATAAGTGGTGTTTTCTCTAGTGTTCAACATATTCTTGCCAAGCATGCTTAACTGTGGAGTTTTTCCCACAAACAAGATATGCAAACCCTTCAACAAGTATTGTGGCTTATGAACCATTCAATAAGCGGTGTTTTCTCCAGTGTTCCACAATTTTTCCCAAAATTTGGGGATGGTTATTGAAATAATATATAAAAAATAATATTTGAAAAATTAGTTACAAAAAATCTATGTTACACAAGAATGCATTCCCTAGGGAGATCATGATGTCCTTGTCCTTGGGATGTTTTAGGGACGTAGGGACGACCAAGAAATGTCCCTAAGGTCATCTCGAATCTAGAAAAACGAAGGACACATTTTGGAAACGACATAAAATGAGAAGGGAATAGTAGGGGAACAGCTGGCCCACAAGGCTCCCCACAACCCTTTACAACAACCCTAAACCCAATACAAAGACACTTACACTTAAAACATAAAACTCCCTCATTTTGCCATTTTGTATTTTGTGAGAAGAAGACAAAGAAATAGAACAATGCGAAGAGAAGAGAAGAATACAAGATCATCAAAACTAAATTATATGAGGTAAGTTTGGCATCAGTTTTCACAAATCCTTACAATTTTTTTGTTTTGTTTTCTTCAAAGTTTCCAAACGTTTAGGCAGTTCAAAAAACAATGTTTGCAACTATTTTTTGATTTTCAAAAAAAAAAAATGAGCAACAATGAAGGTTATAGTACTGATGAGCTTGAGATTCAACAAACAAGCCATATAGTTTGTGGGGTTTCTAAGTGTGGGAGTTACGTAGGTGAAGTGAGAAGTAACCCATTGAATGAATGCCCTTCCTCTCTTCTAAAAACTTATGCAAAGGGCCCATTTGATCTCAAAAAATCCCTTTTGCAATTTGCAACTCCTGTAGACAAAAATTCAAGGGGAGTAGACATTGGTTATGTCATGTGTGCGGCAAGGATTATGAGGGTAGCTACTCAAGGCTTGCGGATCATCTTTTGTGCATATCTAGACATGGGGTTAGAGGCTGTGAAAAAATAACTCCATTTGAGAAGGGTAAGGTGTCTAGGTTGTATATTGAGGATGCGCCAAGAAATAAGAGTGTGTCAAGAGAGACAATGGAATCTACCATGCCTATCCATACCCATACCCATACCATGGATGTTGAGATTCAAAGGTGAGAGGGTTCTAGCAAAGGAAAGAGAAGAGCTACTAGTGTTGCAAGGATGTTGAATGTGCAATCATGGGAAGTTGTAGGTTCTTTGCTTGGAAATTTTTTCTTTGCCCATGCCATCCCATTTTATGTGGCACGTTCTTCCTATTTCAAAGAAATTTTGATAAGTCCAAATGCCATTAATCCCTCATATGATCTCTTTGGATAATATGAACTACACACCATCTTCCTTGATAGAGAGTATTCTAAGGCGAGTTTGTTGATAGAGGACATGGGGCAAACTTGGCTAAGAATGACCTGTTCAATTATCGTGGAGCGTGAAATGATTTTTAGACATCATTTACTCATCAATATCATAATTACATCTACAATTGGCTCTTATTTTCTTAGAGCCATTGATTGTATAGAGAAATGCAAGGATGTAGACTTCTAATTTCAGATTTTGAGAGAGGCAGCCTCAAATGTTATATAGGTCGTCACCAATTTAATGTGTTTGTAGACTAGCTGTCATGATGGTAGAGGATGTTTACAAACACGTTTTTTTGACCCCATTTTGTGTTCATGCTTTGAACAATGCACTGAAAGACATTGGGAAGATAGATTGGGTGAAAGCAATGGTGGTAGAAGTTAGAGACATAAATATGCTTGTTTGCAAATGTCACACCTCACTAGCTCTCTTCGAGACTTTTTCTGAGAAGGAATTCCTCAAACTTGTGGAGTTTTGATATGCCAGCTACCTCATCGTGTTAGGGAGGATGCTTGAGGTTAAGAAGGCTATGATCATTGCATCTAGGCGATGATCATAGGGGCAAGGCTCTGGAATTTCTCTAGAAGTCACCTAGATTGATACTAGGATTTATCTCTAGACTTGTACTACTCTTTGTGATCTTGTTTATCAGATGCCATGATCAACAGAATGAAATTAGTCCCCTTAATTTATCTCTGCTGCTTGTATCCTTCAAATTTGTTAGGGAGAGTGCTGTTCATATATCCTAACAAATTTCTAAAGGACAATCCCTTAAAAGGTGCCTGTTCTCATTGCATGCTTTGCACCTGAATGGTATGCTCTCATAGTCAATCGCTGAATCCATTCCAGTTTAGACAATTTTAGTTTCACATTTTTGATTTTTTGGTAATGGGTGTGCCTGTTCTCATTGCATGCTTTGCACCTGAATGGTATGCTCTCATAGTCAATAGCTGAATCCATTCCAGTTTAGCCAATTTTAGTTTCACATTTTTGATTTTTTGGTAATGGGTGATTCAAATCCAGCTGCACACATCTTTAAGCATTATTGACCGCTCCTCTACCTGTGGTCATCTTGGACATACAAACAAAATCTGCCCTTGAAACTCCCATTGAAAAACAATTTGTGGATGTAATCAGTTGATTCATATCAAACTCTAAGACCAAACTATGATCCATTATTAGCAGACAAACTGATCCATGTGTCATTTTTTGGGAGATACATTTCTTGCCAGCTGCATTGATAGCCACAGGCATTTTTTTGAAGCACCTCTAGACTTTCACCTGTTACTGTTATCTGGAAATTTCGCTAATGGTGTGTTTGATGCCCCTTTACTCTTGTTTGCATGGCCAAAGATCACTTTGATGCCATACCTTGTTTCAATCTTGTCCTCTACTCCACTGTAATCATTGTGCACTCAAACCTGGTAGAGCTCCTTACACATCTTGATCACAGCATAATTTTGATGTTATTGATAATAAATTATTTTTAGGTTTTCTTGCATATGGGAGGAGTTTTCAATTCATATAATCTAGAAATATTAAATAAGTTGCACTGAGAAAAAATCTGTGCTAGATTTACAAACAGGGATGTTCCCAAATAAGATTCTGTGTTAAAGATATACCTTCATTGTGCTTGCTTCTAGGAAATTGGCTTGATAGAAGCCTAACTCATTATGATTATGATAACGATTTCAAACATACCCTAAACCAAACTGGTCTGTTGGTTCCAACAAAGTGTATAGACAATGCATTTTGCTTAAATTGTCTCTACAAAGTGTGATCTTTTAGCTGTTGTTCTTGATCCTATACTTAACATCTATGGACTCTTTCCAGCTGAAGTGCCCTCAAAAAGAAGTAATGAATCATAAACATATTAAAACAAAAAATTGAGCATGCAACAAAAAGTGATTTTTAACATAGTATTTGTTTAATGAAAATTTGTTTCTTAAAATTCTTTGCTTACTTATTTAGGTAGGGTTTTGGATGGGATTTTAGATTCACAATAACTTCTCCATGTCTTGTTTGTTTGTCTATGTCTTAAGATTTTTTGGATCAAGTTGTGATAGTAAATGCCCTCGCAAACATAATTTTATAATAATTGTATAATGGACATGTAGACACTTATGGAATCATTGTATGGTGAACATGTAAATACGTCTAATATCATTGTATAATGGATATGTTGGAAGAAAACAAACTCTTTCTTCTATCTCATTAATTATATAGCTTACAGATTCTTGTTTTTGTCAAAGGAATTTTTGGTAGTATCCATATATTGGTTTCACTATGCAGCTAATACAAGGTCTTAGTGTTGCAATCAAGTTTGAGATTGATGATTTTTTAATAATAGTGCAGTTAGGTTTTTTTTTTCAAAGATATTTTCATCCTTTCAGAGGTATTTGGATACTTATTTTCAATTTTTAGTTTTAGGATTTCTTCAAAATACATTCTAACATCATTATAGATGTAGATGGGTTAGGCATGCTTGCTGGGAAGTCTGTCTTGTTTTTCTTGTTTTTATATTGTAAGCTTGTGTTAGCTTAAGATGTATTGTTTTAGCCTATTAGAGTGCTTCACTTTCAATAGGCAACCTCTGTTTCCATAAGGAGGATGGGTAAGGTCTATTGCTTTAGTTTTAATTATGAATTATTTTAGGTATCCTATTATCTCAGACGTGTCTATTCCATAGTACTTCATTTCTTTATTTCACCACTACAAACTGTATTTCAATGGGGGTAGTTGTTACTGAACTATTTGGTACTTTATGTAACTACTAAAAGAGTATCTCACGGGTTGTAGCTGGTACTGTACTACGATGCATTTAGCTCTTTATTTTCAGCAAGGTTTTCAGCCTTTATTATTTCTTAGAAAAAATTATGACCATCTCTACCTGTTCCCTTTTTATTTGAGACTGTAGTACTATACTCGCAAGAAGGAATAATATTTTCTTTTTGTGAAATTGAAACTGGATGCCTCACAAAAATATTGTTCTATCGTGTACATACAAACACATCTAATGTGTGTGTCTCACAAAAACACTGTTCTGTTCTGTGGGCCTACAGAATGAGTTTTAACTTGTGGTCATCCGGATATCATCAAATGCATCTCATGTTGTCAACATTTATTATTTAATGCTCTCTTAGCAGTCTTATGTTATTGGTTCTTTTTCTTCTATTTGTTCAGGGAAAATATAAATACTCCTTGAAGTTTTACTATTCTATTTTATTTACAAATTGCGATGTAAAAAGGCAACTACAAATCCTAATTTAAACAAATTAGTTTGTTGATAGTTTGAATAGAAGTTCCCTTTGAGAACAGATTGTTAAAATGGCCTTTTCAGATTTACAAAAGGAAAGACAGTTACTTATTCACAATTCTTATGATTACTATAAAAATAAAATTTAAATATTTCATGCACTGACACATTGAGTTTACAAAATATTCATTTATTAACTCTATTACACTGTTTCGTTTACTATTACACAGTTCTTCTCCACAAAGCCACTTGCCTGTGATCCTTCAAGCTTGCCTAAATACCCACCAAGCAAGGAGTTTGATGCAAAAATTCGCGATGAGGAGGCAAGAAGGTATAGAAAAATTACACTATGGAACTAAAATTACGTGTTTTGAACTCTTACATTTTTAGTTAGTTACAAGCATTTGAATTGACTAAAGGATGCCAATTCTATTGCAAAGTGTTATCATTTTTAAATTTTAGTGAACATTTGGAGGATAAGGCGTGAATGCAATCCGATTATTGGATAATACTGTTTTTCTCTGGTTGCTCGGTTAAATCTTCCTGGTTCTTTTCCCAAATAAGCATTAATTTTAGGTTTCATTCCGTCATTCAACCAAGTTATATTTCAAATATTATCTCCAAACATCGCATTCATGTTTCAATGATCAATCTCCAAAAATAATTAGCCTGTATATTTCGTTTGTTGTTTTAACTCTTTTAGTTTGTCTTGATCAATCAAATGGTTGCTAGAGCTCGTGTGAAGAGATGCTTATGATTCTCTATCTTAAACAGTGCACAACTATTCCTTCGGCATGCCACTTAAGTTCTTCACATAAATTTAATGCTCACAAGTTCACATAGTTGTTTGCATCTTGTTACGTTTTTTCAAGTGGACACACAATATCCACATTGAAAGATATGTCTTCAAAGAGAAGTCTTGTGCTTTTTGGTATACATAATGTCACGCTATATCTTCTAGTCTTGGCTGTGTAAATTCCTTATTTTCCATTTGTTTCAGGCAAAGAGCAGCAGGAGGAAGAGGACGAGGATCTGATGCTACCAGACGGTTGCCACGGGAATCTAGAGCAATTCCAGCCCCAGAGGCCAATGCTGAATTAGCAACATCCATACAGGTACTAGTTTTGATTTCTATTCTGAATTACAAGACTCTTAATGTTAAAAATCTCTTACATATATATATTCTTGATTCCCTTCTTTAGTAGACACAAACTTGGATTCTTCTCATGCTTAGTTCTACTGTGTTTCAGAAGCGGCGAATGATCTCACAAGCATCTTCTAAAAGCAAGAGTGAGAAGTTCAATTCTCACCAGGAGTATGATGCTGTTGGCTTTCCTATTGATCCTCCAAGGCCAGTGCAAGGTTTTACTGAAGCAGGTGGCAACTCTCGTGTGTATTCTCAACAAGCAGGGCCTTCTCATTCTGGCCCACTATCAAATACATATTCACGTACTTCAACATGGGGAAAAAGACAGAAGGAAGATGATATACGGATGGCACCAACTCGATCATCATCACGCTCAAAGCAATCGGCACTCCCTGAATTTAAGAAGCAGGGAGCTTATGGATCTGAAACTGGGGCGGATTTGTCAAATTTCTCTAGTTTAGTAGCAGCAAGAAGTAATGCTGGCATAGATTCACATAGGGAGCGGAGTAGCATGCCACAACACAATTATATTGATGCAATAGATGGCATCTATAATAATGGCAAACATGAATATCTTGAAGTTCCTGAACATTCAATAAAACAAGATTGGACTCAGGTTCAGCAACAAGAATCATTCAAAGGCTTAGATAATTATCAATTGCAAGAGTTGCCTACAACTCATCTTCGAAGGGAAGAAAGGGTTGCTTCCAAAGAACCAACTATGGTAATAGAAACAGGCTTTTGTTCTGTAAGGTTTGAATTTGTGATATAGGTTTCACCTAGCATTTGCTGTTTGTTGAGTTGTATGTTATAATGATAAAATTGGTGTGCTTTGTTGCTTATATGGAACTGGCAGGGCTATGGTGGTCAAGGGGAGAGAATACATTACTCAGGACCTCTGCTTCCACCATCTGGAAATGTTGACGAGTTATTAAAAGAACATGAGCGACATATCCAGCAAGCCGTGCGTAGAGCTCGACAGGACAAGGTTAAGTCACAAAGAAACAATTCATCACACGCAGACAGGAAGGCATTTGACCCTGTAAGTTTTGTTTCTGTGGCAAATGGAAATGCAGGATCTGTGGATCACGAGGGTGAACTGCTGATATCAGCAGGCAGCAGCAGGCTGAAAGCGAGTAAGACAAGAGGGATTGATGAAATTGTTGAACTCAGGGAATTAGAGAGAGAACCCCTCTCATCAGTCATGGAAAACTCTGAAAGGGAGCAAGATTTGTAATGTTTTCTTTATGTTCATATTAGGCTCTGAAAATGGGATGAGCCTATATTCCCACGTATGTAAATTAATGTGGTAATTACATCTCTGCGAAAAAATTGAGATCGGATTATTTGAGCGAAGGCAGTGTTTTAATTTACTTCTCCCCAGAGCCCTTGCAGGGATGAATTCCAGTGTCATATGAACACAATACATTGGTTTTCTCTATGAGAAGTATGGGAATTATTGTATTTTTAGATTCTTGATGGCCATATGAACTTGCAGCAATGTAACAAAGCATTGTTGGAATTGTATAATAAGATTTTGGCCATCGTTGCCTTCGCATATGATGCAGGTATAGTTGTAAATGTTATGAATATATGAGGTTAGAGAAACGAAGTCTCAGAAATCATTATTTTCTTTTTATTCCCATTGCAATGAAATGCAGGCAAGGTTCACCAAGATTTTTGCCACATCATTTAAGAACTTTTGGATAACTGGTATTCTCAAGGAATTGGTCAAAGGGAGTAAAGACATTATTATTACAGATAGTTTGTTGTTAGGGCAAGTATTCTGCTTCATTGTATTAGAAACAATTGAATTTCGTCGGGCTTACCGGAATAATTCCTATTTTGGCAGCGACCCTTGATTCAAAGACCTTAACACGGAATACTTGGACCTATGCGCATTCCATCTCTTTCCAATTTCCACGAAAGTCCCTCATTCGAGATACTTATTTCGCAGATTAAATTCCTATCAGTCCAGTGGATGCTTATGCATTGCAAACCTAAAAAAGTATTAATTATGTATGGTTTATGACATAAAAAAAACTTTAATGATTGTAATGGTGAAAATTGTATATGGACGCTCCTTTCTTTTATGTTTTGAGTCTGTTCTGATTAGTTCAATAATACTTGTACAAGTGGTATATTCTTGTGTGAATTAGATCCGTTACATTTCCATATCACAATTGGATTATCATTTATTCTTAGAGCTTTTGTCTTAATGATTCAGATCATTTTTGTATTTTAACTTTGAATTTAAAATATTCAATTTTAAATTTTATCCTGTTAACTTCTTCCTAATAGCTGTCGTGAACTGACCTAGTATACATTTGCGTGTTTGGTTGTTGTATTTAAAGACATTCGTTAATTTATTGGAAAAATTCAAAGACAACCCAATTATCTCTTAAGCACATAAGCACATATAGATTTTTATTTGCAAAAAGGGATTACAAGAATTCAGCAACTTTTTTAGAGTGTTATATCAACACATAATTTGAGACACATCACATGCTTGCTGCTTGTCTTTGAATTTCTTGCTCAGAGTAAACTTTTTAACATGACTGGCGGCGTTGGCGCGACACGCCCTCTGGTACCACGGGGGTGGGGGAGACTAGACCTCGTGACCAACCTCTTGCAATAGGAAAGATTTAGCCAATCGAGCTAGGGCCCCAACCCCTATCACTTTTTCATTTATAAATTAATTAAGAAACAATTATTCTAGATAAATTTTTGGAAACAATAAATATTATAATTAAATTGCAATACTTAGATTTCAAAATCACTTATTCATTTTGAAATCTAAGTATTGCAATTTAATTATAATATTTATTGTTTCCAAAAATTTATCTAGAATAATTGTTTCTTAATTAATTAATTTAGTCTAGATATTTTTATGTAGGATGCCTTTTACCCTTGCAATAATAAACACAAATATTAGATTGATTATGATTTATTTATGAACAATTATAAGATATGTTTGATTGTTGTGTTATTGTGTAAAGGTCAGAATACCAATTACATAAATATCTAGGTTAATTAAATAAATAGAGCATTAAAGTAAACAATAATTTATATAAATTGATGGAGTTTGATAATTGAAAAAAATGTTATGATTAAGTACATGGGTATGTAGCTCTAAGTTTGATGAAGATACCACCGCATAGATGTTAGGAATCCATTCATCCAAGTGTCATAATTGAAAACTTGTTGATTAAGTATAGTTTGGAACTTTTGCATGGAAGTGATCTCTTTGAATGTGGACCCAAACTTAAACTTGCAAATCACAAACTTGATTTGAAAAAGTTATGCTATTTGAAACTTCTCTATGTTTACACTTTTAATCTTCACAAGAGTTGTGTTTACAATCACCTTTGGAGAATTTGTTGAATTGTAAGGGTCATGTTCTCCTTAGTCATACTCCAATGTGGATTGATTCAATGATGTCGTCAAGAACAACAAACAATTGTGCAAAATGGTCCTAAGATGATAATGCAATGTTGATGTGATCTCTTTTGTTCACTTACAATCTAATTCATAAATGTGTCCTCAGTATATCTATACGATTTATTTATATTAGGATTAGTTTTCAAATACACCACCCTAGCATGCAATCTTTGAACTACTTGCACTTTTATTGGCTTATAATGACTAAAAATAGAGGGAAAGAGGCCTAATTAATTTTTTTAAGGTTAAAGATTCAAATTTGTGGGTATGAAGATGATTTGGATGAAATATACACTTATGGACCTAAACTAGGGTAGTAGATAAAATATTTAGGGTAGTAATTAACTTCTAGATGGGTGAGTTAAGATTGGGATTAGATAATGTTATCTGTCAAACTTCATGTGAAATAAACCACCTTAGACACTAGCCAATACATTTAAGAACCTAGTTGTTGTGAGCTCAAAACATAAGGGAGAAAGGGCATCAAGTATGTTTTTCCCTCACTTTGACTTGCATGCGAGCTACTATGAAAATACTATTGGAAACAAGCTACACTAGAGGGGGGGGGACGGGGTGAATCAATGTTGTGCAAACATTAACTTTACCAACCTTTAACTTCAAAGCATTAACAACATTCAATCATAATGCATTAAAAAGAAAATAAACACAACACCATAACACCGAGATTTTTACGTGGAAACCTTGTTAGGGGAAAAACCACGGTGGATGGCCAATCCACAATTATGATTTTGAGTATACTCAAAAGTGAAGATTACAAGAGGGGAATGCACATGCATTCGGGCACACTGCCTAGAGCTCACTGCTCAAAAGAAAGAGGGCTTACTACCCAAGAGTTTAGATTAAAACCATCTGAGAGTTTGAATTGAGATGATTAGCATCTACAAATGCCTGATTACAGTTCCAATTAAGCTCAATAATAGACTTGCTGCCTTATTGACTAATTTTGTACTTATGCTCTGTTATGCTCATACACACAACACAAATCTTCTATGCGTAAGTGAAACCGTGCTTTATCGCTGCTCTGCTCTGCTCTAACTCACAATTTGCACATCAACACACATCATACATCATACACAATGATACAAACAAACTTATATATATATATATATATATATATATATATATATAACCATTATCATCATGAATTCATTTACACTTTTTCGGCTCCTAGAACACAAAAATATGTTAATGCTAGATCCATAATGATCTTTATGTCATCTAAGTTGGTTAGACATGAGGGGTTAAACAAACCAATTGAGCATGAACACATTTAATTAATTTCTCCTTATACATCCGCTACATAATGCATTTCATGAAGTCGACTACAGTACAATAAAAACTAAGAATATGCCAACCGAATCTTCTAATTCCCACACAAATTGATACAAGCCACTACACTTCAATCTCAACAGAGATAATACACCAATAATCATTTCCTGAGATGCACAACAACAAATGATAACCTAAAATCTTTACTAGTGCAAGGGCACCTATACCTGGCAAAGACAGAGAGGTGGGCCTTGAAGGTTCAACAAGTGAATTTGAAGACTTTAAAATCATATGCAACGAGGAAGTTGCAAAATATGTTAAAATAGGTTGCTTTGTAATAAGTTGTCCATGTGTATCATGTTGACAAGGGATTCTAGGTAGATAGTAGATGGCTTTAAGTCATGTTCCTTATACAAATAAGGTCTCATTAAACCATTTCTAATAAGTTGGGTAAGTATGGGGTCAAAAAGAGCAAACATTGCAAACATGTTTTGATGTTGGTTAATCAAATTGTGTAAGGGGTATAACCTTGACCTCCAACGGTCATTAGTGGTTCAAATTTCTGTTATAGAGTAGTTGGTCGGTTGTAGGAGACAGTTGGAAGTTGGAATCAATATACATTCATGTAATCTCTCGAGGAGAGGGTGGTTGTTCAACTCTAATAAAGAAAAAACATTTTGACAAACGCTGATCACTATCTTCCACTGGTTTTTCTGAGCTTTTTCTCTTGGCACAAGCCCGTACAGGGTTGACATGTCTTGAGACTATGATCACTTGTTTGTGTATGTATTTACTATCTTATTTCATTTGTCTGGAGGCTTAGAATTTCTATTGGTGCGTGAGGGATCAACAAACACAAAAGTTACACTGTTTTCTGTGTTAAGGGCTTGGGGGTAACACTATAACAAACTAGCCAATCCACCTACTGTTTTAAACCTGTGGCTCGGTGGATTGGCTTGTATCATGGTTAGTTAGATGTACAAATACTTTGGAGACCGAGGGAAGGAAGGGACCCATCATGTTGTGCTGTTCTAAGGCTAAGAAGGAGTGTTCCCACCATGAAAATAGGGAACCCAAGTAGTGAATTTGAGGATTGTTGAGAGGAGTGGGATTGTGAGGGTTTCTCAAGTCAGGGCAGGGGTAGTGTGAGGTTTTTGGAACCCTATGAGTGTCGAGAGAAGCCTGGGGTTGTGATTTCCCTAAAACCCTTGTTTTTGTGAAGGTTTAGGAGGGTTTTTGAGTAGAGGGATAAGAAAAGCTCTTGGGGCTATGAGAGTTGGGAAATCCTGAGTTTGGGTATCAGTCCTAAGATTGTTTCAGATTATTTCTGTTTGGAGGTAAGTTTGAGTGGGGGTTCCTTTGGAAATTAGGCCTAATTGTGAAGCCTAAAAGCGGGTGTGTGTACTAAAAGTCCATATTGGTCCAAAATAGTGAACCTTGATTATTGGGTATGTTGTATAACCCTGAAAAGGGTATCTTAATCCACTTTTTGATTTCTAGGTGTTTTGGTAAGGTTGGGTGAAAATTGGCCTAAACTGGTTTTGGTGTGCTACAAGGGCAGGGTGAGGTGTAGGTTGCTAAGTGGAGGAATTTGTGGAATTGACAATTGAGATTGTGTGGAAACCTTTGTACTGACATAAGAAAGGAGTTTAGCATCTTGCCTCTGCATCATTTACACAGATCGATGAGTACTGAGTTACTAGATACTCTGTTTTGCCTTGTCGATTTTCAATCTATCTGCCGGTATGCTCGAATGAGGATATGCGTACCTGGTCAACGCATAGGGTTTCCATCAATGAAAAAACCAGATGAAATTTGTAGTGTCTCTTGCCAACAATCTCCCCCTTTGACATTGATGGCAACACTTAGTGAAAAATGACTAAGTGTCAAATACGTACCAAGATAGACTTCACTACAATCCCAAAATTTAAAAAATGCTACTCTCCCCCTGAGATGATTATACATTTTTCACTCCACTTCTCCCCCTTTGACATCAATGGAAAAGGCAGGGGTCGCACATCAAAAAGAATCAATCAAAATTTTGTTTGTACAAAGGTGCTTCTTTACCTTATAAAAGCTGAAAGATGTCTACAAAATCCTTCTTTAGTTGTGCCAGATTTGAGTCCCAAATTTGTTTGAGACTTTCCATGATGGTTATGTGTCCAAAAATCAGATAGGACACCGTTTCTGTAGATTCCAGGTTGGTTGGATCATTGACTACCATAGTGTCCTCTCCTTCTTTTAGGGAACTGCTCATTACCTCAATTTTGGGGCTAATAATGTTTCTAAGTTCATAGGTTCTGACAATGATTTTGTCATTTTCGTGCTTCAACCCTTTTATTTTATTTAGTGGAGACATTACCTCTCCTTCTACTTTCCCAACACCACTAGATAGTGGATCAAAAGCCTCAGAGATAGTTGCTAACTAATTTTCCAGGTCTTTCACCTTCTTCTCATTTGCTTCTGTAAAATTTGAAAAAGATAAACAGGATTTGTAAATCTTGCCTCCTTTAGATAAGGCATCCTATATGTTCTTGACACACGTGGTCAAGATGACTTTGTCTTTGACAATAAATATTTTTAGTCCACTGAACCTTTTAACATCAAATTCCTTCTGTACTTTCGCTAAAGCAAATTTTTCAAGAGACTCAAAATGAGTACTCACCAAGCTGATAAGCCTCTTCAGTTCACTAGATGAAGATTCAGTCTGATCTTTCATAAAGGAGGGCATGATCTTCTCCAGTACTCTGGATGCAAGTGCCAGCAATTCACTTTTTTCAATATGAGATTTTAGTATCTCTTCTTGAGCGTTTACTTAAGAAAATGAGGCCACTTTCATTATTTGGATTGGGCTCAAAGTTGATAAGTCAACGAGACCTTCAAATAATTCTGGCTCAATCTGTTCCTTATGTTCCACCAAGAATTTATTGACTGCCTCGACAGTGTCTCTTGTCTTCATCTTTACATCACTTTTCTTTTCCTCAACTAATGCTTCCTCAATTGAAGATTTTGATTTCTCTTCAGTGTTCTCTACCGTCTCAATTGATACATTCTTAGTTGCTTCAACTTCCATGGGTATTTCTATGTTGTTATCTGAAGGAGGAATCTCAAGGTTTTCACTAGCATTAAAATTTCCTTCTTCTGCATCCTTGACCGGATCAGATGAGACATCATCTGTATGAGTCTCCTTAGTCACAACTTCAATTCTATCACTCAACAGTAGCTCTTTTAGAATTTGTTTCATTTCTTGCGTGAATTCATCTGTTTGACCAATCATCAGTTTATTAACCCTTGACTTGCTTCTGAACTTCCTTTTTTCTTTGTTCATGAATGCTTGCATGTCTTCCATAAACATTACCAGACACATTTATGTAAGAATTCTCTCTCTCATCCATTCTTCTTTTGTCCTCGCATTTAATCTCCTTGATTCCAGAATATCATTAAACTTTTTGGCAGGCTAGGCATGATTTCAACCAAAACTTTGTTGAAGTTATTCATGTGCTTTATTATAGCTTCTTCTCGAATTCTTCTATCAAAATCATAAAAAGATTCATACCATTGGAAAAGCAGCTTAATGATTTAACTTGTTCAACAGTCATACAAGGTGTATCAACCTTGCTCTTCTTCTTTGCCTGAAAAATCTACACCCGAGGGTTTTGACACAGTTGCTACTTTAGTACCTTGTTTGATTTCCTTGACATATTCATTAGATTCTATTTCCTCATTATCAGAAACAACCATGTACACTCTTTTTCTCATGTCTTTCCTTCTTTTGGCTTCCTTTTTGAATCTCTTGCTTTCACTTTTCACAGGAGCAGATTTCGTTGCAGGAGTTGAGTGAGGTGCTGAACTTCTGGTTGTTCTAGTTTAGGCAGATGGTGCTTCCAGACGAACTGATTGTGCTTTTGTTGCTCCTTAGCAGCTTGCCTTGCCGCTTCATCTTCTGCCCTTTTCTGCTTGGCTTCTCTCAACAATTCTGCAGATACTCCCATACTCTCTACAAGAACTTCAACTTCTTTTCTAACTCTTTTAGTATTCACGGGATTTCTCAATTCACAGTGCACCGATTTGTCTTTCTCTGCATAAGTTTTGAATCTTTCCTCTATCGAATCCATTGGTTTTCTTAGTATGTGTTGAGTGTACATATCCAAAACTTTCCCATCAACTTCTAATCCCATGGGCATGATCCAGATTGTCCTGGGATCAACAACCTCCATCATACATTGATCAATACTCACCATGAGGCAAATAAAGTCCTTGTATTTCTCTACAATAGAAGTAGGAATCCTCTCCTTTGATTGCATCGTAGACTAAAAGTTTTTGAAGTATCCCCACATAGCTGCATTTCTTGTTTTCATGTCTCCAAAATCATATAATAGATCTCTGATTTATTCAGCTACTGGTTTGTCTTTTTTCCATTGAACTTTTCCAATTCTCAGAACCTCACCTATGAAGTAACAAAACAAACACAAAAGAAGGGTACCATATTTGAAATAATTTTTCTCGTCTTTCTTTATCTTTGCCAGATTTTCCATTAACTAAATTCTCAACAATTCACAAAGGCCGTAGTCTACATTTTCCTTTACCATTTGGTAAGCAACATAGATTGCTGTGCTAGACATTGAATTTTTGCAGCTAGAGTGGTAAATTTTGTATCCAATGACCATGGATGCAAATTTCAAATCTACATCAATAATGTTGTCGATGGTAATTGCTCTTCTATCATATGTTGATCCCATGGTATCAGTGACTATTTGGTTTTTCAGACTTGAGAATATGTAATCCACCAAAAGAATTTGTTCTGGTTACTACACTGATGGCTTCCTTAGTAATTTTGAATGGAATAGCAAGCCACATAAAATCATCATGTACTCAACTCAAGACATAACAGACCCATTTCGATTCTAAAAACATGGGAAATTTAACCATCTGAGTGAATTTCTTCATTTCTAGGATTTTGTGTTTTGGCTTTACACAAAAGTCTTCACCAATGATATGATGATTGTACAAATTCATAACTTGGGAGGTTCCTAGCCCTTCAATATTTGCATGAATGTAAACCCTAATGTCCTCTGTATGTAAAACTCCATGCGGAACAAATGAAAAAGCTCCTAGAGGATCGGTCTCAACGGATTTATAAGGATGCCACTTAAATTTAGGTCGAGGTCGATCCTTAACTTTGACTACCAGAGGAGTATTCATTTTCCAAAATCACAATCTTGCAAAGATTTATGAAAAATACCTTTTTTTCCGGATCATAGTTTGAATGCTGAAACACTCCCAATGCTTGAATCTTGCCTCAAATCACCAATGTTCGCCTATGAGCTCTCCAAAAGTTTTCTCTTCCAAATGCAAGGTGAAAAATGAAGTGTGGAAATGAATTTTTATCATTTACACACCTAACTCTCTCATCGCAATAAATTATTTAACCCTAATACATCTAGTTACACTGTATCAGTACATCGTGACGGATAAAACATTTGCGGATTTCCTATTCGACATACCTTTTCCTCCAATGGGTTCACAATTTTTTTTGATCGATTATGCATCTACTAAATACATCCTCATTTGGTGTCACTTACCGGTTAGGGGGTTTAATTATTTTCTTGACTGCTCCCCCTAGGCCAAAGGCCCGAGACTAATTCCCAGAGGAATTACTAGAGGCAAGTTCTGGTGCAGGTGCAATTTCTTCAACGGAGGGACTCTTCTTCACCCATTTCTTCTGCATTTTTTGCCTGACCTCATATGTAGTGACCTTACCTTTTCATTTCATATCCTTTTGCATGTTTCTCTTTTGATTTACCAGACCTTTTCTATTCCAAAAAAATGTAGCAATGTGTCCAGTTTTGTTGCAATTGTAGCACACAACATTCCTCTTACCAGACCAGTTGTTCCACGGATTTCCTCTTGATCTGCATTGGTTAGATGTATGGCCAAGTCTATTACATGTGTAACATCTGATATTTCTCTGAAATTGATTCATCACCTTTCTGCATTCTTTTGACTTATTACTAATCTTATGATAGTTAAAACACTGACCTGAGAAGGATGAACCACTTTGATTTATCCTACTTCTACACTGAGAAGCCAAATGTCCAAATTTATTGCAGTTGAAACAATCTCCATTAAATATTTGAGCATTAGGTTGCCTTACTGGATACCTCCTAGGTTTGTTCATTTGACCTCCTTGCCTAAATCGCCTTTGTCCTGAATTCCTTTGTCTAGATTTTGAATTTTCTCCTTCCTCATATCCAAGACCTCTTTTGTCACCATGAGTTCTTTGATTATCAATCCGTTCATTAAGCATAGTTGAGCTGGCTTCAAATTTTTCCTTGTACTCATTTGCAGTAGCAAGTTCGTTTATGAGATCATCCAGATGTCTTTCAAGTGCTTCTTCACTATTTCTAGATACCTCCAATTCATCATCCAATCGGCTACATACTTCAAATTTTTCTTTCAAGGACGGTGCTAGGCTTTCTTCATTCTTCTTTTTGTCTTCAACCTCTTTGGTCATTCTCATCATGATGGATTCCATTTCAACCTTCCGAACTATATTCTCTTGGGTAAGCTTTTCACATTTTTCTGTCTTTTCTTTCAGGGATTTACTGGTTTGTTCATCTTTAGTGCTCTTATTATCTTTTTGTTGAATTTGATCACAAAGTTCCTTTCTCTTTTCTCTTGACTTGTTGATTTTGTCTTTCAAATACTCAATGAATTTTTCTGCATCCTTGAGATTCACTTGTAGTTTCTGAACTTCAGCCTTTGACTGATCAAGGTCATCTAGGGCCACCATAAGCTGTTGTTCAAGACTGCTTGAATCCATTGAAACTTCTTCCAAGATCTCCCTAAGGTGTTAGAATTCTTCTTCTGAGGAACTAACTCCATTTGATATTTAGAAACAAGCTACATTAAGAATTTGAATGTTAAACATTAACTTTATCAACCTTTAACTTCAAAGCATTAACAACATTCAATCATAATGCATTAATAAGAAAATAAACACAACACCATAACACCAAGATTTTTACGTGGAAACCCTATTAGGGGAAAAACCATGGTGGATGTCCAATCCACAATTATGATTTTGAGTATACTCAAAAGTGAAGATTACAAGAGGGGAATACACATGCATTCAAGTGCACTACCTAGAGCTCACTGCTCAAAAGAAAGAGGGCTTCCTGCCCAAGAGTTCAAATTAAAACCATCTGAGAGTTTGAACTGAGATGATTAGCATCTACACATTCCTAATTATAGTTCCAATTAAGCTCAATAATAGATCTGCTACCTTACTGACTAATTTTGTACTTATGCTCTATTCTGCTCATACACACAACATAGATCTTCTATATGCAAGTGAAACTGCACTTTATGACTACTCTGATCTGCTCTAACTCACAATTCACACATCAACACACATCATACATCATACACAATGATACATACGAAATTATATATATATCCGCAATCTTAGAATTTATTTACACTTTGTCGGCTCCACTAGAACACAAAAATAATTACAACCGTCGGCTAAATCCATAATGAAATATTTATGCGCATCCTCCAAAGTCGGTTAAGACATAGAGGGGACCCAAACAAACAAAATTGAGCATGAACACATTTAATTAATTTCTCCTTATAAATCCGCTAAATAATGCATTTCATGAAGTCGGCTACAGTACAAGAAGAACTGAGAATATGCCAACCGAATCTTCTAATTCCCTCACAAATTGATACGAGCCAATGTGCTTCAATCTCAACAAAGATAATACACCAATAATCATTTCCTGAGATGCACAACACAAAATGATAACCTTAAATATTTACACAGATCGATGAGTACTGAGTTACCAGATACTCTGTTTTGCCTTGTCAATTTTCAATCTATTTGCCGATATGCTCAAATGAGGATATGTGTCCAACAAATACATGCCAAAGTAAAATTAAGAAAACAACATAAAATTAAATTATTCTTGGACACAAAAGATACATACTTGTGTAGAGAATGAAAATCACAAATATGGATCATGTATACTCTCATTGCCACAAGTGCTTCATCAAGAACTTAAAAACCTAGAAGAAAAAAGTTACAATGAGTAGAACCTACCAAACATTTAAATTGAACATATTCCAAAGTTGTTAAAATTGTTTAAAAAATGTAAAAAGAGTAGGATGAGAGATTCCCTTGTGATGGAAAATAATAAAGCTTCTACTATACAAAAATGACTTTGACTAAATGGAAAAAATTAATGGGACTTTGTTTGGATACAAAATAAGATCCGATTCTAGAGATAGCATGATAAAAGACTTTAGAAATGTAATTGGTTTGGATCTAATGTGAAACTTTATTTGGTACCAAAAAATGATCATAACTATCGTAAATACATTATTATAATCAAACTCATAAAGAAATGTCAATGATAATATATGCCCCTTCCAATTGGAAGTAAGGGAAAAGATGAAAAACACATCAAGCATGCAATATTGTCAAAGATGTGCTCATACAAAGACACATGTAATAACTATATATGAATAAAGCATATTACACCATTTATCACAATAAGCATGTACTAGATGTCTATAACTAACATTGTGTAGACACATAAGCATGCAAGGAATAATAAAAGATAACTTCATATAGATGTAATAAGCATGCAAAGTAAGAGATACATATGAAAGCACATAAAAACAAGATCATGAAATGTGCCCAAAGTTACCCTTAGTAAAAAAATAACACAAACAACAATCAATAAAGATAAGTCATGTGAGCATAAAGAAACATGTCTCCTATGGTGTAAATAATGTAAATGGAAAAATGGAGGGTGATTCAAAAGAAATGAATGTTAAGACATGAAATAATTAAATGATATAACATCTAATAATAAGTGATGAGTTCTAATAATATGAATATATATATAATAGTTAATGCAATGTTTGTTATTGCCATCTAAATCATAAATGTAATACTTGGAAAAATGACTAGTATAATAATTGCACTATCACATAAATTCTAAAAAATACGTCCATGTCTCATGTCATCATCAATTGTACAAATCAAACATAGAGACACATGTGCACATAACTATGTATAGGAGGGTAAAAGTAGAGAGGGGCATTTCATTTGCATATTCCCTCTTAGGAAAGCTCTGAGCACATTGCCATGGTTCACTTCAGAGGCCACATCCCTACATGCCTTGAGAGTATACACACAACCGACCCCTGGAGGCAGTAAGCATCTATTTTTTAATTTAAAAAATATATAAAAAAAAAATGATCAAAACATCATAAACCGGAGTAGGATAGTTTTTTGTTCACCGTTGGTATCCATGGATATGACCCTATATCTGCAAGACTGATCTGTTTTCGTGGGTGTGAATCAGTATACACCATAGATTTGAATTAGAATGCTCAAACTTTTAGTAGATTCTAACATTTTATTATCAGATCTTCATTTTGCTGTGACACTAACAATTGATTAATTTATGACGTGGGATGAAAGTGAGATTAGAGAGCAGTAAAATAACCACCAAATACACAACCTTCATGACTTGGATCTTACACTCACTGAGACACAAATGGTTGATAGAGTTGGCCTTAGGTATATGAAGGAGATGCATGCATTTTATAATGGTGTATGTATGTTCATGGTACTCATGGAGAGGTGGAATTCAGATACAAACACCTCCCACATGCCACTTGACGAGAAGAATCACATTGGAGGATGTGTGGCAGATCCCGAGGCTTCTGGTTTGATGGAGACAGGTTTTTGCAGATTCTCAGATCACCAACAGGAATATAGAGTTGCATATCACTATTGCGTTGGTAACACCAAGCATGCATGAAGGTGAGCACCCTTATCAAATATTTCATTTGGTACAACATCTAGGGAATATACGTGTTCATTGTTGATTCTTGTCACTTTAATCATTCTAGATGGATAGGGGGGCTCTATTTCATTCAGTATGGGACATGGAACAATACAAGACAATCTAGTATTGGGGCAGATGTATGTTGGTACAATTATATGATGATTTGGAACAATTTATAGATTTACAGGGTACTAGTCTTTAGGGCATAAAACTTCTCGAATGCTGGGCCTATGAACATTTCTAGATACCCCGGCCTTTGAGTGTGTCAGTAGATATAACACTCGACAGATGTATGCTACCAATGGGATGCTAGATAGATGGGTGGTTGGCGAGAGGACTAAATTAGTTGGATGAAGATGTATTTTTGACACATCACATGGCAGCCTGCAAAGAGGTGTGGATTGCTAAAAGATCATAATCAATGTGGAGGATATGACAATTGAGGTGGTATTATGGCAGGACAATCATACATCTTGAGAGATTTCATTATGAGCAAATGTTTAAATAGTTTGGTCTCTAGTAAGATGTAACCTCAAAGTCTAGATATATTAGAGACATCAATGTTCACTATTTAAGTTCAGGGAGAAATTTATATTGATGAGTCAATTAGATTTTTTTTTATAGGGGATGATGTAGGAGCTATAACTATAGCTAGAATTTATTGATAGAGGAGATGTCCCCCATCATTATATCCATTATTTACTTGAAGAGTGGGAGATGTGGGAGTAGTGAGTGAGGTACAATAGGTAGTAGATGACAAGGAGCTCATGGATGTGGATAGGGGAGAGGGTTTGCTAGATATAGTTCTATTGCAATAGATAGGTGGGGACAAGGGATATGATTCATAATATTAAATAACTAGTATTTTATTGTACAAATGATAAGATAATTTATGATGATCATCTAATATACACTTTTAAACATCTTAATGTGTTATTATTAAGAGAATATATTAAAATTATTTCTATGGCTCTCTGCAAAATAAAAATAGATTTTAAACTAAAAAGTAAAATGCTTTCAAATATGATTTAATATAGAAATATACAAAATTGAAATTAAAATTTGAAATTGATTAAACTAAGGAAAAATAGGGAATATGATTAGAAAGATATGTTTCATGTGAAACTTGAGGCCAAACTTTGTCTTTTAGAGGCTGGAAAATAGTTCTTAGGAAGTTTCAACCATATTTGATGTTATTGGTGTTTAAGGTGCACTAAATGCTTTGAACTTTCTAGAGCTACTCACCTTATTTTTCTAAGTTTTTTTGGTGCTTTTAGAATCTTCATGTCATCGATTGATATTGTGATATTCATAGAAAACAAATTTGGGGAAATAAAATTTAGTTTGTGCATTTAGGAGATTACATCAGTTAGTCCCTTATTTGGAAAGTTTTAGCCTTTACAATATGTATTTGAAAAAATTGGAGAGTGAGGACCCTCATGAGGTGAAAGAGTGGTGCATGCAAATATTTATACTTAAGAAAATGAAATTCTCTAAGTGGTTTGTGCCAGTGTATGAAGGACAAAACAAAAATAGTATATCACAAGGTATGTAGGGGAAAGATTGAAGATAAGGAAAGAGGCTCAATATGGAAAGTGGAGGGGACAAGGAAGGGTTTTAGGAACAATGGAATAAAGGGGGGACAAAAAATGGAGGAGAGATATGCCAAATTACAAGATGAAGGAGAGTTATGAGATCAAATGTGAAGAGAGGAAGAATCTAATAGAAGTTTTTGACTTGAATCTAAAGAAACCTTTATTTTTAAACCTAAAACAGTGAAGGTTGCCGCCCTATAAGAGAAGAAATGGTGTGAGAGTGAGAGTTGGAACCCTTCAAATGAGAGTTAAAAGTAGGCTTATATGAGTATCTTTAGTGAATGCACATTTTAAAATGTAGTAGTGATTAGGGTTAAAATAGTTGTTGAACACATACATGAGTGTAGGGGAGAATTGGTGTCTTAAGAAGAATAGAGATCCAAACTTTAGGGATAGATAGAGGGGAAAATTCTAATGCTTTTCATTTAGTTTTCACACATCTATGATATGTAATCAAGTTGGAAAAAGGGAATGAATGATGCAAAACAAGACTAGGGGAACAAATGCTAAAATGAGTGCCAAAACATAAGATGAGAATCACAAAGTTGAATTTTTTTAATTTTACATTCCTCCCACCCCCTTCTTGCCCCCCAAATTTAGTGGCTAAAAAATCATAGTGAAATAATACACTAAAGGAAAATGCATTACATTAATTTAAAAAAAAATGATACTATAAAAATGATATGTTTAAGAGCTCATGCTCTCTATCTTTTCCACTTTTCTTTTACTTCAAATATATACTCCAATCCTACAATGCACCCAAGGAGGAAATCAAGATAAGGTACATTAAAAATAAATTATGCTAAAAAAGAAGAAGAAAATATCGAAACGAAGTCACACTCACATTTAAATGATTCTATGCATCTACTATATAGTAACACAAGAGATAAAGAATTGAAAGCATCCATGAAAGATCACATAGAACGTAAGAAGAAGTAGGAGGCTATGGATGAGCTGCGAATAATATGTAGAACAGGAAGTACCTTAAAAAATATGTGTTTATGCTGTAATCATCTAAAAGTAAGAGAGTGAGCATGCCAAGCCTAATCATACATTAGATAATGGCTACGGTCACCACATAATAAAAATGTTGTGATCATAACCTAATAAAAATAATTATGTGATAGCCACCCAAACAACAAATGAGGCCCAAATAGGGGAAATGAAAACAAATTGTTGGACTGATCATATATAATATTTGATAGAGTACTCGTCTCCTTAAATGGATTGATGAAAATGAATCATGTCTATTGATTTAAGGGAAAGAGCTGAGAAGGGAGAAGAGAAGAAAGAAAAAATTTCAAGATAGAAATAGTATAGTGGATGAGACAGAGGGATGAAATCCTGGGTCTAGTGATCTAAGTAGTTTTATCTAGTTTTACATAAATTTTTGTGGGACATGTGAGATACCCCATCCTCTTTGATGTTAAAATAAGTTGTAATAAGTGATTATTAAGAAATTGATGTAATTGAAATATATAATTAAATGAATAAATTTGTAAGACAAATATAAAAACATATATTATGTGTTCATGAAACAACAAAAAATGGATTCGCTTTCGTATGGTTTAGAACATAGAGCAAACCTACTTTATAATTATTTCATTGAAGGAAACCCTAAAGATCTCAATCTAAAGTATGCAAAGGGAAAATAGATCTTGTAATAGGGCTGTCCTAGAGTCTGATTGTAAACTAATGAGGGGTTCACCACCAAGATAGGGATTGGAAAGACAAATTCAATGTAAGTCAAAATTCTTAAACCTAGTATGATGCAATCTTTTACTAAATGACCTAAAAATGCATGTAAATCAAAATAGAAAGTTGCAGGAAGAAATGTGTGCACTTGGAAATCTAAAGAAGACTGGAATGAGCTTTGAAACATTGAAAATCCTAATTTTTTGGCCTACTAGGACTAACACACCAATATAGGCATATCAATCCTAGATCAAGGCTTCTAGGTAAAATAGGTTTATGGAAAACAGGTATCTGAAATTGCAAAGATCTAGAAAAATTCTTGTAGTGGGAATCATACACCACTTCTGACGTATCAATCCCGTTCCACTTTATCAGGAATTCAAAGTTCAAATCTATGTTCCAATCTTTGCTCTTTCCTTCCAAACCGATTCTTGGATCTGAATATGTGAAAAGACCTACAAAATGAAATATAGACTTGATTTGCTTATGGGGGGTTTGCCTTGGTCAAACCCCTAGTTTGGTAGTTAAACCTTGATAGAAACAATGAAACTTGGATGCAAATATGAACATAAACCCTAACCTTAAGTGTGTCTAAGATTAGGAAATAAAAAATGCAATGCAACCGTATTCTAATGTGTAGGAATGAGATGCATGAATTTAATTCAACTCACTTTGAGAGATATCAAATCACTCTAATAAGTCATGATGATGCATGTACCTTCCTTAGGCTAAAAGTAGAGTGATGATGGAGGATGGTTACAATTAGAAAAAAATTCATTAGGCTTGGCTTGATGGATAGTTGCATCTCCCCAACCTAGAATCCGTCATGATTCACCATAAACAACCATGATCAACCCTTGAAAATTCTAGATCATGATAAAAGTGAGTTTGAAGACCTGAAAAAACACTCTAATGCTTCTCCAAGACTTCAACTTTACTTGCTTTTGAAACTTGAATGCTCTTGCGAAAGAATGCTTGAAGACTCTTGAATACATGGATCTTGAAATTGCTCTTGAAAATGCTTGCTTAGATTGAAAAATGACTTAGAAACTTCCTTATATAGGCATTTACACCTAATTTACTGTTATTCAGATCTCAAATGTCAACATCAACCAAACAATTGAATTAAAAAGTTGAATTTACCGCTCAAACCCTAAAAAATCCCCAAATGGGACTCATACGCCACCTCTGGCGTATGGGTCCCACCTAGGGGGACTCATATGGCCAAGGTGGGTTGTTAAAATTTTAAGTGTTTTTGTTGATTTTTTTGAGTTTTGAGTTGAAACAAAGCCTTGAGATTCAAAATAATGGGTCTTAGGGGCCTATTAATGATAAATTAAAGGGTATTTAGTGCAAGGGTACCAAAATAGGTCCAATTAGGCAAGGGATTGTACTATCCCCAAGAAGGGAGTATAATTTCCGTTGCCACATTTAGCCCCCACTTTAGCACCCATATGACTCTATGTGCATAGCTACAATTGGGGCTTCATTTTGCTTACTTCTCGGAGGTGGAATCAACGTAGTAGTCTAACCACATCGAATAAGGTAAGTCATATTATAAGGTATTTCCAAGTACCATACTACATGATGATAGACATTTGATGAGGATGAGAGCGGGATCACGATTCCAATGGAACAAACAGCTTAAAAAATGGAGCTCTTGAGCTTCCATTATGTTAATTTGAACAAATGGCACTTTTTAACCCTAATATAGTAAAAACCATAATTTTTAGCATATATAAGAGTAAAAAAGTGAAGTAATTTCTACTTATTTTTTCTTTTACTTGTTGAAATGCACAATACAACTGAGAGGGGGGGGTGAATTAGTTGTATCAAATCACTTTACGTCTAACCTTAATCAATTCCACTTTAACCCAGTCTGTTATTAAGTGTAAACAAGAAATGAAAATAACAAAAATCAAACACTAGAGACACTAGATTTACGTGGAAAACTTAATGAGGGAAAAACCACAGTGAGGATTAGCTCGCAATATAGTAATAATGCAATATCAGATATAAAGGATCACTGCTCAAGGGCTCACTACCTAGAAACAAAGGCTCACTTCCAACAAAGGAATCACTATCCAGAAGGAGGCTCACTGCCTACAAAAAAAGAAAAGATAAATAAAGATCCACCATAAAGGTTCCACACATTCACAACTTGATTAGAAGATTGTAGACACCATCTGCTCACTGCTTTCAAGAATCTAACACATTAAAGTAATATTGACTCAATTCGCTCTTGCACACTCTGATTTTTGCACTTGTTCGCACACTTCACTTGCTTTCTTCATTCGTGGATGGATGGATCAATTCACAAAAACTTGATTTTATTTTATACTATCTTCAACCGTAGAAACATTCTCCAAGGTCGGATAAACATTCTTCAAAATACAAATTTAAATTAGATTAGCTACTCAACATTCCCGTGGTGGCTACTCAACATTATCGCGGTGGATAAGAATGAGAGAGGACCAATTACATATTTAATTTAGGACTCAAACAACATCTTAGATCAATCAAATGCTTCTTCAATTCAATGCAAATACTTAATGTAACGTGTAGACACCAGGTCGACCAAACCTAATGAAAACACAAATGATCTTTGAAGTACATGCATCTCCAACAAGATGACCACACGTGGATCACTCAACACGCTTCACCAAATATTTTACCATCTTTGAGAGTACTTTAGGTACATCCGCAACAACTACAACAAACTTTATTCATGAAAAATTCTTCAACAGTCCAACAAAACCAACCAACAACACACAAGAGCTCTGGAGCAAGTCTTCCAGAGAGCCAAATCACAAGCACATTTGTCAAAACACATAGACCACCAAAAATAATAATTTTCCAGATCCACAAGATCTAAAACCAAAAACTAGAGGATTGCGAAGCCAAGACATTTCCCAGTCCACAAATAAATAGTTTTGCCATACCAGTTCACATACCGGTGAACATATCTTTCACTCTCCATCGAACCGAAAGCTAAAAATTGCAATATGTTATCCATTGAAGCTTATGAAAATAACTACAAATCTGCATAGGCATAAGATCAATACAAAAGAAATACAAAGCACAATACCAAAGCACACTCAAAACACACACTTCAACACTGCCTTCATTATTTCTCAAATTTTCTCAAAAGCACTTGGTAAAAACACAACTACAACTTCATAAATATAGCTCCATGTACTCTAAGAACTTCTACAGTATCTCAACTATACAAGTACCATCTGCAATCAACCTGAACTGTTTTGACATCAATGATAACATTAATGACAACACCACCAAATACATCCATACTTGCAACATTAACTTATTGTAGCTTGAATTTGGTGGAGAGTGACTGAAGATGCTGAGTTGATGAGAGTACGAGCAAGTAGCCCGCAACGAGCTACACTATTAGGTGAGTTGATTTTTTTGCCTTAGCTTTGTCCTTACGCATTTATTTTATGTTTTGTACGCATTTCTAGGTTGATTTAGGATACTGGAAGAAAATTTCGCAAAGCGTCCCTTTTTTTTCACAAAGTGTCCCCTTTTTTTGCAAAGTGCCCCTTTTTGTTGCAAAGTGTCCCTTTTTGTTGCGAAGTGTCTCACTTTTTTGCAAGGTGTCCCAAAAGGGAAATAAAGTGTCTAGGACCTTTAGGAAAGTACACTAGAACAACTTTATCACACTTTTCAATTTTTGATGTATATATTTAAGAGTTTAAAATACTTATAGGACATATTTTTACCTTTTATTGTTAGATCTCACCGAGGTCACGACAACGTCTCAACGAAAGACATTTATGTCACTTACAAGACTTAGCCCCAACACTTTCAATGAAGTATATAAAGATATTACAGATGACTGGATTGTATTGGGCATACCTCATGCCCCCCATGAGGTACCATGATGCTATGCTTATGGCCTTGACATAGCGGTGGGATGCAAATACATGCACGTTTTATCTCCTGACAAACAAGATGACAATCACTTTAGAGGATGCCCATTGCATTCTCTGAGTTCCAATTTGGGGTGAGAGGGTATGTTTTCAAAGGGATCGATCATTTCGCGAGATGAAATACAACATAAAGTATTGTCTTGGAGGTCTGATTCATGATGACATCATGGGGTCACGGATCGAGCTATCATGGCTGCTATATTTGTGAGCTTCACTTGTGGCAGAAATTATGATGTTTACTATAGAACTAGTACTCATCCCTGATGGTTAGGGAGCACATCTAGATGGAGGGATAGTTCATATAATTCGACAATTGATGGGGTAGAGGACCGTATACACCTGGGGGCGTAATAATCTTACACAATTGTACTATGATCTAGGGTGATTTTCATTCCATGAGATCGACAATATGGTACATTGTACGCTACTGTAGGTGTGGTTCCTAGAGCATATCACATGCACTAGGACGATAGGGTTTCCATGCACATCAACCCTAGGATACCCTCACGCATTCAACTATCCTCTGAGGCAGTTATCATAGTGTGGAGATTTGCATTTTTAGAGGGTTAGATTCAACTGACTAGATGAGGAGGAGATCTTATGGAGACCATACTGGCTTAAACCACAGTGGTTGGATGAGACTCATCAGTTGAGGAGACTACAGATGGACAAATTTTTGATAGGTAGACATGATTATGTAGTATGACCCTTCTTCTAAGATCGTTTCATGTGATAGTTTGGATAGGTTTAGGTACCACCCATGGCACGAACCTTCTTCAGGTGATTAGTATGGAGTGCTCGGAGGCCCGATGACACTAAAAAATTCATTGTTGATGATGTCATCTATAGTGACTCCAACTACAAGGATCATGATATGCCCTTGATCTCTGATGTTGTTGATGTCGGTACCATAGATGTGTACAAGGAGTGGTGGGAAGTAACACAACCAACTCTTGTATTCCTAATGGATGAGCCAATACGCGATGCAAGGCCACTCCTAGATTAGAGGGATGAGAAGGAGGGTAGAGTTGAGGAGATAGGGGTCAGGCTTGGAGAATTATTCACAGATGTGATAGATGAGGATTATGAGGAGGCTACAAATCATAATTATGATGGCTAGGAGGAGAACAAGGAGGAGGAGCAGCTGATGAGGGAGGGAGATGATACAATGAATGAGGATCTAGTGGATCACGAGTGGAGAGAGACAACTCTCACTTATGTGACTAGATCACAGTTAGCAGCTGAAATACATAGTAGTACTTGTTGGAAGTATGGAGAAGATCAGTCTATATGTTGTCATTGATGTCACCATGTTGTTTATGGTATCAGATTGGTCCGGTACCTTGAATCGGTGTGTAGAAAATGTTTACACCCTCTAGTGTTTGATCCGGTATTTTTGTCCGTATATTCTCTCCAGTAATCATTGCTGTTTAAGGTTCTGAGAAAAGGCTTATGATCACTAGAAGCGCATATGCATGTATTCCTGAATGATCATATGATTGGATGGTGAGTCGACATCGATTTTGGTGTTTGCATTTCGTTATTACGTTAATCATGACCGACCTAATAATCAATTAATAACTCAACATGTATTGCGGTTATATATGCGATCTAGATTTGGTACCAGCCGACATAATATTGCATGACACACGGTTGAATTACTTTCGGAGAAGATTTATATGAAGCCGATAGTTATCCTTTTGTAAATATGTTGTGTATTCAATTAGGCCGACCTAATTGATGCGTGCAGATATATTTGATATATATACAAGATGGTTTGTAGATGGATAGATGAAGAAGTGAGTGCGAGTATGTATGTGTTGATAAGTGAAGTGTGCAAATAGAAGGGTGAAGATTAGTCTACTCTCATGCGAGCAAATACTTTGAGCATCAAGGGAACTAAATTTGCACTTGTGGTGTAATTCCATCAGTTCAAATTCTGGTTGTAAGCCATTTTGTTTCTATAAATTTTTGTAGGCAGTGAGCCTCCATGCTCAAGGACAGTGAGTCCTTGTAAGTAGTGAGATTTTGTATTTGGCAATGAACCTCCATGCTCAAGGACATTGAGTCCTTGTAAGTATTGAGATTTTGTATTTGGTAGTGAGCCTCTTTTGTAACTGGTATTTAAATAACTTTATATATTGTAATCTAATCCTCATCGTGGTTTTTCCCTCATTGAGTTTTCCACATAAAAATTTGGTGTTCTTGTGTTGTGTGATTTCATGCTTTGTTCTTCCTCTTGTCCGTTTTATGAATTAAAGAAAATGATGGTGTTTGTTCAATAAGTAAAAGAAGATACTGATTCACCCCCCTCTCAGTATCTTGAATATTCAACAATACCTACAATCATGGAGAGGATAGAACATCCTCCATGCATCCTACACACGACAAGCCTATCTTTACATAGCTAGCCGAAGAGATAGGTGATGGTATTTTATTTAATGTTATGCTTTATGCTTATGCTCATGCTTTATGATTTAATTTTATGTCTATAAATATATATCATGATGTGTACTGATTATATTTATTATTTCTATCTTGTAGGAACTATGAGAGACCTACATGATCTCTATCTCTAGGTTGCTGTAGAGATAATGCCTCTGTCAGTCTACAAGGATGTTACTGATACAAATTATGTGCCCCCACCAATCATGGAGTAGGACCTAGAGTTGTTTGAGTCGTATGTCAGACTGCAAGCAACATATGAGAGTTTTAGGAGGCATGCTCATTGAGTCGAGGCTACCTATGAGGAGGATCAATCATCTCGAGCCCCAATGGAGGTTGAGAGACTCCATGCAGCGGTAGCTAGGATACAGGTAGAAAGAGATCACCTAGCAGAGGATATCCAGGATGCCCTTGGATGATTACAAGGTCTACAGTATCCTTTGGATGTATTTTCCAGCTCACAATCATGATCGCATACCACTGTTTCTTGACAGACTGCGTCTAGACATATGCGATCACCAGATCCCAAGGGATCTGATAGTCACATACCATAGTAATATTGTATATATTGAGGACATGTACTAAAATTTTTGATGCATATATATGATCATTTGATGCTTTGTTATTTGTGTTTATGTGTTTAATGTTAAATGGAAATGTGATTGATCAAATAATCTTTGTAAGACTATTTAATAAGTGTCTCCATGATTTAACATGTTTATGTGATATAATTAAAAATTATTCTAGTTTCTCTTAGATGTGACATTATGATTAAGTATGTTATACTAAATTAAATGCACCTATGATCTAGTTAAAGAACATTAAATATGTATATAAGGATCTAATCTAACATAACACACAAGATGAACTTGAATAGCATGAAAACCAAAAGTAATCATTTAAAAATTAATTTAAATAATAACTTTAGTATCCAAGACACAAATAATTATTTGTCAATAATGAAGCAATGTGAGCGCACATAGACTGTCATCTACTAATTCTAACACCATTTCTTTATCATCCACACTATTCAAGAAGATTAGACATCATACCAACACAAGTGCATGACATTAATAGGTTCTTTAAGAGGTGTACCATCCATTTTTGTTAACGTATATACATTGGACTCATAACTTGCATTAATTATATAAGGTCCTAATCAATTAGGGTTGAATTTTCCTTTGTCAGTCAGGTCGATATTGAAGTTACGTTGATTTTCACATAACACCAGATCACCTTTATTGGATTCGTGAGGGATGACATGGTCATTGTATCTACACTAATTTCTCCTAGAGTAAGCTTTAAGGTGCTCAAGAGTGTTAATTCATTGTTTGTCAAGCATTTCGAGTTGATGTAATTGCTGTTCTTTATAAGCATTATTATTGATAAGTCCTTGAAGATAAATTCTTATTGTAGGGATCTCTAACTCCAAGGGCATTATTGCCTCGATACCATAGACGAGGTTATAAGGTATAGTTCCTGTGGATAATCTAATATTCGAGCGGTAGACCCATATTGTATATGTTAATTGCGTGTGCCAATCCTTATTATATTTGCTAACGATTTTGTTTATGATTTGCTCAAGGATTCTATTAGTTGATCTGGCTTGACCATTAGATTGCAAATAGTAGGGTGTTGAAAAGCGATGTATGTGAAAGGTTTCTAGGAAATTTTTCATTTCATTGTTCTTGAATGGTCTCCCATTGTCATAAACTAACATGAAAGGAAGTCTGAAGCAAGCAATAATGTGTTCCAATACGAAACAACATATCACATCAACTGTTGTTGAGTGAAGAGGAATTGCTTGTACCCACTTCGTGAAGTAATCTGTTGTGGTGATTATGAATGCATGTCTGGCGAAGGAAGGTGGTGATATTTTTCCAATGAGATCCATACCCCAAACCGCAAAGGGCCAAATAGGAACTTTAGCTCGAAATTCAGAGGCAGGAGCATGAATCAAATTGCTATGTTCTTGAAATTTGTGACATTTTTTCATGTATGCAAAGCAATCTTGTTCCATATGTCTCCAATAGTATCCTATGCTGATTAGTTTTAGGATTAATGTTCTTCCTCCAAAGTGATTTCCACAAGAATCTGTGTGAGCTTGTTCAAGTGCTATGGGGATTTAAGATTGTTTAAGGCATCTAAGTAGGAGACCATCAAATGAACTTTGATACAACACATTAGCGAGAATTATATACTTAGACGCAAGTTTTCAAAGGCGGGCTCAAATGTTCTTAATTTTCGTCTCAGGATAGGTATCATCTTTCAAATAATTAAAAATCGGATCATACCATTCACTCGAGTCTTCCATGGTTGTTGATAATAATTCTTCTACTTTATACTTGATTGATGGTTTCATAATTGTATGCACGATGAATGTGAAGTCTTTCGAAGGATATTGAGGAGATATAAGGGAAGCCAAACTTTCCATTGCATTTGCGTGCTGATTATCCTTTTGAGGGATTTGTCAATGGTAAATGATTCAAACTTCTCTAGAAAAGTCATTGTAAGATTCATGTATTTTGATGATTTGTCATGCTTCGCTTGATATGTTCCATTTATTTTTTTAATAACCAATTAAGAATACTAAATATCTTAATGTCTCTAGCACCCATAATTATAGTGGCACGCAACCCAACGAACAATGCTTCATACTCGACAGTTTTATTCGTACATATGCAAATTTAAATGATATGATAAGGGAATAGGTTCTCTTGTGGGCGGTATTTTTGTAACCCCCACACCGGAGCTAGTTCTACACTTAGATCCATCAAAATATAACTCCCATGTATTAGTTTCAATTGTCAACACATTATCATCAGAGAATGAATCATTATGAGGCAATGCCAAAGGAGAAGGAGCATAAACTAGTTGGTTGATCAAGGCTTTACCTTTAATTGATTTTTGCAAAAAAAATTTAAGTTCAAATTCAATTAACAATATCACCCACTTAGCTAAGCATCCTCTGATAAATCTTTATTAGTGAAAAGATGTCTGAAAGGATCGAATTTCGTCATCACATGTATTTTGGAATTTAGTAAGTAATGTCTCAATTTACTTTTAGCGAATACAAGAGCCAAACATTATTTTTCTACCATTGTGTATTGTTTCTCATAATCAATCAAAGTCCGGGGTAAACCCACAAAAGTGGTTTACAATTCGAGCGAGGAAGGAAAAGTTGCAAAAAATGACCCCATGCCAAAATTTTTGGTTTTTGGGGTTCAAACGAACTTATTGGTTCATGCGAACCAAAAGAGTGTTCGCTAGAACCCCAGTTCGAGCGAACCCATTGAATTCCCCGAGCCTACCATTCCTACAAAAAAACAAATATTTTTGGTTTTGAAAGGGGGTTCGCTCGAACCAAGGGTGGTTCGAGCAACCCCCCTTTTCCCACCTTCCCACCCTCTAGCCCAAAAAAACACCAAAATATTTCCCTTCGAAGCTTGGGTTGAGAATGAAAATGGAGGAGACTTCACATACCCAACTAGATGATGGTAGTCCTCAGAATGAGCTATCCAACAAATATAATTTTAATACGTTTTGGTTTTTATTATGTATTTGTTTTTTTAGTTTTATTAAACGTAGGTTTTTCATTGAAAATCAAGCTGTCTGTTCTGCAGATGTGGAAAAATAGCAGATTATAATTTTTTTTTTGAAAAATATGAGTGCACCAAATATTGAAGTCCTTGATCCAACAATTTTTTTTTGAATTTCGATACATACAAAAAAAGTTACGTTGTATACGGTCCGCCTCTGTTTGAATTATAATTGGTTTGACTTTGAAACTTGATTAAGGAAAAAAAATTCAATAAAATACTATGATACCAATTTGAAGCACTAGATATCATAGTTACAAATCTAAATTCAATTTTTTTTTTATCCTTCATGAAAAAAAGTTATGTTGTATATGGTGAGTGTCACTCCTTAAAAAATGTTGTATACTGAAAAAAACTAGCTTTCAAAGGAGATGTAAAAAGAAGTGCAATCCGATTCCATTTTTTTTGAAAAAATGCATTTAGAATCTACATACAAAATTCCACAAATCACTACTTTGTATCATCTTCAAATTCCTCACGGTTTAGCTGCTATAGGTGCCCGAAAGTGAAGATTTAGTTAGAAAAAATTATTTCAGTGTTCAGTTTGGCCAAAATTTATAAACCAGTATTGTGGGATCACCCTCCATCTAATATAATAAATAGGGTGTTCTTTATTGTTTTCTTCCTTTTGAGCCAACAATGTTGGAAGAGCATGGGATGATGCTGATGTATAAAGGATAAATGGTATATTTTGCATAACAGGTTGTAAGACAGGTGGAGTTACAAGATAGTCTTTCAAACTCTTAAAATCCTGTTTACAATCCTTGTTCCAATTAAATTGAACATCTATATTAAAGAGATGTGTGAATGGTAACATTAGATTTGCTAAGGATGCTATGAAACCTCATATAGCTTGAATTCTTCCTTGTAAGGTGCATAATTGAGAAATATTTCTAGGAGGTGGCATGTTAACTATAACATCAATTTTATTCATGTCCACCTCAATGCCTCTATGAGATATGTTAAAACCTAGAATTTTTCCACTATCTACACCAAAGACACTTTTTCAGATTTAATCTCATGTTGTATTTTTGCATTCACTCAAAGATTTTCCGAAGGACATTTACAGTTTCTTGGAGAGTCAAATATTTGGCTAAAATATCATCAACATAATCTTCCAATTTGTGAAATATTAATTTCATAGCTTGTTGATATGTTGCGCCCATATTCTTCAATCCAAAAGGCATCATTACCCAGCAAAATGTTCCCCAAGTTGTTGTAAATGTTATTTTATATTGGTCTTGAGGGTTAATAAAGATTTGATTATATCCTGAAAATCCATTCATGAATGACAACAAAGCATGTCTCGCAGTCAAATCTACTATCATGTCAGTATTAGGAAGGGGAAAGTCATCTTTTAGAGATGCTTTAATTAAATCGCAAATGTTCATACACATCCTAATATGATTTTCCGGTTTTACGACTGCGAGAATGTTTGAGATCCAAGGAGAATAATCTATAGGTCTTATAAAACCAGCTTCAAGGAGCTTTCCAATCCCAACCTTAACTAATAAGGTTATCTTAGGGTTCATATTTCGAATCTTTTGTCGACAGGCTTAGCATTTTTAGTGAGGAATATATTGTGTGTTAAAATCTTAGGGTCAATTCCTGACATATCCGAATATGTCCAAGCGAAAAGTTCAAGAAAGTCATGGAGTAAAGTTGCATGGTCCTCTTGTTCTTTGTCATCAAGGAACTTTCCTATATTAATCAATTTTTCTTCATTGTTAATATCCATTGGTATATCCATGGTATCTCCCAAAGGAAGCGCATTTTGTTTCAAAAATTCAGGGTTGTATTCTTCTTTGTTCACGTCAATTTCACTACTTTCCTCTTCTTTGGATTTTTTCTTGGTACTAACCATAACACATGTAACCATTTTATTTTTAGTAGGAGTAAATGGTTTCTCAAAAACTCCTAGCATTTATTTCAAGGCTTCATCATCTTTGAAAAACTCCAATGATGCTTCACAAGTTGTATTAATCAATTTCAGACACTTCAAGGTGAGGGTTGTTTTAGGATTACACATGATGTGTTGATGTTTAGTGACGGTATTTTCATTGCTTGTGTAATCTTAGAAGGGAAATATCCCAAACTATTTTTTGTATATTGCGTATTAGGTTCTATAGGAACATGAATACCTTATTCTTTCTCCCCACATCCTTTTCCACTACAACCAAGTTGTTTCATGAACTCATATCCTTTTCCATAAAGTCTTTCCATTTCTTTCAAGTTAGGTGGGTGTTGATAATCTATCTCATCAAAGTTTATTGTGTAACTTGTGTCTTCTTCTAGAGTAGATGCGGTAGATGCTTGTAAGTGTTCTCCTGAATTATGTGCTGACATCACCATTGTTTGTTTTTGATTTCATATTCTTCACTTGTGATTATGTATTCTCCCATAAACGAGGGTGTGAACTCTAAGGAACCCCAATCATCATCTAGTAACTTAGACACCATTTCCATCTATTGTCTTTCTTCTTTCCTAGGTTCTATGTTTGATGTTAGAATTAATGTGTTTAGAGGACTTGTTGTTCCATTTTCAACTTGTAAGAAAATTTCAAGCTCGGGGTCTATTTCAACTTCGTATACCATTGTTGTTATAGACATACTTCATGATATGATGAAGAGTCAAAGGCACCACATGCATCTCGTGAATCCAAGGTCTTCCTAAAAGAAGATTGTATGAAATATCATGAGGCATAACATGAATAGGAGTTTGTAATGTAGCCTTTCCAACTGTAATAGGAAAAGTAATCACACTGAGCAGTTGCTTCCTACATTTTCAAAGCCTCAAATTAATAAGGAATTAGGTTCATTTTTTTATTTATCCATTCCAAGTCTATCTAGAAAATTCACACTACACACATTAAGAGCGAAGCCATTATCGATAGGGGTTCTTTTTATTCTCATTTGATTGAACCTAACTATTATCATGAATGCATCATGTTTCTTTCTCAATTCCAAAGGAGGTAGCTCATGTTGATGAAAGGTGATGTCTACGATAATTGTATTCATTCCTTGTACTAAAGCTACTACATCATTCGTGTTTGTACCAGGGGGAGCCACTATCCGTTGTAAGGTTGCTTGAAGTATAGTGTGATAATTAAGTGAATTTTGAATTAGGTCCCATAAGGGAAATATTTGCAAGAGTATTCTTAAGTTTTTCAACAAGATCATACTCCTTCCCACTATGCGAAGGAAAATGAGGAGCACTAGGCAAGATAGGATTAGGCAAAGGTAAAGGTGTTGTAGTTGGCTGTTTTGGTTGTGGATTGTTTCTAGTGTTATATGTATGAGCAATGGTATTATGAAATGATTATTGCAAAACATTGTTCTTAGGTGGTTCAAGAGTGTAAATAGGTTTGCTTTGATTTTGAGGTTTTTGTGAAGGTGGGTAAAGGATAAGTTGAGGTGTAATCACATTAACGTCTCTTTGTTTTGGTTTGTCATGAAAAGCCTTAGTGGATGAACTTTGTGAGATGAAATCTTCAAGGGATTCATATAACATGTCAAAGTCATCACTACTAAAAGTCTTGAGGGTCAGGTTAACTTGGAAAAAGAGATTTGACATGGTCAAATAACTATAGTTTTTCCAAGTGGTTCATCTATTTGTAAGTATTTTTGGTTTTATTTTCTAACGAATGCCAAATGTAATTATGAACTAATGTTGAAAATGAAAATTACAGGAATCTAATTCTATCCACAATTACAATGAATGTAAACTATGCTAGTTCCAATGATTTAAATGTAACATAAAGTATGTAAACTGAAACAAAAATATTTTAACAACAAAAAAAATCTTAGTAACATGGTATTTAATTATGTAAAATGTAGTTCAAAATTTACACTGATACTAAATCACCTAGAGGGGCATATGAGTCCCAGTGAGGTTTTTTTTTCATAATTTGCAGTAAATTTCAAGTGATTGTTATGCTTTTTAGTTTGTATGATCTATAACTTAAATGAAAATGTAGATTTTAGATGATTTTCAATGATTTGAGATGCAAAAATGCAACCTATACGCTCTTTCACTAATGCAAGGTTTAGAAACCCTAGAATTCCAATTAACTACTACAAACCTTAATGCAAGGAAAAGATAGGATGATGATGCACTCCAAATCATAATTATGATGTTATAAATGTAGTTTCACCAAAATGAAACAACAAAAAACAGATTTGCTTTCGTATGGCTTAGAACATAGAGCAAACCCACTTCACAATTATTTCATTGAAGGAAACCCTAGAAATCTCAATCTAAACTATGCAAAGCGGAAAGAGATCTTGTAATAGGGCTGTCCTAGGGTTTTATTGTAAACTAATGAGGGGTTAAAAACCAAGCTAGGGCTTGGAAAGATAAATTCAATGCAAGTCAAAATACTTAAACCTAGTATGATGCAATCTTTTACTAAATGACCTAAAAATGCATGTAAATAAAAATAGAAAGTTGCAAGAAGAAATGTGTGCACCTTGAAATATAAAGGAGACTAGAATGACATTTGAAACATTGAAAATATTGAAATTTTGGCCTACTAGGACTCATACGCCAGTCTGGGTGTATCAATCCTAGATCAAGGTTTCTAGGCAAGGACAGGTTTTTGGATAAAAGGGTATCTGAAATTACAAAGATCTAGAAAAATTCCTGTAGTGGGACTCATATGCCACTTCTGATGTATTAGTCCCATTCCACATTTTCAATAATTCAAAGTTTAGATCTATGCTCTAATCTCTACTCTTTTCTTCCAAATTGATTTCTAGATCTGAATCTGCAAAAAGACCTGCAAAATAGAATATAGACTTGATTTGCTTATGGAGGGTTTGCCTTGGTCAAACCCATAGTTTAGTAGTTAAAACTTGATAGAAACAATGAAATTTGGATGCAAATATGAACATAAAACCTAACCTTAAGTGTTCCTAAGATTAGGAAATGAAAAATGCAATGCAACCCTATTCTAATGTGTAAGAATGAGATGCATGAATGAAGCTTGAATGTAATGACTCACTTTGGGAGATACAAAATCACTCTAATAAGTCATGATGGTGCATGTAACTTCCTTAGTCTGAAAGTAGAGTTACCATGGAGGATGGGATCACTTAAGAAATAAGTCATTAGGCTTGGCTTGATGGCTAGTTGCATCTCCCCAACCTAGAATCCATGTTGATCCACCATAGACAACCATGATCAACCCTTGACAATGCTAGATCTTGGATAAAAGTGAGCTTGAAGACCTACAAAAAGACTCTAATTCTTCTCCAATACTTCAACTTTACTTTCTTTTGAAACTTGAATGCTCTTGTGAAAGAATGCTTGAAGACTCTTGAATACTTGAATCTTGAAACTGCACTTGAAAATGCTTGCTTAGATTGAAAAATGACTTAGAAACTTTCTTATATAGGAATTTACACCTAATTTACTATTATTCATGTTGGAATCAAGGAACACTAAGAGGGGGGGTGAATCAGTGTTCTACAAAATCTAACTTTATTAACTAGATCTTTATTCCATTGATAGCATTGAACCAAAAGAAAGATGCAAGAACATAAGACAATCAACCACAAAACCATAACACAAGGATTTTTATGTGGAAACCATGTTAGGGGAAAAACCATGATGGAGGTCAATCCACAATTTGAGTATACTCAATATAAGTGTTTACAAAAGGAATGCACATGCATTCAGGCACACTGCCTAGAGCTCACTGCTCAAATATAAAAGGCTTGCTACCCAAAAGAAGACTCACTATCTTACAATCATATATATAAGATAACTAGAGTAGATGAAATATGAAATGACATCTGCTAATGGCTGATTATAGTTCCGGTTAAGCACATTATTCACATTCTTCACATTTTGTCTGATTATGCTCTGAAACTCTGTCTACTTTAATTCATATCACCAATCTTTATTCTACTCAAATGAAATTGCACAAAATTGATCTGTATTCCTTCTAACTCTCGCATCACATCACAAAATATATCAAAATGATATGAATGATCAGTTATATATATCCGCCACTAGAGATTAGAACAACTGCATGTCAACTTAAACAAAATATAAAGCATGCACAAACTGTCGACTTAAACAAAATATAAAGCATGCACAAACTGTCGACTTAATCCATAGAAAATTGTCAATGAAAATCAAGTAGAATCAACCAAAACATAGTAGGGACCCAAAAAAATATGTCTTGAATGTGAAACACCTTAAACAATTATGTCTTGAAGATCCACAACACGCTATATGCATCTAGTCGGCCTTTCTGCACTATTAGACTGAAAATCAGTACACCGAATATTTTAACTTGCACACCAATAAATGCGAACCCTGATGATTCAAGGATAAGACAGTTCATACATCAAAATACCTTCCCTGAGATCCACAACACAAAATGATAACAAAAAATTACTTATGAGCCAATTTACACAACTCTGTCGGATACCCTATTTTAGCTTTGATAGATAATACGTTTCCTCAATTTGACTTTCGGTATAAGAAATTACAGAGATGTGGATGGGATTACTGAATAGGGTTGCCATCAATGACAACACACCAGATGACTTGTGCAGTTTCTCTTTCCAACAATCTCCCCCTTTGGCATTGATGGCAACACTTAGTGAAAAATGACTAAGTGTTGAAACCACTATTAACATGAATACACTGCAATCCACACAACTTCAAAAATATTTTTATCCACAACTCCCCTTGAGATGAATATGAAATTTTTCACTATCCCACACTCCCCCTTTGACATCAATGGAAAATACGAGAATCCACATACCAAAAATCATACAAAATTGTATATATAAAAACATGCTTTACTAACTTACATGAACTTGAATATGTCTGCAAAATTTTTCTTCAACGAGCTTAAACTAGTGTCCCAACCCTTTTTGAGACTTTCCAAAATAGTCATGTGATGAAAAAACAAGTAGGATTGAATCTCTGCTGACTCAAGATTTTCTAGATCACTGACAACCATAGCATCATGTTCTTCCTTCAATTCACTAAGCATTGTCTCCAGTTTAGGATCAATTAGTCCTCTGAGTTCACATAACATTTCAAATTTTTTGTCTCTTTCATGCTTCAAAATTTTATTTTTTTGAAGAAGGGATATGACTTGACCTTCTTGCTTACTCAAAGAAACAGTTAAAGGATCAAAGGTTTGAGAAATATCTGTTAATTGTTCCTCATATTCCTTAATTTTCTTCTCAGTGACCTCACTGGATTTTGACAAAGATAAGCATGAATTGTAAATATTTCCACCCTCAGATAATACACCTTGAGTGTTTTTTTCACAAGTGGCTAATAATGATTTATCATTAGAAATCATACACTTCAATCTACTAAACTTGTTTGCATCAAATCCTTTCTCAACCTTATCCTCAACTGACTTTTCAAGAGACTCAAGGTGAATACTTACAAAGTTGACAAGTTTCTTCAATTGACCGGATGGAGAATCAGCTGAGTTCTTGACATGTGTGGGCATGATATTCTCCAAGATACTGGATGCAAGACTTAGCAGCTCATTGTCCTCAATGTGATATTTCAATAACTCTTCCCTTGCCTTGGTATGAGAAAATGATACCATCTCCAACTTCTGAATAGGAGATAGAGTGGCCAAGTTGATAGGACCTTTAACCAATTCAGGGTCAAACTCCTCCTATTTTTCTTCTAAAAAATTCTTTACTTCCTTAGCAGTGTCTCTTGCTTCCATAGTAACTTCCTTTACCTCAACCTTCTTTTCTTGAATCTTAGATTCTTGCTTGACTCGGGAAATATCTACTTCTTTGGCTATCATAACTTTAGGAGCTTCAATATCCATGGGTATTTTAGTATTTTCCACATCCAGAGGATTTCGAGTGTCCTCAATTGTGTCTTCATTCACTTCTTCATTTGATTCAGTTTCTTCATCATCTTCAACAACAACATAGACTCTTGTGCTTTTATTCTTCTTCCTCTTTCCTTCTCTTCTGGATGTCTTGGCTTGAGATTTTACAGGACTTGATTTCTATGTAGGATTGGATGAGGGTGCAAAGCTCCTTGTAGATCTAGATTTGGCAGAGAATGCTGCTAGACTAGCTAACTCAGTTCTAGCAGGCTCTCCTTTTTCAACTTCTTCTCTTTTCTTCCTAGCTTCCCTCACTGCCTCAACTGATATGCCAAGGCTTTTTGCAAAATTTTCAACTTCCCTTCTCACCTTCCAGACTATCATAGGCTTCCTTAGTTGGTCATACACTTGTATATCCTTTTCTACAAAGTTACCAAACACTTCTTCTGTCAGATCCTGATGTTTACTCAACAAGTGTTCGACATACAACTCCAAAATGTGTTCTTCAACCTCATATCCCATAGGCATTATCCAAACTGTTCTAGGTTTTGATACTTCCATAAAACACTGATCAATGTCAACCATGAAGAAAATAGTGTCCTTATAATTTTCCATAATATACTTAGGAATCCTTTCCCTAGCTTACATTACACTTTGAAAGTTTTTAAAGTAGCCCCAGATAACAGTTTTCGTTGCTTTGATATCTCCAATTCTGTCTAACATATCCCTGATTTGAACAACTATAGGTTTGTCACTTTCCCATTGCACTTTACCAACTCCCAGAACTTCATTCATGAAGTAGAATAATAAACACAATAGCAGATTGTCATACTTGAAAATCTTCATCTTGTCCTTCTTGATTTTACCAAGATTTTCAATTAGCTGTCTTCAGAGTAAATCACATAAGTCATATTTTGCATTTTCCTTGACCATTTGATAAGCTACATAGATTGCGGTACCAAATACAGAATATCCAATAACCATAGAAGAAAAATTTGCATCCAATTCAATGATGTCATTTATTGTCATGGCTCTTTTGTCGAAATTGGAACCGGTTGCCTCAGTGACTGTTTGGTTCTTCACAAATTTCAATGTGGGCAACCCACCGGTTGAATTTAGACCAATAAAAATTCTTATAGCTTCTCTTGTGATCTTGAAAGGTTGATTTAACCATATGAACTCGATATGCACTTGACTTAGTATGTACTAAACCCATTCATTTTTGTCGAACACGGGAAACTTCATAATTTGAGTGAATTTCTTCTCCTCTAAAGTCTTAAATTCAGGCTTTACATAAAAATATTCTCCCACAATGTGATTTGTGTATAAATGTAACAACCGAGAGCTTCCTAACTCCTCAATATTTGCATGAATGTATGCCCTAATATCTTCAATGTGCAAAACACCATACGAAACCGAAGAAAATGCACCTAATGGTTCTATCTTAATGGATTTGAATGGGTTCCATTTGAATTTTGGGTGGGGCCTATCCTTAATATCAATGACTAATGAAGCAACCATTTCCAAAACTTTTAAATTCACAAGTTTCATAGATAAATACCTTTTCACCGAATTAGGGTTTGATCACCAAATCGCCTTTAGACTTGTATCTCACCAAAATTTGCTTGCAGAGCTCTCCAAAATTCTTCTCAAAATGAAAAGTGAAAAATGAGGAATAGAAGTGACTTTTATATCACTCGCACACCTAACATTTTGTCGCAATTAATGCTTTTGCCCTAGGTTTTTTGTATATCTTGATTTCATAGTCTGTGAAAGAAGATTCTTTTGCAAACCTTCAATTTTGCATAAATTTCCTTCACAAATGTTCCCAAAAGATTTGTAGATCATTAACACAATCATTGCAATTTACCACATTTCGGTACCAACTATCGACAGGGGAGGTAAAATATTTTCGTGAGAGCTCCCCCTAGGCCAAAGGCCTTAAACTAATTCCCAGAGGAATTTTCAGTTTTAGATTCTAGTGTTGATTCATTTCCTACATGAGAAGCAATCTTCTTCATTTGATTCCTGATCTCATCCACAATAACTTTTCCTTTTCCCTTGTCATCCTTTTGCATATTTTTCCCTTTGTTTACCAAACCCTTCCTGCTTCTACAAAATCTTGCAATGTGATCAGATTTGTTATAGTTATAGCACACGATATTTCCTTGTCCAGACCAATTATTCCATTGATTTTCTCTTGATCTGTACTGGTTAGCAATATGACCAAATCTATTGTAGGCATAACATCTGATATTTCTATTGAAAAAATTGTTTGTCATATTTTTGCATTCAATTGACTTATGACAAAACTTATTGCAATTGAAACACTGACCAAAAAATGATGGACCACTTGGATTGATTCTACTTCTACATTGAGCAACCATATGACCAAATTTATTGCAAACAAAATAATATCCATTGAACTTTTGAGCATTGGGTTGTCTTACTAGATACCTTCGGCTTTGTTTGTTTGATTTCCTGACCTAAATTTCTTTTGACTAGATCCAAAGCTTTCTCCTTTCTCATATCCAAGACCTTGCTTGTCATTTGCAATCTTCTAACTTTGAATCAGTTCATCAAGCTTAGTTGATCTAATCTTGAGCTTCTCCTTGTATTCATTTTTAGTAGCAAGTTCATCCCTGAGAATAACAATATGTCTTTCAAGCTCTTCTTCATTCAAGCTCTTCTTCATTGTTTCTTGATTGTTGCAATTCAATCTCCAACTGATTGAATTTGCTGCATTCATCAGATTTATCTTTCATGGACTGAGTAAGATTATCTTCATTCTTCTTTCTATCTTCAATTTCATTGGTCATCCTCATGACAATAGATTCCATCTCATGCTTTAGGACAACATTATCTCTGGTGTGATTTTCAAATTCTTCTATCTTTTCCTTCAAGGCTTGACTTAGGTGTTCATCTTCCATGCCTTTTCTCTCTTTTTGCTTGATCTGATCACATAGTTCCTTTCTCTTTTCCTTGGACTTATTGATTTGATCTTTCAATGATTGATTGAATTTGTTAGCATTCATGAGGCTTTCTTGCAATTCCCTAACTTCAGACTTGGACTGATCAAGATCATTTAGTGCCACCAAAAGTTGTTTATGAAGACTGATAGAATCCATTGAATCACCTTCTCGGATCTTCCCAAAGATTTTAAACTTCTTCCGAGTAACTAGGCACTCATACCAATTGTTGGAATCAAGGAACACTAAGAGGGGGGTGAATTAGTGTTCTACAAAATCTAACTTTATTAACCTGATCTTTAATCCAATTATAGAATTTAACTAAAATAAATATGCAAGAGCATAAGACAATCAACCACAACACCATAACAAAAATATTTTTACATGGAAACCCTGTTAGGGGAAAAATCACGGTGGAGGTCAATCCACAATTTGAGTATACTCAATATAAGTGTTTACAAAAGGAATGCACATGCATTCAGGCACACTACCTAGAGCTCACTGCTCAAATATAAAAGGCTTGCTGCCCAAAAGAAGACTCACTATCTTACAATAATATCCAAAAGATAACTGGAGTAGATGAACTATGAAATAGCATCTGCTAATGCCTGATTATAGTTTTGGTTAAGCACATTATTTGCATTCTTCGCATTTTATCTGATTCTGCTCTGAAATTTTGTCTGCTTTAATTCAGATCACCAATATTTATTCTATTCAAATGAAACTACACACAATCGATCTATATTCCTTCTAAATCTTGCATTGCATCACAAATTATATCAAAATGATATGAACGATGGGTTATATATACCCACCAGTAGAGATTAGAACAACTGCATGTCAGCTTAAACAAAATATAAAGCGTGCACAAATTGTCAGCTTAATCCATAGACAATTATCAATGCGAATCAAGTATCATGAGCCAAAAAATAGTAGGGACCCAAAAAAATATGTCTCAAACATGAAACACCTTAAACAATTATGTCTCGAAGATCCACAACACGCTATACGCATCTAGTCGACCTTTCTGCATTGTTAGACTGAAAATTAGTACATTAGATCTTCTAACTTGTGCACCAATCAATGAAAACCTTAATGATTCAAGGATAAGATAGTTCATACATCAAAATAACTTCCCTGAGATCCACAACACAAAATGATAACAAAAAATTATATATGAGCCAATTTACACAACTCTGTCAGATACCTTGTTTTAGCATTGACAGATAATACATTTCCTCAATCTGACTTTTAGTATAATCAATTACAAAGATGTGGATGGGATTACTGATGAGGGTTTCCATCAATGACAACACTAGATGACTTGTGTAATGTCTCTTGCCAACAATTCAGATCTCAAAAGCCGACATCAACCAAAAATTTGAATTAAAAAGTTGAATTTCTTGCTCAAACCCTAAAAAGGCCCCAAATGGGACTCATACACCACCTCTGGCATATGGGTCCCACCTAAGGGGAATCATACGCCCAAGGTGGTGTATGAGTCCCACCCTAGATTTTTCGGGGTGGATTATTAAAATTTTAAGTGTTTATGATGATTTTTTTGGGTTTTTAGTTGAAACAAGCCTTGAGATATGAAATAAGGGGTCTTAGGGGCCTATTAATGATGGATTAAAGGGTGTTTAATGAAAGGGTACAAAAATAGGTCCAAATTAGGCAATGGATTGTACTATCCCCAAGAAGGGAGTACAATTTTCGTTGCCATAGTTCATATATCTATTAATTCAAAGAGATGATTGGTAAGGATGAATATTTTATAAAGCTATTGAAACTACTGTTTCCAAAGGTGTGTCTTTTTCTGTGCTAGAGGAATGGTGGTAACCCAACTTTGGTGCATTGGTGCTACATACAAAGACATAAATTTTTACAAAGAGTGCATTGAAACTGCTCTATTAAAGTGCTCAAGGCATGAAAAATAAAATTCAAAAATTGCTCAATCAAAGAGCTAAAGGCGCAAGAAATCTATTGTAGGCATTAGAAATGAGAATGGATATGATTGTAAGAATGGGATCCATTTTTGATTTCCTAAAAAGGCGTTGAAGGTTTTGATTAAATATTGATCACATGAAATTTTAAAAAGAAGAGCTATGACATGAAATTCATAACATGGGTGCATTTTCTATGAGTAAAATCCATGAGCAAAGGTAAATCAATGTATTTAAAATAAGAGAGGCCATGCTAGAAGCAGGAGTTATATATTAGTTTTCTATATTGGATGTCAAATTCATATGTAGCATGATTGACAAGTGGTATTTGATAAAGCGTTAGAAGTACATAGAGGTTAGAGGTTCAATAATATATATATTAATATTAATAAATTTCATTCAAGATGTTTAGTAAAAATTTAATTATCTCGTCATTTTTTTGTGTGTATATTTGTGATTTTTTTATATTGTATTTTTCATGAAATTAAGGGTGTAACTATTCATTCAAAGGTTTTCAGATATTTGTGTCTATTAGAAGGGTCATATTTTTGGAATCTCCCTTTGAGTTTGTTGAGAAATGTATTGGAAATTAATCTAGAATGAAGGTATAAGATTAAAATGTATAAAGGGTGCATTTTTGGTCTTATTTAACACCCTAGTATTGATAGGAAATGAAAATGGGCTGTTTTTATGAGGATACCATGAATATAATATTGTGCTTTCCTATTGTCAACAATATTGAAGAAAAACATGCAATAAATTATGGTCTATAGGTCCCTTGAGATCAACTTGGTTGATAGAATCTAAGGGTCAAAATGGAGGTTATAGGATCCGCTTAGAGGCTAGAGAATATTTCCTTCTCCAATTATCTATGTTGGAGTAAATAAAGTCTTGTACCTAGTTTATTCATTAGTAGGGGACTTATTTGCACATGTTAAGTTTACTTAGGTTATAGGAAGGAATATTTATAGAAGGTGTTAGTTGTCATTAGTTGTTATCTTATCTTTTGAAAACTACTACATGTGAACCTAGGTAAGTATGATTATTTGTCTCATGTCATATGATTAAGACACTTGTCATAATCCTATGAGATCTTGCATCTCACCTTGTCTAGATATAACCAAGGGGTCTCTGTCATTGTACATAACAATCATATCATTGAATCATATTGATAAGAATACCGTTTATTCTTGTCACATTCCATTCTCTCTCTTTGTGCTTTCTATTTAGTCTCAAGTTCTTGGGAGCCATAGCCAATTCTAACAATCTATAAGCTTCAATTTAGGGTAAAATTCTTGAATATAATTTTTGATAGGAGTAAATGTTTTTATTTTCCAATTTTAGTAGTGTGTGTTCTTGCTTTGGTGTTGCAATATGCTATTGCAGTTTGTTCAATTTTAGTTTCCTTTTGTTGAGATTTGATGAGGAGTAGACAAGTTATCTAGTATTTTTATGTTGCATAGGCTTTTCACTTATCCATTGATAGGGGTAAAGAGACTATTGTGGTTTTGATAAGATTCCAGGTGATTGTAAATTGACAAGGGTTTTTAAAAACTTCAAGTGTTTACAAAGTGGCTAATATTGTTGGACATCATGTGAGATATGCCATACATGGGGTATGCAATTATCATTAAAATAAGAATCAATGTAGCTAAGTATTCCTATGATGATTCTTATATTGTAGTACATTTATTTATGATTAGATGCTTATATTGTGGTATATTTATAGATGATTAGAGGGATATGTATACCTAAGATAATGCTCATCTTCATGTCAGGTCAATGACCTAGGATTAGGGATTTCATGAGTTACAATTGGTATAAGGTACACGTGGCTAGGTTGCCGTTGTAGTAGGCAATGCCAAAATAGGATGATTAATACTATATGTGCAAAGGGATAATAGGTAATGACATATATTATTTAATTTCTTTATATTTATGATGTTCTAAATCATCTTTTGGTCCCCTTTTATCTTGGGGGTTTGTTGGGTCTAGTTATTCAAATGGTTCTATTTAGTTCTAAATAAATGTTTTTCAAATATGCATCTCATATGTGAGACACCCCATACTCTTTTTGTTAGTAGGTTTAATTTATTACTATAAAGTAATTAATTTTTTTTTTGGTATTTCCTATAAGGTAGTTGTAGTCGCTAGTTCTTGGGAAGTTGAGGCTATTCATATATGTGGTTGAAAATTAAATTTATAAGATAAAATATATTTAAGATAAAACCTATCCTTTCATAAATATAATGTTTTTGATAAGATAAGTAACATTTATAGGGCTTTGTACCCATACACAAAAGGCCCCAAGGATAAAGAGTTTAAATAAAAAGAAGTCCATGGTCACATGCCAGTGACAATGAACATACAAATAAACTACAACATAGTAATAACCATAGATAAAATAAACAACAAGGACACCCTACTTGGGAAGATTTTCCCATTCCTCCATGCGGAACTTGCATTTATATATTTGTCAATATGTGAGTATTCACAATGGATTTTTTCTATCTCTAATTTTTTAACATGAAAGACGAGTTACCCCCAACAATAAAAATAAAAACCGCATCAAAATTAATAAAAAATAGAACACTCAATCCTACTCATGCAAACCTCAAATTGAGCTTAATATTAAGATGTGCTCATTTTGGAGTTTGGGTGCTTAATTCAGTGACATAATAACTAAATTCCCTAAATAAAATATAGATGCATAAAATAATGCTCAATCAAATGATGAATAAGAGGTTTTATTTATAATATTTCAGGATAATCAAATGGACAAATGAGATTCAATTTTGGATGTCAAGTTTAATCCAAGATTGGGGGAGCTGATGAGGAGGGGTGGCAAGCATGGAAGAGTTGCATAATATTTTGATTTCTAATTAAAATAATAATAATTTCTCAACTCAAATTGACTAGGGAGATAATGAAGTTTATTGATGAGTTAACTACTTATACAAAGTAGTTGATTGAGTGCATAAAAGAGTTAGGGTGAGTTGACTATTTGCATGAAATGTGTAACATGCCAATTGCTCAACAAAGATAAATTCTCTAAGTTCAACTTTCAAGTGAATAATCTAGGTTCATTTCCTAATGCAATAAATTTTTTTCTTTCAAAGAGAGATTTAATAAGCATTAATAACACAACAATATTTCCAAACATTGTTCTCTTCCATAACAAGATATTTACATGCTTCCAAAGATATATTACAAACGAAACATACATAGCTTCTCAAAGCTTTCTTCGGTAATATCAAAAATAGATGTACATCTATCTGAGAAGATTCTCTCACACCAGGTTGGCTGTTAACTGTGGAGGAGAAGCATCACTCAAGTGCTTTTCCGCCATCCACAAAATCTTATGCGGTCCCTCACACATTTTAGACATATAGCAAGATGGCCCTACCCTTCAACGAAGGATTTTGTTTGATAACCTCATAACTCATGCCTATCTAAACTCAATGTTGTGCCCTACATGACTATAACTTGTATACATCCTATCTTGTATGAAAATCATAAACTAGCATGCATAAAAGGTACACAGTGAAATTGACAATGTAACCAGTGGTAAATTACACTACTTTGGCCAAAGTTTCATATAAAAAGTCATCCTAGATCACATACACTTCCCTATCTCGATTTGTCTCAAGATCTTTTGTACACTATTCATAGGTAATCCCTTCATGAGGTAATATTTTACCATAGGAACAACCAATCCCCCCTTGAAAATTTGTATATCTACTAAGTAGATCCCCTCTTATAACCTATTCTCAACACAAGAATTAACTACTCCCAAGATAGGATATGAACTATCTATAGTTCAAAATTCATAAACAAGTTGAATTGAAAAACTTCACATATATTCAAGCAACTTCATAACCTAGTATATAATACTAAAGTATGCAATCACTCCTTAGTACATGGTATGTATAATCAATACTTTACAATCACATTGATAAAGGTAGAATATATTATTTTACTTCAAGTATGAAATAACAACATTTCCCTATACTAACAAATCCATGATTTTCACACAAAATAACTAAAAATTCAATCTTTTCCAAACAACACAACATAAAAGAATAGACCACATGCCTGTAAATGCTTATTTCCCAATTGACAGACTGGTTCACTACTTTGTTCCTTCTAGAATCAACTTTTCAAGCTTCTCTTAATACTCTAATTCTCCCAAATAGCAACTCACAATAACTCTTTTACTCTAATCTAAAAAATACTCTCAACTTATAAAATGGATAACTCAGTTATCAAAACAATAGTAAGAAAGAATGAATGAATGACATTCAAATGAGAGAAATAGCTCAACTGTTTATAAAAATATATGAGACAATGATGCCTACAGGTTAGCTAAAAAAATTGACACCTATCAACAACAAAATTTGACTCAACTCATTCAAGAAGAAGGTGGTAGCGATTTAAGCAATTAATCAACTCATTTTAACAATAGATCGACGTCTATTGAGCCAACAATGGTTTGACTAGTTCATTTAAGCATATGATTATTAACAAAAAAATGACTTATAGCTATAATTCTATTTGATTTGAGAAAATTTATAATTGGTGGCACCAAATCAACTCACTTCTTATTAATTTGGCCACTGTTTTCACTTGGAAGAATAAGTCTAATTCCGGTTTCTTCATTTAAAGCATCTGACTTGGTCTATGTTTTCCTCACAACACTTTGCAAAAGTGTCAACTCAGTAAATGCTTGTATATTGACTTATCATGCACGTGTTTACACACTTCTGTTCATAAGCTTTGAAGCATACTCTATTTATGCATTGGGTTTCATATTACATGAAGCATGTTAAATACACATATATGCGCATGTTTAAACAACACTTTAATAATTTTACATATATGTGCTATACCTTATTAGCGCTATGGTTATATTTACTTGAGCATTTAATAAAGAATATAAACTTATATATATATATATATATATTTGTAAATAAATATATATTTACAAATGTATATATATATTAACATTGATCACAATAATAAACTATTTAATATCCAAATGCATATTTTCATGCTATCATACATTAAACATCATTATATGTATATCCTTATATACATATGTACGTACACATACATGTATTGATATAGTGTTTGGACGCTCCATTACGTCAATTACATACACGTATGTCAATATGTGTGTATATGTGTATATATCCATATATTGTATATATACATTACTTATACAATCATCCACATATATCTGCCAACCTATCGATAGTCACATATACATTTGACGTATATATCCATATATATATATGTCTATTTATCCATCTGATACCCTCATGCCCATGAGCAATTTGTTCATGAGCATGCAGAGGTACGTCTACCTTCGTATACTCATGTACGTATTAACTCATGTACATGGGATTATCATCAACATGTATATGTATACACATATATACATTCTATGTATATATTTCGAATCGGTTACATATAAAGAACATATAAGAAAAGAGCTTTCACCAACCAAGCACTTAACACAAATTCAAACATTCTCAAATGAGATCACAACCTATCTAACACATGAACAACAATGCTATGGATTGACTTACAATTAGTTAAAACTATGACTTGAGTTAATCATTCTATATGTGAGTGTGTGAGTTCACTTTAAGCTTTTGTTAAGGGTTTCCAGACCAAATCCCTCTCTTGAGTGATACCTCCCCTCCTTCCGGAAGCTTGATCCCTGCATCTACATCCAACTCAACACATTCACAATTGTAGTTAGGTGTTCACAATACCATCATTTGCATTATATAAATCATCATTGAAATAACAAATTCAATAAACACCCTTTCCATATTTATTTCAATATAACATTAATCAAGCTAACATTCACTCAACTCTTTCCAAACAATACAATCAAACAAAGTACATGCACATGATTTCTAATCAAGATTGCAAACACATTCATATATTCAATATTTTAACCACTCATAGTAATAGTAAATAGGTAAACACACAATGGGGTGTAACAAAATGGTTAACTGATTGCATGGGTAAGTAAAGTGGATTATATTGATGAGTGGGGACTAGGAGCATACATGAGTGAATTGGATATACTAGATAACTAACTAGGTGAAGTAGATTATGATGATTTAATAATTAATTAAATAAATTATAGGTAAATATTAAATGGAAATTAATATTAATTAATTTATTAATGGACAATATATAGATAAAATGGATAAACACAATTTCTTTTTTATCAAATTAATGAATCATTTTAGCTCAATTTAATTAAATAATTAACTTATTTAGTTAAATAATTAGGTGCAAGGGGTACTAGGTGGTAAATAGGTAATGAAGTGATGATGGCCTATGATGGAATGATGGTGGTGAAGGCAATAATATTTTAGTGTCTACATTTCCCCCCTCTTTGAGATGGTGCTCAATATAACACTGTTTCAAAGAAAATAAAAGTAGCTATGAAGAAATGGATTAGAGATAATGTTCAAAGTAACAATGTTTCAAAGAAAAGAAAATTAGCTAAGAAGAAAGTGATGATATGCCCGAGTCATATGGAGGAAATAATAAAAGATTGAATAGTGAGATGATGATCCCCCCTCAAGAGGCAAGTTATGCAAAAGCTCCACGAGTGAACTCTCGAAAGAAGAATGATAAGAAGAAAATTAAGTAGAAGAGATCAAATGATGGAATAAAATGAAGAGATGGATGTAAGAAAAGTGAAATAAATAAAGTCAATAGATGGAATGACAACAATAGATGATGAAACATATTGATTTTTTAATTTGGAATGCTACATTATGTTTTTGATTAAAAAACAAGGAAAGGGCCTAGATCTTGAGTGTATAGAACAAAAATAATAGAGCCAAAAAACAAAACTAACACAAATTCCATGACCAACACCTATAGCCTAAGGAGGCACCCAGGCCTAACAAAAAGCAGTAAAACATATGAAAATAAGTAGTAATACATTATTATAATCAAACTCATAAAAAGATGTCAATGATAGTATATGTAGTAAGGGAAAAGCGATAAGATGTAAAGCACATCAAGCATGCAATATTGTCAAAGATGTGCTCATATAAAGACATGCAATAAATGCATATTACACCATTTATCACAATAAGCACGTACTAAATATCTATAACTAACACTATGTAGACACATAAGCATGCTAAGAATTAACAAAAAGATAATATCATATAGATGTAATAAGCATGTAAAGTAAGAGATACACATGAAAGCACATAAAAATAAGATCATGAAATGCATCCAAAGTTACCCTTAGTAAAAAAGTAACAAAAACAATAATCAATAAAGAAAAGTCATGTGAGCATAATGAAACATGTCTCCTATAGTGTAAATAATGTAAATGACAAAACATCGACTGGTTCAAAAGAAATGAATGTTAAGACACATGAAATAATTAAATGATGTAGCATCTAATAACAAGTGTAGAAAATGTAAATAGTAATTGATGGATTCCAACAATGTGAATATATATATATGTGTGTGTGAAAAGAATCAATTAATGAAATTTTTCTTGTTGTCAAATAAATCATGTGGTACTTGGAAAAAAGACATGCAGTCATATAAATTAAAAATTGTCCCTCATCAATTGTGCAAATCAAAATAAATATTTAACATGGAGGCAAGTATACCCTTAACTACATATAAGAGGGTAAAAGTACGAGAGGGACATTAATGCAATGTTCCTTGTGATCAAATAAATCATAAATGTAATACTTTAAAAAATGATCAGTATAATAATTGCAGTCATATAAATGAAAAAATATGCCTCTCATATCATTATAATTATGCAAATCAAAGTAAATATTTAACATAAAGACATATATGCCCTTGCATGAGGGACATTTCATTTGCATATTGCCATATTCCCTCTTAGAGAGATAGCTCTGAGCAGATTGCCATGGTTCACTTCAGAGGCCACATCCACACATGCCTTGAGAGTATTCACACAACCAAATTGATACATGCGGACCCCTGGAGGCAGTAAGCATCTATTTTTTAATTTTAAAAAATTCGTTTCAAAAAATGATCAAAACATCATAAACCAGAGTAGGATAGTTTTCTGTTCACCGTTGGTATCCATGGATATGACCCTATATCTGCATGATTGACCTCCTTTTCGTGGGTGTGAACCAGTATACATAGATTTGACTTGAACTCATAGATATGAATTGGAATGCTCAAATTTTTAGATTTTTCGTAGATTCTAACATTTTATTATTAGATCTTCATTTTGTTTTGACACTAACAATTGATTAATTTATGATGTGGGATGAAAGTGAGATTACAGAGCAGTAAAATAACCACCAAATGCACAACCTTCGTGACTTGGGATCTTACACTCACTGAGACACAAATGGTTGATACAGTTGGCCTTAGGTATATGAAGCGGATGGATGCATTTTATAATGGTGTATGTATGTTCATGGTACTCATGGAAAGGTGGAATTCAGATACAAACACCTCCCACATGCCACTTGACGAGAAGACTCACATTGGAGGATGTGTGGCAGATCCCGAGGCTTCTGGTTTGATGGAGACAGGTTTTTGCAGATTCTCAGACCACCAACAGGAATATAGAGTTGCATATCACTATTGCCTTGGTAACACCAAGCATGCATGAAGGTGAGCGCCCTTATCAAATATTACATTTGGTACAACATCTAGGGAATATAAGTGTTCATTGTTGATTCTTGTCACTTTGATCATTCTAGAGGGATAGGGGGCCTCTATTTCATTCAGTATAGGACATGGAACAATACAAGACAATCTAGTCTTGGGGCAGATGTATGCTGGTACATTTATATGATGATTTGCACCGATTTACTGATATACAGGGTACTAGTCTTTAGGGCATAAAACTTCTCCAATGCTGGGCCTATGAACATGTCTAGATACCCCGACCTTTGGGTGTGTCGGTAGATATGACATTCGACAGATGTATGCTACCAATGGGATGCTAGATAGATGGGTAGTTGGCGAGAGGACTAAATTGGTTGGATGGAGATGTACTTTTGACATATTGAGCTTGACATATCACATGGCACCCTGCAAAGAGGTGTTAAAAGATCGTCATCAACTGTATGAGGATATGACAATCGAGGCAGTATTATGGTAGGACAATCGTATGGGAGATTTCATTACGAGCAGATATTTAAATAGTTTCGTCTCTAGTAAGATGCAACCTCGAAGTCTAGATATATTAGACATCAATGTTCACTATTTAAGTTCAGGGAGAAATAGATCATGCTTTGTATTGATGAGTCAATTAGGTTTCTATAGGGGACGATGTAGGGGCTATAAGGAATTATTGGTGGAGGAGATGTCCCCCATCGTTATATCAATTAACTATTTGAAGATTAGGAGATTGGGGAGTAGTGAGTTTGGTACAATAGGTAGTAGGTGGATAGATAGAATAGGTGACGAGGAGGTTATGTATGTGGAGAGGGGAGAGGGTCTCTTAGACACAGTTCCATTGTAATAGATAGGTGGGGACAAGGGATATGATCTATATATTATATAATTAGTAATTCTTTTATTTGTACAAATGGTAAGATAATATATGTATAAAAGATAAATTTTAAATCTCATGATGTGTTATTATTAAGAGAATATAAAATTATCTTTATGTCTATACAAAAGTATATGGGATTTTAAACTTAAAAATGAAATGCTTTAAGATGTGATTTAGTATAGAAATATACAAAACTGAGATTATAATTTGAAATTGATTAGGCTAAGGAAAAATAGGGAATAGGTTTAGAGAGATATGTTTCATGTGAAAATTGAGGCTAAACTTTCACTTTTAGAGGCCAGAAAATAGTTCCTAGGAACTTTCAACCAAGTTTGATGTTATTGGTGTCTAGGGTGCCCTAATTGCTTTGAACTTTCTAGAGCTACTTACCTTATTTTTCTAAGATTTTTGGTCCTTGTAAAATCTTCATGTCAACGATTAATATTGTGATATTCATAGCAAACAAATTGGGGAAATAAAAATTAGAGTGTGCATCTAGGAGATTACACTAGTTAGTCCCCTATTTGGAAAATTTGAGCCTTTACAATATGCATTTGAAGAATTTGGGGAGTAAGAACCCTCATGAGGTGAAAGAGTGGTGTGTGTAAAGATTTATACTTGAGAAAATAAAGTTCTCTATGTGGTTTGTGCAAGTGTATGGAGGACAAAACAAAAATGGTATATCACAAGGTATATAAGGAAAAGATTGAAGATAAGGAAAGAGGCTCAATATGGATAGAGGGGACAAGGAAGGGTTTTAGGAACAATGGAATGAAGTCAGGACAAAAAATCAAGGAGAGCTATGACAAATGACAAGATGAAGGAGAGTTATGGAGACCAAATGAGGATAGAGGAAGAAGCTAATAGAAGTTCTTGGCTTGAATCTAAAGAAAAATTCAATTTAAAACCTACAACAAGGTTTGCGCGCTATAAGAGAATCAAGGGTATGAGGGTGAGATTTGGAACCCTTCAAATGAGTTAAAAGTAGGCTTATACGAGTATCTTGAGGGAATTCACATTTAAAAATGTAGTGATTAGGGTTAAAATGGTTGTTGAACATAGACATGAGCGTAGGGGAGAATTGGTGTCTTAAGAAGAATAGAGCTCCCAACTTTAGGGATAGATAGAGGGGAAGATTCTAATGTTTTTCATTTAGTTTTCACATATCTATGATATATAATCAAGTTGGAAAAAGGGAATGAATGATGCAAAACAATACTAGGGGAACAAATGCTAGACATTTATGGAATAATTTATCTTCATAAGGTGTTACTTTGGTCTTGGTCACTCCTCCCAAACCCTCATCTTTGCTCTAAATTTTTTTCTAAGTACAAGCTTTGTTGAGATTTTCCTAAGTTTCATGAACTCTCACGGTCATTGATAGGGTTATTGTAACTCCTTTTCATACCGACTCCCTTTTTTAAGTCTTTGGTTTTATTCCTTGGTTCATTTCCCTTTGTATTGTCGGTCATCAGTGAAGTTAATATAACCCCTTCCAATGTTGATATCTTGTGTGCAAAGGTTTAAATTCGATCTGTTTAATAAGTTGTTAGTTTGTATCGAAGTTTTTATAACGTTTTCAAAATCCACCTATTAGCAGAAAGCTAAGGCATGTAAAGAGGGTTTGTTCGATGTCAAGACTCACAAGAGGTTTGGAAACCATTTTTCAATCTTTGACAGGATTTCAAAAACCTCTTCATATGACGATTATACTTGTGCCTTTATTAAAATTCATAAGCGATAAAAGACAAAGACATTGTAACCACGATAGATTCCCTTATTCCCTAGTCATGCTCCCCTGAAGTACGAACCACATTATTCAAAAATCGTTCAAGGAGCTCAACGTTATGAACATGAATATAACTCATAAACTTCTCTCCAATAATATTTTAGAGCACACCTTCTTGATCGCTCTAGACAAAGAATACATCCCTTAGATGGTTTGTCATTAACCTATGGAATTACACTCTACGTCCTCAATCATGACAAATTCATTTATGGAGGAAGCATCACTCTAAGTTCTCTCCATCTCTAAGAATACAATTTAAATTGTGATAATGAAGGTCATTTTCATTGAATTTATAGAAATTAAGTGGCATATTTGAGCTGAAGATTTCCTTGGGACTAAACAAACGCAAGGATAGTGATATGGCTTGAGGATTACATGTCTATGTGACAAGATTTATTATAAACCTTAGCTTTGATATTTGAAATTTCAAGTGGCCCCTTCATTTAGATAGTTCACATGTATAAGATTACAAGGATATACATATTTCATTCAATACAAGCTCTGGGAATTACACCATTTGCATGTACGTCAAGCCTCGAGGTAGGATTTCAAGCAAGAAACACTTCGGTTGTCTGTCAAAATAATATCGGAAGAGGCAATGTTATGATGATTATTCTTAATCATTAATATTGTCTATTTATCAACCTCTCTAAGAGGGGAATTAGTTGGAAAGATACCACCGCTCGATCCAATGACCGTTACTTTAACCGCTAAGATCCAAGATTAAGGTTTTCATATAAAATCTAATTTGAATGATTCATTAAGGGTCCGAATTTCTTTCAATGTGCACTATGATGTAATAGAGGGAAGAAGGAACAATTTTAAAGTTATATCTAAAATTTTAAATTATTCTTAATCTTTGAATTGAGAATTATAGATATAGTGCTTTATTAATATGTCTGTGGGCTGAAAACAATAGCTGAGATCTATTCTCTATGCGAAATGATTTCTTGATATTATGTTCACTTATTTGTGATTAAGATCAATTCCTTGGTGTTATATTCATTCACTATTATTATCTTGAGTCTTTGTGTTTAGACGTTAATTCTTTCTTTTAGTCAGTCACAGTGATTTCATATTTATGGATTAGTGATTGATTGTCTTTCTCTGCTTTCTAGTCAAAAGCATATTTTATTAAAAGTAATAATTTAGAGGGAGCTATACTTCGATAATAATTCAAAGAAAAATCATAAATGAAATTGTGATCTTTCCAGAGCTGTTGGTAATATTGGCCTTTATAAGTTGGGTTATGGAGTTGTTATAAAGTTATAATAAAGGCCAATTCATTCGCTAATAGATTTTTTGCGACTTCATTGGGGAAACACCGAGTAAAATATTTGAAGGGTTGTCTCTTGGTCATGCAAAAAAATGGTGCTTCCGCATGAAAATATCTTCCTCATATTATAATTGGATCTAGATTGGATGCAAGATGAACAAGAAGATATCATTTCTTAGTTGAATAACCTTGCCTAGAGATATAGAAGGAACACTGCAAACTACATGAGAGTAAATTTTTTACTTGAAGAAGAAGAAGAAAGAGCTTTGCAGCCGTTGAGAAGGGTAGTGGAATGACCTCTAAGACTGGAATTTGTGTATTACCATAATCTACCTCGTGCAAATCAACATCCAAATCCTCCTCCAACTCAACCTTTGCCCAAAAATTGACTTGAAGGTGTGACTTTCCTTTTTACTCCTTGAGAGGAGTTGGCAACTCTAAAAATTTATGGAATATGTTTTTTCAAATTCTTGGAAAACCATTTTGGACCTTTGGCCCTACCCCAATACAATGTCTCACCATGTGGCTCAAGAAAGAACTTCCCAAATTTTTTTGGAAAGAACTTACAAGATCTTGAGGAACATATCTTGGTCCTGACTGTTGTGAGTGGAATCTTAGGAATCCAAGAAGAAGATGTTTTTAAATATTGTTTGTTGATAGCCTTATTGAAAGTTTAGAAAAATGGTTTAGGAATTTAGAACTTAGAGGCTGTATAACTAGTTGGGGTATTTTAGAGAAAAAGTTTCTTGGTCATTTCAAAGATGTTGATGTTGCTACTTTGCTACATCAACTTTTCAAGATATAAAAGAGGAAAAAAAATCTATCTGAGACTTCATTGATCATTTCAATTGGAACCTTCAACAAATTCCTTCACCTAAACAACCAAGTAAGAAAATTCAATTCCATATATTTATATCTGCTTTGCACCATGAATTTTAATTCATTTTAAAAAGACACAAATTCCATGGGATCGAGAAAGCGCAATTGGAAGTAGTCAATATTGAGGACGATTTGATCACATATGGGTTATGGAAGCAGGATTATATTAAGGAACCTTTTCTAGTCTGTGAAACACCAAATTATATGTTTTCAAGACCTCAGTATACATTAAATCATTCTTACCCTATCACCAAGAATTTAAACCTCATAGTTTTTAGTCCTAAACATTCTGGGAAACATAAAAGGATGAGTGAGGAAAGTTAAAATAAAATCTGGAACTCTCAAGTATATAGTATGGATTCTAATGAAATAGAAGAATATTCAAGTTCATAAAGTAAAGAAGAAGACTCCTCTCCTCGGGTGAGACATAGTTTTGCAATACACTCTTTCTTTTGGTACCTTTATTTTTGATACAAATGCTCAAGACTCTGATGGAAGATATCGGTTACCAGACTCCTTATGTACTCTTGAATATGAAGTCTTTACTTTTGAGGATGTTAATACATAATCTCTGGACATAATGAATAAAGAAGATGATAATTTATTCATTGAAAATGAGGCTACCATAGGGGTCACATGTATTAAACAACCCATAAGAATGCAATCTAATTCAGAGGTGTTGGATACTACTCTTACCCAGGTAAGGTGTTTTGAGGATGATCTCCATGATAGAAAGAAAGATAAAGTGAAGTGGTGTATAATTTCAAATCCCCTGTTCACTTTTGATGAATCCTATGAAGTAAGAAACAACCCCTTTTTGAATGCTCAAATTTTTTCTTTTACAATGATATGATAAGTGAAGTTATCTGTTGTAAGGACGTAGATAGGGAAAAGAATTGTAAATCAATGAAAAAGAGGAACACATACAAACTGAATGATCAAAATGATTGTGATGTGGTAATTAACAAGTTGGAAGGCATCGATGTTATGGTTGCATAGGAGGAAATTAATAAGAAAGGACGTGGCATGCAGGAAAATGAGGAAAAGGTTGAAGGAATTCTCATAAGATGACGAAGGATGGCAAGTTTTTAGATTATCTGATCCATCAAGAAATTATTAGAAGCTTGCCTATGAAAAAGAGTTCACCCAAAAAGTTAAACCTTTAAAAGAGGCACTATGGGATACAAGAAGCATCGTACAAGGTCACATTCCTCGAAAATAAGAGATCTATGATGAAGAGTGGTTGTTTAGAAGCATAATGGTTGGCGGGATGTTCTTCGATGAACTCAAAAATTTATGGGCGTATTTATTTTCTGCTATCCTCCAAAAGTTGCATGGGAATTCTAGCTTTTTTAGGTGTGGATTATTCTTCTCCCAGCCAGTAAATAGTTTTGCATGATCAATCCATTTTCCCTGTGGGTAGGATTTATCCTACCGTGTATATAGTCCCATTTTTGGTGTGTCTTCATTTTGGTTTTTTTTTGTTTCCTCTTTTGCTGGTTCATTTTGGTTTGATTCCTTTTTATCTCACATGACTCTATTGCCCAACGAACTAGACAGTGACCTTTGAAACACATTTATGGGTTCTTGGCTTCATCCTTGCAGTCTTTGTCCCCAGACAAAGCCACTACTACAGTTTTGGTCACTCCTCCCAAACCCTTGTCTTTGCTCTATTTTTTTCTAAGTACAAGCTTTGTTGATATTTTCCTAAGTTCGATGAACTGTGACAGTCACTGATAGGGTTATTGTAACTCATTTTAATACCAACGACCTTTTTTTAAGTATTTGGTTTTATTCCTTGGTTCATTTCCCTTTGTATTGTTGGTCATAAAAAAAGTTAATATAACCTCCAATGCTGATATATTGTGTAGAAAGGTTTAAATTTGATCTATTTAAGAAGTTTTCTTAAATTTCTGGATTGAAACTTTGTGAGTTTTTTGAATCAAATTTCAAAAAACTCATAGTTTCAATCCAAAAATTTGAGCAAACCATTATAATGGACTATGGAAACTTGATGATGTTATTTACGAAGTTGTCAGCCTGTACCAAAGTTTTATAACTTTTTCAAAGTTCGCATATTAGTGGAAAGCTAAGGCATGTACAAAGGGTTTGTTTGATGTCGAGACTAAAAAGAGTTTCAAAAACCATTGTTGGTCTTCAATAGGGTTTTACAAACCTCTTCATATGCCGATTATACTTGTGCCTTTATTAAAAATCATAAGCGGTAAAAGACAGACATTGTAACCACGACGGATTTTGACAATTTTAAGGATCGATAGCAATGTAAGGGAAATATTACCAAGCAAGCATAACCACAAAAATAAAAATGTGAACAAATTAATACAACCAAATATCATCATCAAATGTAGAAAAGAGTTGAAAAGGGAAATTTTTAGATGTGAACTAGAACACACCTTTGAAATATTAAATACCTTATATTATATAAATATTGAAAATTACAAAATTAGATTCACATTCAAAACAATAATTTTCATTACATTTCTTCTAGGAATAGAGGACAAATATGAGGATACATATCTCGTCCACTACTTCTTGCAGGCGTTCAATTTGGGCTGGTGAAAACAAGTTCTCATGAGACAACACAAAATGGGCAAATAATCCCATATCATTCCATCTCAGTCCCGTACGAAGAAGAGCCACCACCTCCTCTTTAAGGTCATGCTAAAGTGCAACAAAAATACATATAGCATCACCTACAAGGCTAGTTTTAGGAAAATTTCTTCATCCTCTAATGCCACCCTCACTCTCATCAATACTCTAGCCAAACAATATGCTCCACCACCTTTATTCCCCAGTCATGCTCCCTTGAAGTGCGAAACACATTATACATGAAGCATTCAATGAGCTTAGCATTATGAACATGGAAATTGATCATAAAATTCTCTCCAATAATCTTTTAGAGCATTCCTTCTTCCACATCTCTATGGACTAATAATACATCTCTTAGTTGGTCTATCATTAACCTATAGAATAAATTACACTCTTCATCCTCAATACAACAAAGTCATTTATGGATAGGGTTCCTCCTGCGGCCTCCTGCTCGGCCTCCTGTAGTTGCTGTGGATAGGGTGCCTCCTTTGGTTGCTGCGGTTGCGGTGTTGCCGCCTCTGCCATCTTCCCTGTTTGGTGTTTCCCTTTCTGCTGGTGGCGTTGGTCTGTCGTGGGCGACCTTGGGTGTGGGTGGGCCTGTCCCTCTTTCCCCTTCTGGTGGCTGGGTTGGTGTTTCTTCCAATGCAGGCGATGCTGCTGGGGCGGCTGCTGCTCTCGTCTCTGGTGATGGGGGCTGTGCTATAGGTGCCCCTCCTTTTTCCTTGGTGGGGGATGGCGTAGACTTTGCTCTTCCTGGTGTGAGAGCTGTTGCCCCTTCTGTTCTCCCAAAGGTTTCGTTTGCTCCTTCCTCCTGTGCTCTTGCAAGTTGGAAGTCTTTCTCGAAGGCGGTTGCTAAGTCTCGGTCTATTCCTCCTCCCTCCAAGGTTCGTCCTTTTCCTTGTGCTCGGGCCTCCCCTGTGGTTGTCTATGGTCCTGAAGTGGCTGAAAATGAAGATTATTACTTGCGACAGGGTGTGGTTTGCAGATTTAATGGGCTGTGGCCCTCCCTTCCTGATCTACATGAGTGGGTTATTGCTTCTTGGAAGCCCATTGTTGCTGGTCGGATTGAGCTTTACCCCAGTGCTCGGGGGTTTTTCTTTGTCACATTCTCCTCCCCTGCCGATAGGGACTGTGTGTTGGATAGGGGTTGGATGTGGGGCATCCATTCTCTATCCATCAGGCCTTGGTCACGCTCCTTCAACCCGCTCACTGAGCCATTGAATATCAAACCTATCTGGGTCTACCTTCCGAATCTCCCTCTTAAGTATTGAGAGTAGTCCTGTTTTGAAGCTATTGATAACTCCATTGGACATTTCCTCAAGGTGGATTCTACGTCTCGTGATCTGGGGCATTCTACGGTGGCCCGTATTTTGGTTGATTTGGATGTTTCCAAGCCCCTTCATGGTGATGTGGTGCTGATGGTTTCAGATAGACCTTGGTCGCAGCTGCTGGACTATGAGGGCCTCCCTTTTCGTTGTAGGTGGTGTTTGTCTACTGGTCATTTGGCCTTGAGTTGTTCTCTTGCTCACCACAAGGGTACTGCTACTTGGTGGAAGAATACTTTGTCGGATCATCTTACTGTCAATTCTCCCGCTTCAGACTCTTCGGATTCTGACGTGTCCTCTGAGGAGGGTGATCTTCCTGTTCCTCCTCTGGAGTTTGAGCCTCCCTAGGCTCCTTTTTTGGCTACCTCTACTGCTGATCCTTTGTTGCCCCGGTTTGCTAACGTTGTGCAGTTGATTCCTACTTGTCCCTCGCCCAATGGATTCACTGGTTCGTTGTTCACTCCGGTCTCCTCCTCTTCGCTTCAGGCGCCCAACTCCCCGCCCGTGGTGGCAGTTGGTGATCCTATCCCCTCGCCCTGCTCGGGGGTTGTTTCCGAGCCTCCTTGGTTGGTTGTGTTGTGTAAGAGAAAGGGACTCCCCAAACCTGTTTCCTCGGGTTCAGGGAGTTAGCTTGGTCCCCTCTGGTTCCTAGACTGTTTCTTTTCTTTTTCCTTTGTTTTTCCTCAACTGTCTATCAGTTGTTTCTGTGTTACTTTGTTCAAATTCTGTTTTGAACTTTGTTGTTCTTTTGCCCTTTGGGCCCTTTGTGAAGGGTTCAATACCCTGTAAATGCTGCTTAACTTTTCAAAAACAAAGTCATTTATGGAGGAAGCATTACTCTCAGTGCTCACCATCTTTAAGAATGCAATTTGAATTGTGAGAATGAAAGTCATTTTCATTGAATTTATAGAAATTAAGTGACATATTTGAGCTAGAGATCTCCTTGGGACTAGACGAACACAAGGAAAATGATATGGCTTGAGGATTAAATGTCGATGTGAGAAGATTTATTATAAACCTTATCTTGGACATTTGAAATTTCAAGTGGCCCCTTCATTTGAATGGCTCACATGTATAATATTACAAGGATATACATATTTCATTCAATACAGGCTTTGAAAATTACACCATTTGCATGTACGTTAGGCCACATGGCAGGATTTCGAGCAAGAAATGCTTCAATTGACTGTCAAAATTTCATATCAGAAGAGGTAATATTATGATGATTAATTTTAATCAGTAATATTCTTCGTTTATTAGCCTCACTAAGTGTGGAATTAGTTGGCAAGAAATTTCCGCTCAATCCAAAGATGATTACTTTAACTGCCAAGATCCAAGATTAGGGTTTTTCATATAAAATTAATTCCAATGACTCATTAAGGGCTTGAATTTATTTAAATGTGCACTATGATGTAATAGAGGGAAGAATGAATTATTTTGGAGTTGTACCTATGATTTTAGATTATTCTTAATCTTTGAATTGAGAATTATGGATATAGTATTTTATTGAATAAGTGCCTTGGTTGAAAACAATAACTGAGATCTATTCTCTATGCAGAATGATTTCCTGATATTATTTCACTTATTTGTGACTAAGATCAGTTCCTTGGTGCTATATTCATTCAAAATTATTGTCTTAAGTCTTTGTGCTTAGACATTAATGGTTTCTTTCAATTTGTCACACTGATTTCATATTTATGGATTAGTGTTTGATTTCCTTTCTTAACGCATGGAAGGTCACACCTTAGGGAACATCACACTCAAAATCACCACCAAGAGAGGAATAGTAGAGGAATACAAGATTCACACCTTAGGGAATGAAAACCATAGCATTACCACCAAGATGAATTCCATATGCCAAGAAAGGTCACAATCTTATGGGACATTAAGCCTAACTTTACCACAAAAGTGATACTTCACATAGATTGAGAAAGCCACACTTTGATTAATATGGTGAAATTTCCTAGGAGATGTATGCCATCATCACTAAGAAGGTAACATGCAAACAATAATTGGGGGACTATATACCCATCCCTTTAAAATGTTAGTGTACTCACTACACTGACATTTTAAGGAGATAGATAGGGATCTCAATAAGAAATATACCAAAAACAAGGCTACCTAACCCCTTGCTCCCCAAGTGTATGACAAAAGGTGAGCCCAAAATGGATGGTGATATGCTACTCCTTGAAAAATAAAATATGATTGCTTAAAGCCAAGTTTATACCTTCATGTATGGTAGTGAATATGTTATGATACTACAACTACCACATGGCAAGGAGCAATAAATAATACTATTTATTAATTGAAATACAATAACCAATATCTCTTGTTGTTTCTTGCGTGTTACGATCCATAGGGACACAAATAACTTGTTATTTCACACTACACCCTTTCCAATTATAGCCAAACTATTTCAAAAGTTCAAAACCTCTTCCATAAAGTGCTTTCATATCTTTCAAACAAGGTGGTTCGTCATGATCACTTTCGTCATATAAGTGAGTGTATAATTTTGTTTCCCTCTTCTTTGCTAAAAGTTGTGGAAGAAGATGGTTTTGATGATTCAGTTGATATCAATGTCACTTATTTCTCTTTTCTTGAATTCAATTGTATAATCTTGTATTCCCCATTGAATTTAGGTGTGAAATCTAATGGCTCTAAATCATCTTCTGACAACATTGTCACTGGTGAAAAACACTTATACTTATCCTTGAATTGTAGAGGTTACACTTTTATAGTTGGTGCCAATGTTCTAAGAGGATTCATCATTCCTATTTTTATTTGTAAACAATTCTTAGATTTAGGATCGTCTTTTATCGTGTAAGGCTTGTATTTTCAAGTGTACTTCAATAGATGATGTAACGTTGAAGACACCACATTCATTTTATGAATCCATGGTCTACCCAAGAGGAGATTATATGAAAGATCATGAGGTATGATATGGATAGGATTTTGTAACATAACCTTACCAACCTTTATAGGCAATGTTATCACACCAAGCGATTTCTTTCCCACATTATCAAAACCATAGTTAGACAAAGTCTAGTTGAATTTTAGTCTTGTCTGCTCCTATTTTATCCAAAATAATTGCACTACAAACATTGAGCATTGAACCATTATCAATGAGAGTACACCTAATCCAAAACTTGTTAATGGTAGCCACTATCATCACAGGATCATTTTTTTTTGCATTTCGAAAGGAGGTAATTCACTTTGATGAAAGATAATGTCAAAATTAGGTGAATTCATATTCTCAATCAAAGCTACCACAACATTTGGTTACACACTAGGAGGGATGAGAAATATTTGAAAGGAATTTTGAGGCATACTATGGTAAGTAGGTGATGATTGGATCAAATCCTAAAGGGAGATCTTAGTTGGAGTGTTATAAAGTTGCTCAATAATATAAAATTATTTACCACTACACTACAAGATGTTAGGTGCAAGTGGGGGATATGGTTGATGCAATAGATTGGATGCTAAAGTTTATCTTGGTTGATCATTGTTTCTAGTGTTATATGTGTGAGCAACAATATGATAACTTGGTTGCCACAACACATGATTAATAGTAAGTTATTTTGCAAAACTTGGGATATGACCATGAGGTTTAGGAGGTTCATAAGGAATGTTCAAAGGCCCAACGATTAGATGATTCTTAGGAGGTCCAAAAGGAGTTTTAGGAGGTCATATAATCAAGGGAGATCTAATGGTTAATTGCATGTTCATAACCTCAACAAATTTGACTTCTTGTTGATGACCTTCTAACGAGGGGGGATCTAAGGTGACCTTAACCTCTTCATCTATGCAACCCATCTTACTATCTTTTGAAAGAAATGTCTCAATGATATCATCTTCTTTTGCTACCATATCTTCTCGAATGGGTAAAACATTGAGAGAGGGCCAAACGAGATTCTCATGACGCTCAATAATTGGGTATTCTAATACCAAGATACCTCCATCACAAGTAGGAGAGGTATTGGGAGAAGAACAACTAGGTTTGTCATGATTGTCAATGATTGTATCTTATTGTATCAAAATATCCCCACAAATGGGAGGTATAGTGGGAAATGAATGAATACTAGGCAATGTGATGTTAAGAAATGTGTCAATTATCTTATCCTCTTGTGCTAAAATATCCTCCTAGATGGGAGAGGTAGGGGGAGAGGAACAAATGATATTCTCATGATGCTTAATGATTGGATCTTCTAACACCAAGATACCTTCACCACAAGTAAAAGAAGCATCGATAGAAGAGAAACTATGATTTTCATGATTGTTTATGATTACATCCTCTTGCACCAAAATATTCTCACAATTAGGAGAAATGTTAGGAGATGAATGAAGAATAGGCAAGGTGATATTAAGAAATGTATCAACGATTCCATTGTCTTTCATCAAGGTATTCTCATAATTAGGAAATAAATTGGGAGAATGACTAACATGTTTTTAATGACCTCATTTATTTTCCCTAGATTGTACTCAAAAGTAGGGAGATTGTACTTATGCAAACCATGCTTTAGCATATCAAAAACCACATCTTTGAAAAAGAAACATGTCTCTACTTGCTTAGGGTTTTAAATTTGTGTAAAAATGAAACTTGTAGACACTTAAAAATGTTTTGAATGATATCATGCACTCGAGTCAGATATACTAACATCATCTCCTCCTAAAATCCATCCTCTTTTTGCTTAATTGATTAAATTAGCCTAGCTACTTAATTAATTATGTCATTTTCATTTATTGACCTAATTAACCTAATTAGGCTAATTCACCCCCTTTCATTCTAACAATTCATCTTATTAAATTAAATACATCAAGTTATTTAATTTAAATCCCCAAGTCCTCTTATTTAATTAAATAACCGAAAATTATTTAATTAAATATCATAACAGTTTCCCCTTTTGTATCAAGTTATTTATTTAATGAATATCATTTGATTTCCCCTAATTTTCATAATTGAAACTTTATTTAATTATAAAATTACTAATTTAATCTAATCTCCCCACTTGCAAGGCAACATTCCTTGGGAATATTCCTCCTTTGCACATTCCTCCAAAAAAGGAATATTCCCATGGAATATTCCTACCCCTTTTGCACATCAAAACTTTGTTTTAATTTTCTAAATATCTAATTTTTCTCACCCATGAGAATATTCCAAAGAATATTCTCTTTCTTCACTCATTTGAAAAACTTGGAATATTCTCCCTCATAACAAACTTACAAGACTTCTTGTGCAAGTTAGGTTATAAGGCTTCTTGTGCAAGTTTTGAATGTGTGTATGTTTGGAAGAATAAGAGCCTTTGATTATTTCCTTGATCCATGTGATCATTGATTCTTATCCATTGATGAGAATCCATGATCTATGTTTCATCTCTCCTCCATTTTCGGCCATTGATTAACCTTTTTAATCTTAGCCCTTCATTTCTCATTTGCTTTCCTATAAATAGGTCACTATTTGGAGATAGATGGATCCACCTTTTCAAAGAAAAATTATGCTGTTGAAACTCATCCATCAATCTTTTTAAGAGAAAAAATATGTTGTTAAAATCACTTTCATTTGCACTCATATTTAGTATCTTTTTAGCTTAATTTACTTGCATCATTAGCTTAGCTTCCATTAATGGCTTCCATGGTAACTTAGTTGAATCCTTTTAGCATATTTCATAATTAAGGTTTTAATATTTTTCTAGCTTAAAATCCATTTAGATTAGCTTTTCATACACACATATCAATCATATTAACATTAATCATGTTAAATAAACTTGCATCATGTTAATTTAGCTTTAAATCATGTTTTTATACAAATGTATCAACGGTTTCGTCGATTCTCTTCAATAGAATCGATTGAAACAAGCTCATTTATCCACAGGATTGGGAAAGGGTCACCATTCCACATCAATGCGACACCACTCCCCCAATAGGATAAGTTTCAATGGATTAGAATAGGTATTTTTGAAGCTTTGATGATTTAATATGTTAGTTTTAATGGATGCTTAGTTTAGTTTTGTATTGAATAATCTTATTGGACTAATGTTTAGTGGCCTGACTATACTTTGTATCCTTATGGATCAAGTGTAGTCAGACCATACTAATCCATCAGTCACAAAATTAATCTATCCCAATTATGCAATGCTTCATAAAATGTAAACAATTGTCCTACAAATTTGATGATTTTCAATACTAAATGCAACTATTTTAAAAATTTGTGAATCAATAAAAAGGACACCTTTTTTGCATATGCAATAACATTTTTCCAAAATTTCTAATCAGACAATTGCACAAAAAAATGGACTAATAATACAAAGACAAAAGGCTGTGCAAAAGCTGTCCAAGACACTTGTACAAGAGCATGGCCACCTAAGGTTGAATGGGTCTTTGTACAACATTCAAAAAAATGAAAATTTGAAGTTTTATGTTCTTGTTTGATGTTTCTTTCTCTGGTTGCAAATAGGTTAATTAGTGATTGTTTTTCCAAATTTTTCTCAATTTAAGATAATGTAATGCAATCTATGATGTAATATCTAGAATGCATTTTTTTTGAATTTTTATGACTTTTTACAATGCTAAGATGAAACCCTAAATGAAAGATGCAAAACAAAATTAAGCAAAACCTAGATCTAGGGTTTGAAAAACTCTAAATTTCAGAGATTTTATAGTGTTAACACGTCAAGTTCACCAAAATGAAATAAAGAAAAAGGGATCCTGGGTCCTAATTACAAAGAACCTAGGATTCAATGGTGGAGTTTTTCTAAATTTCATTAGAGATGTAGATCACAAGGTGTAAAAGATTGAATTTTAGTCTCAAAGGTGAGCCAATTAGACTTGGGAATACATCTCAATAGGGGATTAAAATGGACTAGAAATATTTTGGAATGGTTAAACTAATGATCTTATATGCCCTAATACATAAAATGCAAGATCTCGACAACTGACAGATAAATAACAACAATTTTGAAGTGGATCAAGGAAGTGCAGAGGACAACAACCTGCTTCGAAAAATTGGTTTTGATGTTCCTACAAGGACTCATTCACCCAATGACAAATGGGTCTTTGTATAGGGGTACTAAAATTTTTAGGTCCTTTGGTGTCAAATCCGAGCTTCTGTTTTTTACCTGTAACTTGCACATTCACAAAGAGAGAAAATGTTGTGCCATATAGGGACTTGCATTAGTTAAACCTCGTATTAGTGTTTCCACTTCTACAATAATAATGTCAATGATGAAAAGCTTAATGGAAAGGAAAGAAATGATTAATGATCGAATTGCTGCAACTCACCACCCTTCAATAACTTCCTTGAAGGACTGGAGACATACACATCACTTCAAGGGAATTGGATCTTGCTTTCTTGATTTGCTTGAATGCTTGAATGCTTGAATGCATGAAGACCTACAACACTTGTTGTCCTTCACAAGACAACATGAACACACATAAACTTTGACATGATGTTATGATCTTGATTGCTGCTACAAATGATTGATAATGTTTCTCTTGAATGCTTCCTGACAATAATATTTTTTCTTGAAAGTTAGAAGGTATGTGTTATATTTCAAATGATCAAATGACTATGTATTTATAGGTGTTAATCCAATTTCTCAAAAATTAGATTCCAAAAGTTGACACTTATAATTTGAATTTTGATCAATAAAATACCGCCAAAAAATATTTTAATTTAGGTCCCAGTTCATAAAGGGGACCCATTTGCCCATGGGTGAATGGGTCTTGACCTATACTTCTAAGACACATGATCCAAGAAAATTTAATTATTAAATGCATTCATTTAATGTTGGTTCACCTTTTGAAAAATGGTAAAAATAAGGCTTTGAAATGCATAATTTGGAAAATTAGAAGCTTAATTAAGTCTACTAAATTAAGGGACCCAAACATAGTGTGAAATTATAAAGGTATACAATTTTTTACACTACATAATCAAACTCATAAAGAAATGTCAATGATAGTATATGCCCCTTCCAATTGGAATTAAGAGAAAAATGATAAGTTGTAAAGCACATCAAGCATGTAATATTGTCCAAGATGTGCTCATACAAAGACACATGTAATAAATGTATATGAATAAAGCATATTACACCATTTATCACAGTAAGCATGTACTAAATGTCTATAACTAACTTTAAGTAGACGCATAAGCATGTGAGGAATAACAAAAGATAATGTTATATAAGGGAATGGACTTGGTAGTTGAGCACCCTAACTTCACGTTTCTCAAAATCCTACATGGAAATTTTAAAAAATTCCCAATTTTTTTAGCAACTTGCTTGGCAATGCCCCTGCTTATAACTATGGTTTCAGGGCCACATCATCAAATACGATGCCACATCAACATGTTTTTTGTTGCGGTTTCCAACAAGGTCCAAAAATATGTGAGACTAATACTTATGCACTAAATCATGTTTTATTGGTGCACTGATGTGGCATCACATGATTTGTTCTTTTTTAGATTTGATGAATACATATTATTCAATTATTGGTAGTTATCCTCAAGACTAACAACTTTAAAGTCACAACTATTGGTTCAATATTGTTAAAAATATTGAGCATTAAATCAACAATTTCTATAGCTGTTGGAACATGCTCAACTGTTGGATCATTTCCCTTAGATGTAGTAAGGATGTAAGGTAAGCGATACACATGAAAGCACATAAGAAATAAGATCATGAAATGTGCCCAAAGTTACTCTTAGTAAAAAAGTAACACAAACAATAATCAACAAAGATAAGTCATGTGAGCATAGTGAAACATGTCTCCTATGGTGTAAATAATGTACATGGCAAAATGTAGGGTGGTTCAAAAGAAATGAATGTTAAGACACATGAAATAATTAAATGATGCAACATTTAATGACAAATGTAGGAAAAGTAAATATATATGAAAAGAATCAATTAATGCAATGTTCCTTGTGATCAAATAAATCATAAATGTAGTACTTGATAAAAATGACTATTCATATAAATTAAAAAATATGTCCCTCATGTCATTATCAATTGTACAAATCAAAAAGTAAATATTTAACATGGAGGCATGCATGCCCTTAACAATATATAGAAGGGTAAAAGTAATCGAGAGGTCCATTAATGCAATGTTCCTTGTCATCAAATAAATCATAAATGTACTACTTGGAAAAATGACGAGTATAATAAATAGTAATATAAATTAAAAAATATGTCCCTCATGTCATTATCAATTGTGCAAATCAAAGTAAATATTTAACATATGCTTTTAACTATATATATACGAGAACATTTCATTTGCATATTCCCTTGTAGAAAGAGCACATTGCCATGGTTCACTTGAGAGGACACATCCCTACCTGCCTTGAGAGTATACACACAACAAAATTGATGCATCTATTTTTTTATTTAAAAAAAAAAAATCCTTGGAAAAAATGATCAAAATATCATAAACCAGAGTAGGATTTTTCAGTTCACCGTTGGTATCCATGAATATGACCCTATATCTGCAGGACTGACCTTTTCGTGGGTGTGAATCAGTATACACCATAGATTTGACTTGAACTCATAGATCTGAATTGGAATGCTCAAATTTTTAGATTTTTAATAGATTCGACATTTTATTATTAGATCTTCGTGTTGTTGTGACACTAACAATTGATTTTTTTTTGTCAATTTATGATGTAAGTTGAGGGTGAGATTAGAGAGCAGTCAAATAACCACCAACTACACAACCTTCGTGACTTGGATCTTACACTCACTGAGACACAAATGGTTGATAGAGTTGGCCTTAGGTATATAAAGCAGATGCATGCATTTTATTATTATATATGTATGTTCATAACTTCATAGTACTCATGGAGAGGTGGAATTCAGATACAAATACCTCCCACATGCCACTTGACGAGAAGACCCACATTGGAGGATGTGTGGCAGATCCCGAGGCTTCTGGTTTGATGAAGACAGGTTTTAGCAGACTCTCAGACCACCAACAGGAGTATAGGGTTGCATATCACTATTGTATTGGTAACAGCAAGCATGCATGAGGTTGAGTGCCCTTATCAAATATTACATTTGGTACAACATCTAGGGAATGTAAGTGTTCATTGTTGATTCTTGTCACTCTGATCCTTCTAGACGGATAGGGAGCCTCTATTTCCTACAATTTGATTCATTCAAAATAGGATATGGGGCAACACAACGACAATTTATTCTTGGGCAGATGTATGCTGGTACATTTATATGATGATTTGGACCGATTTACAGATTTACAGGGTACTAGTCTGTAGGGCATAAAACTTCTCCAATGCTGGGCCTATGAACATGTCTAGATACCCCGACCTTTGGGTGTGTCAGTAGATATAACACTCGACAGATCTATGCTGGCAATGAGATGCTAGATAGATGGGTGGTTGGCGAGAGGACTAAATTAGTTGTATGGACATGTATTTTTGACATATTGACCTTGACATATCACATGGCAGCCCTGCAAAGAGGTGAGGATTGCTAAAAGATCGTAATCAACTGTGGAGGATATGACAATTGAGGTGGTATTATGGTAGGACAATCATATATCTTAGAGAGATTTCATTATGAGCGTTGTAAACAGTTTGGTCTTAGAGACATCAATGTTCACTATTTAAGTTCAGGGAGAAATAGATCATGTTTATATTGATGAGTCAATTAGGTTTCTACAGAGAATGATATAGGGGCTATAACTACATATAAGAACTATTGGTGGAGGAGATGACCCCATCATTATATCCATTACCTACTTGAAGAGTGGGAGATGGGGAAGTAGTGAGGCACAATAGGTAGTAGGTGGGTAGATACAATAGGTAGTAGGTGACAAGGTCATGTAAGTGGATAGGGAAGAGGGTTTGTTAGACATAGTTCCATTGTAATAGATAAGTGGGACAAGGGATATGATCTATATATTAAATAATTAATAATTTTTTTTTATTGTACAAATGATAAGATAATTTAAGGCAATTGTTTATATATGTATATAAAAGATTAATTTTAAATCTTATAATGTGTTATTATTAAAAGAATATAAAATTATCTCTATGTTTATACAAAAGTAAATTAGATTTTAAACTTAAAAGTGAAATGCTTTAAGATTCGATTTAGTATAGAAATATACAAAATTGAGATTAGAATTTGAAATTGATTAGGCTAAGGAAAAATAGGGAATATGACTAGAAAGATATGTTTCATGTGAAAATTGAGGCCAAAATTTTACTTTTAGAGGCTAGAAAATAGTTCCTAGGAAGTTTCAACCATATTTGATGTTATTGGTGTCTAGGGTGTCCTAATTGCTTTGAACTTTCTAAAGCTACTGACCTTATTTCTAAGTTTTTTTGTGCTTGTAGAATCTTCATGCCAATGATCGATATTGTGATATTCATAGCAAACAAATCGGGGAAATAAAAATTAGTATGCACATTAAGGAGATTACATCAGCTAGTCCCCTATTTGGCAAATTTTTTCCTTTACAACATACATTTGGAGAGTGAGGACCCTCATAAGGTGAAAGAGTGGTGTGTGCAAAGATTTATAATTAAGAAAATGAAATTCTCTAAGTGGTTTGTGCAAGTGTATGGAGGACAAAACACAAATAGTATATCACAAGGTATGTAGGGAAAAGATTGAAGATTAGGAAAGAGGCTCAATATGAAAAGTAGAGGGGACAAGGAAGGGTTTTAGGAACAATGGAATGAAGGGGGGGCAAAAAATGGAGGAGATCTATGACAAATGACAAGATGAAGGAGAGTTATGGAGATTAGATGAGGAGAGAGGAATAAGCTAATAGAAGTTCTTGGCTTGAATCTAAAGAAATCTTCAATTTCAAACCTACAATAGTGAAGGTTGCTGCCCTATAAGAGAAGCACGGGTGTGAGAGTGAGAGTTGGAACCCTTCAAATGAGAGTCAAAAGTAGGCTTATACGAGTATCTTGAGTGAATGCACATTTAAAAATGTAGTAGTGATTAGGGTTAAAATGGTTGTTGAACAAAAACATGAGCGTAGGAGAGAATTGGTGTCTTAGGAAGAATAGAGATCCAAACTTTAGGGATAGTTAGAGGGGAAGATTCTAATGCTTTTCATTTAGTTTTCACATATCTATGATATATAATCAAGTTTGAAAAACAAAATGAATAAAAAAAAATAGGACTAGGGGAACAAATGCTAAAATGAGTGCCAAAAGATAAGATGAAAATCACAAAGTAGATTTTTTTTAATTTTACATTCCTCCAACCCCCTTCTTGCGCCCAACTTTAGCAGCTAATAAATCATAGTTAAATAGTGCACTAAAGGAAAGTGCATAACATTAATTTTTGAAAATATGTAAATGATATGTTTAAGAGCTCATGCTCTCCATCCTTTCCACTTTTCTTTCACTTCAAATATATACTCCAATTCTACAATGCACCCAAGGAAGAAATTAAGATAAGGTACATTAAAGATACATTATGCTAAAAAAGTGAAAATAAAATGTTGAAAGAAAGTCGTGCACTCACATTCAAATTATTCTATGCATCTACTGTAGTAACACAAGATAGAAAGAATAAAAAACATCCATGAAAGATCACATAGAACTTAAGAAGACGAACTAGGAGGCTATGGATGAGTTGGGAATAGTATGTAGAATATGAAGCACCTTGAAAAATGTTTGTTTATGTTTTAATCATCTAAAAGTAAGAGCGCGAGCATGCCAAACCTAATCATAAATTAGATAATGGCTATGGTTAGCACATAATAAAAATAGTTGTGATCACAACCCAATAAAAACAATTATGTGAGCCACCCAAACAACAAATGAGGCCCAAATTGGGGAAATTAATTTTTTTTCTAGACTGATCATATAAAATATTTGATAGAGTACGCCCCTTCTTAAATGGATTGATGAAAATGAAACATGTCAATTGATTTAAGGGAAAGCGAGAAAAGAAGAAAGATAAGTTTTTAAGATAGAAATAGTACATAGTAGATGAGACAAAGGGATGAAATGTTGGGTCTACTGATCTAAATAGTTTTATCTAGTTTTATATAAATGTTTGTGGGACATGCATCTCATATGTGAGACACCCATCCTCTTTGATGCTAAAATAAGTTGTAATAGGTGATTCTTACGAAATTGATGTAACTAAAATACATAATTAAATAAATAACTTTATAAGTCAAATATAAAAACATATATTGTGTGTTCATATAAGATATTTCTGATAAGGAAGAATATTTTATAAAGCTGTTGAAATCACTATTTCCAAAGGTGTTTGTCTTTTTATGTGTTAGAGGAATGGTGGTAACCCAACTTTGCAACATTGGTGCTACATACAAAAGCATATTTAAAAAAAAAAAGTGTATTGAAATTGCTCTATTAAAGTGCTCAAGGCATGAGAAATAAAATTCAAGAACTGTTGAATCAAAGTGCCAAATGTGCGAGAAATCTATTATAGGCATTAGAAATGAGAATGCATATGATTGTAAGCATGAGATCCATTGCTGATTTCCTAAAAAGGTGTTGAAGGTTTTGATTAAATATTTTGATCATGTGGAATATTAAAAAATAAGTTCTATGACATGAAGTTCATTAAAATGGGTGCATTTTCTATGACTAAAATCCATGAGCAAAGGTAAATCAATGTGTTTAAACAAAAAGAGAGGTCCTACTAGAAGCATGAGTTATACATTGGTTTTCTATATTGGATCTCAACTTCATATGTAGCATGGTTGACAAGTGGTATTTGATAAAGCATTAGAAGTACATAGAGGTTAGAGTTCAATAATATATACTAATATTAGTAAATGTCATTCAAGATGTTTAGTAAAGATTGTAAAATCATAACATTTTTTAAGCTATGAACTGGTGAGGTTACAAATGAGGGACCTCATCCCAATATAAATTCTAAAAAATTACACCCCAATGTTGTGTGAACCTTTATGGTAAGAATAAAAATACAACAACTCAACCATGAAACCATGCCATTATTGGCAAAATTTATTGAAATGCACAAGACAACTAAGAGGGGGGGTGAATTAGTTGTATATAATCACATTCACTTATGATCTTAATCAATTCCAAATTCAATTTAATCTGTTATTAAGTATAAACATGAAATCCAAATACCAGAAAGAAAATACCGGAGACACCATATTTACGTGGAAAACCTAACGATGGAAAAACCATAGTGAGGATTAACTCATAATATAATAGTAATGCAAAACTAGATACAAAGGCTCATTTCCAAAGGGCTCACTGTCCAGATAGGACTCACTGTCTAGATACAAGGCTCAATGCCTACAGATAGAACTCACTGTCCAGAAGGAGGCTCACCGCCTACAAGTAAAGATAGATAACAAAAAATCCACCACACTAGGTTCCACACATTCACAACCTTAATTGAAGAATTGCAAACACCATTAGCTCACTGCTTTAAGGAGTCAATCACATTAAAATATTGTTGCCTTGATTCACTTTCACACACTTTGCTTTTCACACTTGTTTCACACTTTTCACACTTCTCGGTTGTAATTCACAACAACTTGAGTTGTATTTAAATGATCTTTGATCTTAGAAACTTTCTCCAAGGTCAGCTACACATTATTTATTTTACAAATTCAAACTAGGTCAGTGACTCAAAATTCTTGCGATGGATACGAATGAGACTGGACCAAATTAATAATTAACCAGGACCCAAAACAACATCTTGGATGAATCACACACTTCCTTAATTGATGCTTATCCTTCATGTAATGTGTAGACACCAGGTCGACCAAACTTAATGAAAACACCAATGAAATTTGAAGTGCGCACATTCACAATTAGATGATAACATGTGGATCACATAACACGCTTCACCAGACATAGGAACACCTCTTAGATACCTTCAGATACATCCACAACAACTGCAACAATCTTTCTATATAGAATTCTTTCCAATAGTCCAATCAGACCGTGTAGACACATGTAGTGGCTCTAGAACAAGCCTTCCAGAGCACTAAACCATAAACACTTATGCTAGAACATAAATAACACTATTTTCAACCTTCTTCAAGATCCAAAAGATCTGGGACAAACCATCAAAGGACTATAGAGCAGAAAACATCTCTCCTAGTCCACAGACAAACAACTCTGCTTGACCAGTTCACAAACTGGTGAATACAACTTTCACTCTTCATCAAACTAGAAGCCATAACCGAGGATATATCAACCAAAGATGCTCATAAAAAACACTATAGATCCACACACGCATAGGATCAACACAAAAGAAATGCATATCACATTATCGGAGCACTTTAAGAACACACACATAAATCTGTCTTCACAATTTATTAATTTTCTCACAAGAACTTGATAACTCATCATATCAGCACACCTGCAACACCATACAAATAGCTCCATGTACTCACATCATCTCTACAATATGTCAACCATACATGTACCACTTGCAATCACATGATTCCTTTTTTTGCAACATCCTAAACTATGTTGACATTAATGAAAACATTAATGATAACACCACCATACTTGCAACAATATTCCCCTTTGTCATTTATGGCAACACATGATGTGAAAAAATCAAAGATAACATACACACTCTCCTGCTTCTTCTCATTTTTTCCAAATTAGACAACCTACACAATGTTTCTGCACTCACTTCTCCTTACAAAGATTCTCTCTCCTTTTCATCTTTTTCAGATACAGAGGCTTTTTCACATGATTCTCTCTCCCCCTTTGACATCAATGGAAAATATTTTTTTTGCATGATTCTTCAGCCATAAAAAATTCTAATCACTCCCCTTTAGCGTGCATCCATATCTCATACTGTAAAAGTGATACTCTCTACTCCCCCTAAGGAGTAGACCCCAATCATCAACCCAGATAGATGATGAATCTATAGACCCACTGAACTGATGCACCTCCATATGAACCTAGTTCAAAGAAGGAGGGGTAGTAACTTCTCCCTAAGCTACTCAAAAGTATCCTTAGGAAGAGCCTTAGTAAATATATCTGCAATCTGATCCTTTGTAGACACATATTCAAGCCCGACTTCATTCTCCAACACCTTCTCCCTTAAGAAATGATATCTGATAGATATATGCTTTTTCCTTGAATGCATTACCAAATTCTTTGAAATATTTATTGCACTTGTATTATCATAGAAGATAGGGATAGGTTCATCACACATCACAACTATATCCTTCAATGTTTGCTTCATGCAAAGTACCTATGTATAGCAAGATGCTGCTGCAATATACTCAACTTCTATAGTGGATAAAGAAACTAAATCCTTTTTCTTTCTTAGCCATGAGACCAATATTCCTCCAAGAAAGAATGCACCACCACTTGTGTAACACCCCTCCGTTTTGCTTTATGGACTGGACAGTGTGTCCTTGTTTTGTTTATGTTACTGGATACTCAGATACTTTATCTTGTGTGTGTATTTGATCGCCATTTATTGAGCGATAGACTATTTTATGTGATGTGATTTGGTTTATCTGATGATTTGTGTTACATGTTTTAATGGTGTAATGATGTTAGTGATATAACATGTTAGTGCTTATGAGAATATTCGATGTATTGTGAAAGTGTCAGTTTTGTTGAGTGTATTGGTGAAGGGGACGGATTCGCATCACTCACTTGCAAGCACCCTATGATTCTATGATTTCTTCTTCACGGTGTGTATTTTATGCTGTTATGTTTAATGATGTTGGATACTATGTTTTTTAGATTTGCAGGTACATGACATCGACTTCACCTGGTTTCACAGGTCTGAGCGTGTCGATCCAATGGTTAAGTTGAAGGGAGATAGTAGCTAGGTAACATGTGTCAAGTCTACACCCTAGCCATAGTGTGCCGTCAGTCATTGTGTCGAGTCGTTGTTTGCCTTACTTTAATGTTATTTAATTTTGAAAGATTCTTGTTTTGGGAATAGATAGTTTGAAAAATTGCATTATATCATGTTGATGATTATTTAATTTAAATTATGCAATGTGGATAAAAGTTTATATTTAAATTAATTAATTATATTTAATTAATTTAATTGATTAAATTTAATCCAAGGGGTTGAATTTAGTTATTAAATAATTAAATTAATTAATTAAATGTGATGCAAGAAAATTAAAAGAAATAAAAGAATTTAAATTAACTTAGAATTTAATTTCAATTTGTGGAAATTTAATTATTTTGGAATTTCATTTCAATTAAGTTGGAATTAAATTAGAAATTGAAATTGGATTTTAAAAGCAAAGTTGGTTTTCAATTTTTGGAGTTAATTAAATATTTAGATATTTTAAATTTCAGATTTGCATGCAAAATCAGATTTGGTTGTGCAAGATATTTTCAATTAGGCTAGCATGTGTGAGTTGAATTATTAATTAAGAATTGGTTGCAAAATTCATGCATGGAGAAAGAATTTTGAAGAGGGAAAAACTTCTTCTGGTGTGAGAGGATAATTTTGGGAAAAATTGCACAGAGGAGGGTTTGAGGAAATTATTTGGCTGTAGATTTATTTGGAGTTATTCTGGAAATCTTTGTGGTGTTTGTGGATTGATTTCTTGGTTGGAATCATTAAATTGTTGGATAGAACTGGAGAAGCTTTGGAGGAAGCTCTGCATCAAAATTTTCATTACCTGTAGCTTCTTGAATCGGGTTTTCTTCTATGTTTATGTGTTGTTCTTTGAATGCTTTCAAAATGGTAGTGATTATCAATTTGTTGTTAAATCTATTGAGAAAACAAATTTTTGAATAGAAGAAAGAAATTAATTAATTAAATTTAAAGCTTTTGTTATTCAGGGAAAATTGTGTAAATCTCTGTAGAATTAAATTTGTTTGAGGAAATGGATTGTTTTGTTATTTAAATCGAACCTAGAGGTTAAACAAAACATTTAGATTGTTTTAAAGAATTTAAACCTCTATGGAAATTGTGATGAAGAAAACTAGAGGATTAGAAAACTTTTGATTTGCAATTTAGATCCGTTTAGGTTTTATTGTTATTTTATTGTTTTAGAATTAGGAAAAAGGGTTAAAAGAATTAATTTTTAAAATCTCTGTGAAATTTGGATTTTCTGGAAAAGTTTTACAATTTCACTGTAAGTGAGTATTTTCACCAAATTTCCTCAATTTATTTATTATATTAAATCCGTTTTTATATATATATATATATACAATTTTGATTGTTTAAAAATACTGATGTTAATTTCCGTTGCCGTATGACCGACATTTTTTCTGTGGTAATGGGAAGTGAAAATTCGTTTTTCTTTCAAACGAATGTTGGAAGCGAATATTTTATTCGTTGTATGTATTGGGGGTTTTTAGATATCATGGGAGGCATCACTGCCATTGGCAGTGCCCTCCACACAGTGTGGAGGGAGCGCTGCCCTTGGCAGTGCCGCCCCTCTCTTCATGCGACCGCCCAAGGTTTGGGGTTCGGCTGTGCATAGCACAGCCGCCCCCCAAACATTGGGAGCCCTGTGTTAATAAGCGAACCAACGAATTACTAAAATTCGCTTTTTTTGTATTTTTTTTTGGTTATTCCAATGCATGTTTTGGGAATAGTGTATAATTTTGTAAAATAAATCCGCCGACCTGCATTAGATTTGAATGGCTTTTGATGAATAGTTTGAATTTAATAAAATATAAGATATTTATTTATAATGAAAATTTAATAATATTTAATATTGTATTAAATTTATTTAGATAAGGAAATGATCAATAAATATAGTGTGTAAAATTGAATAATTTGAAAGAATGTTTTAAAACATTGTAGTTGCATTTAAATATTTGGATAATATAGGCAATTGGAAAATTTAGTTAAGGAATATTATTATATTTTATTAATATAATGTAATTCTTTTGTTATGGTAAAAATAGATATATTTAATGTATAAGTAAAAGTATATATATATGTTAATATATATAAGAATAGTTGTGTTATGCATTGATGGCATATTGTGTACATTGAACAAATATATTACATAAGTAATTAATATTGAGAATATATGCAATATTTTATGTTGTAGTATTTAGATGCTTGTAGATGAGTTTTGCATGGAGATTTTAAAAGATAAGGTTGAATGCATGGTAAAATTGTTAAGGAAAAGGATATTTTAAGATATTTTATAAATTGCATGTTTTAAATGGACAGTTGAAGAGACATAGATTTTGGATTGAAAATTGAAAAGATCATTGGCAATAATTTTATGTTGTATTAAAAGTTAATTAAGGAGTTGTTTATAATGAAGAGACAATTAATTACCTTAATTTATTTATTTTCTATTTTGGGCAATTATATTAGTGTGAATGGAATATTTATGAGATATGGATTTAGAATATTCAAAAGCAGTGATTCCCTCATGATTGCCTTTTAGATTTATTTTCCTCGTATTTCGCAAAGAGTTATGAGTTTAAATTGTTTGGGATTCTCTATTATGAAAATGGAAAAGGGGTATATGGTTATTTGAGTAAACCCTGTTATTGTGCCTTTGCCTTTGTAAACGTTACCTTTTGCTTGAGTATGGATTTAGGAAATCCAAATATCAGTTTTGATTAATGACTTGAATGCTTTTTGGTATCTATGTCGTCAAGTTGCATTGGGAATATGGGATTAAGTGTTAGTCCAAATTTGTAAGTCTTCCAGAGAATCTTAGAGGAGCTAAGAGGGTTGTCGATTCATTATGTCAACCAGTTGCTTGTCTCTTGGGTAGTGCATGGTGTCTTTTCAATATTTACGCAGTTTCCACGAACGGGGTTGTTTTGTACCTCCTGTGAAAGGAGTGGACTACGTGTTTAGGTTGCCTCCAAAATGTTTGGAGTGTGTTCTATTATTTATTTCCTCCTTGTGATGGAGTGGTTTTGATACCTTGGTTGTATGCACTTGTGATTCCCTTGGTTGATAGATTGTTTGTGTGTTGTCAAATAGAAGAGTGGCTTCCATTAGGGGCCAGAGCCCGGAAGAGGTAGGATTTGGGTAACCTATGGAAGTGAGTTTAATCAAGTGATAACTAAAATTGAAGTGAATATTTGGGGAGTACTACACATTAAAAAGATAAGTTCTAGCTTCACTCATAGTCAAGTGCTAGTTAAGGCTTGGAATGAGTGGAAAGGCTTGAAATGGCATAGTCATCTATCTTGTCAGTACGAGAGGTATTTGATTCTGCATTAGCAAGTATGAGGGCCGAGGATCGGTAGAGGCCACCAGGATCACCAAAGCCTATGAAGATCCGCATAGGGTAACTTATTATGAGCTGTGCGATGACACTCTATCTAGGACAATTGTTGTTGGTATTTATGTCATGTGTATGGTTCTCTGAACATACTTGATCTATTTTATGTCTGGAAGCAATGTGACCTATGTCAGTGATGTGAGATTTGTTCTTGTATTGTACTTATGTTGTACTTTTGTTTGGCTGAGTCAGTATGAGTCTGCCTTTGGTTAGAGGTTGTAGATCGTTGTCCATGTTACGTTGTTACTATCTCCTAGCATGGGGGGTGGGCCTTCGGGTACCACTAGGTTGGGTGGAACATGCACCAAAACCGTTGGGTCCCCATTTATCTTTAGTACTTGGTGGCGAGACTTCCAGTTGGACAGCTTGCGATTCTTGAGTTATTCTTGCATTGTAATATTTCAGATTGTATAAGTTATTTTATCCCTCTTATGTTTATGAGGCGAAATTATGTAATTGTAATCTTATGTACTATTGCCTCATTTTGGGAATGAGTGATGTAACTATTGGATTAAGTAAATGAATATGAAATTGTATCTTGGATGTTTATCTTATTATGTTATGTTGGATGATGCTTATTTCATAAAGTATATAAGATGTTATGGTTTTATGTAAGATGTTTGTGTGGGTTTTAGTTATCCCAATCTTGTAGCCTTAAAGGTTGTTGTTAATTAGTAAGTGAATGTGTATGCTAATTGCACTTTAAAAAATAAAAATGGTTCACTTAAGTTGTTAATTACAACTTCTTTTAGGGTTACTTGGCGGGGCATTACAAATTGTAATCTTTCGGTCATCCACACAACCAACCCAATTTGCATCAGTGTAAGCATTCAAAGTGAAGTCAATATCCTTAGGATACCAAAATCCATAATATAGAGTTACTTTTAGATATCTGAATATCCTCTTCACAACTATAACATGTGTTTCTTTAGGTTCTACTTGAAATTTGGCAACCAAACATACTGCATGCATGATATCCGATCTAGTAGCAATAAGATATAACAATCCACCAATCACAGATCTGTACATTCTCTGATCAATTTTAGGAGAAACATCATCCTTACCCAGTTTGCATCCAATCACCATAGGAGTATAGACCGGTTTGGAATCATCCATTCCAAACTTCTTCAAAAATTCTTTAACATACTTTGATTGTGAAATTAATATTCCCTTATCCGTTTGATTCACTTGGAGTCCAAGAAAGAAATTAAACTCACCAATCATAGATATCTCAAATTATTTTTGCATCTCCTCTGCAAATTTCTTAAACATACCGTGATTTCCTCCAAAGATAATATCATCAACATACACAACCACTATCAAAATTTTGTTTTCTTCAACTTTGAAATAGAGATTACTATCTGTGGAGCATTTGTTGAACATTTTTTGTGTCAAATATTTGTCTAGCCCGACATACCATGATCAAGGAGCCTGTTTAAGTCCATATAGTGCCTTTTTCAACTTACAGACCATGTCCGATTTATCTGATAAGTAAAATCCTTTCGGTTGTTCCATGTACACCTCTTCTTCCAATTCTCCATTCAAGGAATGCAAACTTAACATCCATTTGGTATACTTTGAAATCTTTGTGAGAAGAAAATGCCAAAAACATCCGAATGGCCTCCATTCTTTCCACTAGGGAAAATGTTTCCTCAAATTCTATTCATTCAACTTGTTAATAACATTTTCATACAAGCATTGCTTTGTTTCTTACTACCTCACTATCTTCATTCAAATTATTCCTAAATACCCATTTTGTACCAATTACATTCTTGTTTATAGGTCTAGGAACCAATTCCCATGTCTGATTCTTATCTATCTATTGCAACTCTTCTTTCATTGCTTTAACCCAATTCTCATCTTTGCATGCTTCACACACTGTTTTAGGTTCTATCTTAGAAAGTAGACACAAATTTACCTCGACTTCTACCGCTTTGATTCTTGTCTTTACATCTTCACTTTTATGTCCAATTATCCGTTCTTCCAAATGATTTTTCTGTACATACTTAGGAGTCTTAGGAGCAGGTTCTAGAGTCTCTTCTTCTTTAATATGTTCTTTTTCTTCCTTATCCTCTTGTTGTACTTGTTTGTAGATAGGTTCATCTAGTTCAACTTCACTTATTTCAACTGGTTTGTGCATATCTTCATCAACTTTTACATTTGCACTTTTAACTATCTTTCTCAGTCATTTATTAAAGAATCTATAGGCTTTTTTGTTAGTTGAACATCCAAGGAAAATACCTTCATCACATCTTGCATCAAAATTTCCAAGGTTCTCATCATATCTTTTAATATAACATATGCTTCCAAGCACCTTAAAGTAATTAACATTAGGAATTTTGCCAGTCCACAATTCATAAGGGGTCTTTGTGCTATTACCTCTGATATGAAATCTGTTAAGAATATAAACAACACTGTGGATTGCTTCTCTCCAGTATACATTAGGTACATTTTCCTCTTTCATCATAGTTCTTTCTGCCTCTTGAATAGTTTGGTTCTTCCTCTCTACAACTCCATTCTACTGAGAAGTTTTAGGAGCAAAAAAATGTCTCTTTATACCGTGCTCTTCACAAAATGCATTAAACTCACTAGAAGTTAATTCTCCACCTCGATTAGACCTTAAAAATTTGATTCTCAGGTTCACTTAATTCACTACCCTTGCCTTGAACACTTTGAATCTATCTAGATCTTGATATTTATCCCTAAGAAAAGTAATCCATGTCACTTTGGACTAATCATCAATCAAAAGCATAAAATACCTTTCACCATTAAGAATTCCTATTATTGTGGGTCCACAGAGGTATGTATGAATCAATTCTAGCATTCCAGTAGTTTATTTCTCTTTCCTTTAAAATTGCATCTTGTTTGTTTTCCCAATTGACAACTTCTACAAACAGTATTGGTAGGCTTTGTGATTCTAGGAAAATCCTTGTCAAATTCTCTTGAATTGATCCTAATCAGATTGTCAAAGTTTACATGTCCCATCCTCTGGTTCCATAGCCAACTCTCATTAACCTGAGATACAAAACATTGACCATCACCACTTTTAAGTTGATAGATGTTTCCATACGTTATTTTTCTTGTAGCTACCATAGTTCCAAACCCTTTTATGATCTCACAAGTATTATCTTGGGACACAAGCTTAAATCCTTTGCTATATATTTTTCCAACACTCAAAAGATTATGCCTTAATCCCTTAACATAATAGACATCATCAGTACTGTGTTTTCCATCAAAACTAATTGTTCCTTTTCCAACAATCTTTGCACAAAAATCATCTCCAAACATGACTAATCCTCCATCATAATTTTCAAGTTTAGTGAACTTACTTTTATCTTCGGTCATATGATTTGAACATCCACTGTCAACTACCCAATAGTCTTCATCTTGTCTAACATGAAAGGCAGCAACCAGAGTACCTTCCGTCTCATCCTTATTCTCTAGACCACATTCCCTTGCACATTTTCCTTGGTTAGTAGACACAAAGTTATTTTCCAAGCCTAGAAACAACCATTCATCTTTATCATCCTCAAAATTAAATAGATTCATCATCAGAAATTCCAACATATTCTCTAACATAATATAATTTCTTGAACTTTCTAACCTTTTTGTCTTTATTATCTATGTTCTTATTGTGTATGGTTCTATTTGGACATCTTGAAGCATAGTGACCAATATTTCCACAGCTGAAACATTTAAAAGGTAACATATCTTTGTACTTACCAGTACCTTTCTTCAACTTCCTTGCAAAGTTTGCTTCCAATTCTTTTGAACCTTCACTATCTAGATCATATTCTGTCTTAGTTGCTTTGAAGGCTGTTTCTATTTTCTCCTTTTCTTTTCCAAACTTTCTCATCTCAAATGTATTCAAGGTGCCAAATAGCTATTCTTTAGTGAATTTATTTGGATCATATATTTCCTCAATAGCTGAAAAATAGTCACTATAGTTCTCTGGTAGGGTCATCAAGATATTCTCTATTATATCTTCATCTATCAGAGTACCACCTTGATTTTTGACTTCATGGTGCAGTATCAACCCTCTGAAAGTAGCTTGCAATGTCTTCACCTTCTTCCATTTTCAAGTTGTCATATCCGTGCTTTGCTATTAGCTTCTTTGATAATTTGACTCTCTCATTTCCTTCATAGATATATTTTAATTTTTCCCATACTTCATAAGCAGTGCCTAATGAAATAAATTTTGTCCGCTTAGTCTTAAATAAAAAACTATAGATTGCATACCTTATTTTTTCATTTTCGTCATAGGCATAAATATCATCTGAAGAAGAAGGACCACTTGCCGAATCAACATATTTTGTCTCAACAACTTTCCAAGTCTTGAAACCAAGAGAGATCAAGCAACCTCTCATTTGCACTTTCTAGTCACTATAGTCAGCTCCATCAAACACAAGGATTGACAACTTGTGCGCCATTAGATCTACCTTGAGCAATTAAGCTCTTCTTCAAGGAACCAAAGCTATGATACCAATTTTTGAAATGTACAAGACAACTAAGAGGGGGGGTGAATCAATAATATCTAATCACATTCACTTATGATCTTAATCAATTCCACATTCACTTTAATCTATTATTAAGTATAAACATTAAATTCAAATAATATAAATAAAATACCAGAGACACTAGATTTACGTGGAAAAACCAATGAAGGAAAAATCATGGTGAGGATTAACTCACAATATAATAGTAATGCAAAATCAGATACAAAGGTTCATTGCCAAAGGGCCCAATTCCTAGATAGGACTCACTGTCTGGGTACAAGGCTCACTACCTATAGATAGGACTCACTGTCCAAAGGGAGGCTCACTGCCTACAAATAAAGATAGATATCAAAAAATCCACCACAACAGGTTCCACACATTCACAACCTTAATCAAGGAATTGCAGACACCATCAACTCACTGATTTCAAGAGTCAAGCACATTAAAGTACTGCTACCTTGATTAAATTTCACACACTCTTCTTTTTGCACTTGTTTCACACTTTTCACACTTCTTTCTTGTAATTCATAACAACTTGAATTGTATTTATATCATCTTTGATCTTAGAAACTTTCTCCAAGGTTGACTACATATTCTTTATTTTACAAATTCAAACTAGGTCAGCGACTCAACATTCCCACAATGGATAAAAATGAGAGTGGACAAAATCAATACTTAACCAAGATGTAAAAAAAATTCTTGGATCAATCACACGCTTCCTTAATTGATGCTTATCCTTCATGTAATGTGTAGACACCAGGTCAACCAAACCTAATGAAAACACCAATGAAATTTGAAGTGCGTGCATTCACAACAAGATGATAACATGTGGATTACATAACATGCTTCACCAAACACATGAAAAACTCTTAGATACTCTTAGATACCTTTAGATACATTCGAAACATCTACAAAAATCTTCCTATACAAAATTGTTTCCAACAGTTCAACCAAACCGTACAGACACATGTAGTAGCTCTAGAATAAGCCTTCCAGAGCACCAAACCATGAACACTTCTGCCAGAACACAGATAAAACTATTTTAAAATTTATTCCAATTATGCAAGATCTGGGACAAACCATTAGAGGATTGTAGAGCATAAAAAATCTCTCCCAATCCATAGGCTAACAACTCTACCAGACCAATTCATAAACCGGTGAACAAAACTTTCACTCTTCATCAAACCATAAGCCATAACTCAGGATATATCAACCAAAGATGCTCATAAACAACACTAAATTTTTTCACAAGCATATCAACACAAAAGAAATGAAGAGCACATTACCAGAGCACATTCAAAACACACACACAACTCTATCTTCACTGTTTATTGATTTTCTCAAAAGCACTTGATAAATCATCATATGAACACACGTGCAATACCATAAAGATAGCTCCATGTAATCACAACATATCTATAGTATCTCAACCATACATGTACCACGTGCAATCACATGATTCCTTTCTCTACAATATACTGAACTATGTTGACATCAATGACAACACCACCATACTTACAACAAAATTATGGGTGTAATTATTCATTTGAAGGATTTAAGATATTTGCGTCTATTCGAAGGGCCATCTTTTTGGAATCTTCTTTTGAGTTTGTTGAAAAATGTATTGCAATTTTATTTTGAATAAAGGTATAATATGATTAAAATATATTAAAAGGATGCATTTTTGATCTTATTCAACACCCTAGTGTTAGTAAAAAATAATTATGGGTTGTGTTTATGAGGATACCATGAATATAATATTGTACTTTCCTATTGTCAACACTATTGGAGAAAAACATGCAATAAATTATGGTCTAGTAGGTATCTTGAGATCAACTTGGTTGATAGAATCTAACGGTGAAAATGGATGTTAGAGGATCCAATTGGAGGCTAGAGAATATTTCACTCTCCAATTAGCTATAAGCTTCGAGTTAGGGTAAAATTCTTGAATATAATTTTTGATGGGAGTAGATGATTTTCTTTTCCAATTTTAGTAGTGTGTGTTCTAGTTTTGGTGTTGCAATATGCTATTGTAATTTGTTCAATTTTAGTCTCATTTTTTAAGACTTGATGAGGAGTAGACTTTAGTTATCTAGTAGTGTTATGTTGCATAGAATTTTCACTTATCGATTGATAGGTATAAAAAAAGACTATTATGGTTCTGTAAGACTTCAGATGAATGTACATTGAATAGGGTTTGTAAGTACTGAAATTGTTTACAAAGTTGTCAATATTGTTGGAAATCATGTGAGATGTGCCATACATGAGGTATGCAATTATCATTAAAGTAAGAATAAATGTAGCTAAGTATTCCTATGATGATGCTTATATTGTAGTATATTTATAAATGATTAGATGCTCATATTGTAGTATATTTATAAATGATTAGATGCTTATATTGTATATTTATAGATGATTAGAGGGATATGTATGCCTAAGATAATCTCATCTTCATGTCAGGTCAAACATGCATCTCATATGTGAGACACCCCATACACTTTTTGTTAGTAGGTTTACTTTATTACTAGAAATTTCCTATAAGGTAGTTGTAGTCACTAGTTCTTAGGAAGTTGAGGCTGTTCAAATATGTGGTTGGAAAGTAAATTTACAAGACAAATGGAAAAGATAAAACCTATCCTTGCATAAATATAATATTTTTAATAAGATAAGAAAAATTTATAGGGCACTGTACCCATACACAAAAGGCCCCAAGGGTAGATATTTTAAAGCAAAAATAAGTCCAAGATCACCGGCCATAAACAAACTACTGACAACGAATAGACAACAAAACTACAACATCATAATAACCAAAAATAAAATAAACAATAATACCCTACTTGGGAATATTTTCTCATTCCTCCATGAGGAACTTGCATTTATATATTTTTCAATATGTGTATTTGTAATGGATTTTTCTATCTATACTTTCTTAACATGAAAGAGGAGTTACCCCCAACAATAAAAATAAATATTGCATCAAAATAAATAAAAATTAGAACAATTAATCCTACTCATGCAAACCTCAGATTGAGCTTAATGTGAATATGTGATCATTTTCAAGTTTGGGTGCTTAATTCACTAACATAATAACTAAATTCCCTAGATGATAAAATAATAGAATATAGATCTACATAAATCAATGCTTGATTAAATAATGAATAAGGTTTTATTTATAAAATTTCAAGAGAATAAAATGGAAAAATGAGATTCAATTTTGGATCTCAAGTTTAATCCAAGATTGGGAGAGTTGATGAGGAGGGGTGGCAATCATGGAAGAATTGTATAATACTTTTATTTTTAATTAAAATAATAATTATTGCTCAACTCAAATTGATTGGGGAGATAATAAAGTTTATTGGTGAGTTAACTACCTACATGAAGTAGTTAATCAAGTGCATAAAAGAGTAAGGGCGAGTTGACTATTTGCATGAAATGGATAACTGATTGCATGGGTGAGTAAAGTGGATTAGATTGATGAGTGGGACTAGGAGCATACCTGAGTGAATTGGATAGACTAGATAACTAAATAGGTGAAGTGGATTAAGATAATTTACTAATTAATCAAATAAATTATAGGTACATTAAATATAAATTAATATTAATTAATTTATTAATGGATAATATGTAGATAAAATGGATAAATACAAATAAATAATTATCAAATTATTGAGTAATGTTAGCTCAATTTAATTAAATAATTAAGACTTATTGAATTAAATTATTAGGAGCTAGGGGTACTAGGTGATAAATAGGTAATGAAGTGACGATGGACTATGATGGAATGACTATGGTGAAGGCAATACTATTTTACTGTCTACATCTTCCCCCTCTTTGAGATGATGTTTAATATAATATTTTTTCAAAGAAATAAAAGTAGCTATGAAGAAATGGATTAGAGATGTTCAAAGTAACACTGTTTCAAATAAAATAAAATTAGCTATGAAGAAATGGATTAGATATGAATAAAGTGATGATATGCCTTAGTCATGTGGAGGAAATAATAAAATATTAAATAGTGAGACGATGATTCCCCCTCAAGAGGCGAGTCATGTAAAAGATCCATGAGTGAAAGTTCTCGAAGGAAGAATGATAAGAAGAAAATTAGGTAGAAGAGAAAAAATGATCGAATAAAATGAAGAGATGGATGTGGGTAAAAGAAAGAAGTTGGGTCCACGAAGAGGGTAAGTTTCAGCGAAAAAATCCCATAGGAAATGCGTACACGTTATTAAAAAATGTGTGTTATGATTTGGGTACACACTAAGTTGTGTCATTTGTTTGCACAATGAACAATCAATCAAAACATAAACAAAATATTATATTATCTATGGAATCAAAATAATCACTCCCATTAAAAAACATGACAATAGAAATGAACATATCATAAAGGCTAAAATGAACATATCATTATATACTCTAAAAAATCAGTTGTTAGGCATGTGTTAGATATGATAAACATTCTAATAATTTCACAAGAATTTTAATTAATAATATAGAAAGATATGTATATTAGCAAATGTCTTAATACAAAGTTAAAATATTATAAAGTACAATATTATTATAGTAAAACCTAGTCATGTTAAATTATTTATCTTAATTTACATAACATCTTTGTATTTTTATTAATAGTCAATCAAAATTTACAACTTAAATTGTAAATAGAATTGAAGTACTAAAATTAATAAATATAACATAAAAATATACAATATTTGAAAGCCTAATGATTAAAAAATTTAAATTGTATATCCTATCTTGTTTATTCTCCTCCGTTGTCAGATCTCATAACTTTGATCCTCTTTCCGGATAAATTCTCTACTTGAGCCTTGAACTCTTTGAACTTCTCAAGTACTTCATCAGATTCCTTAGACTTCAAAAAATAAATCCAAGTCTTTCTAAAGTAGTCATCAATGAAAAGAACATAATACCATAAACCACTCAAGGATTCAATAGACATTGGACCACACAAATCAAAATGAATAAGATCTAGAATGCATTTAGATCTACTTTCACTATTATAAAACAAACCTTTAGTATTCTTACCCAATGCACATCCTCAACAGGTACCTTCATGCTCTAATTATATATTAAGGAAATGTTTTTGGGTTTCTTGTATGGTGTGTAAAATATTAATTATATATTTAATGAATATATATTATAAAGTGTATATATATAATTATATAATTTAAAATATAATTATATATGTATATTTTATGTATATATATTGGAATATATATAATTAAATATATTTTTTGTTGAATCAATCTATGAAATTAAAACCCATTAGAGAAAAAGATGTCTAGTTTCCAAATATATATATATATATTTTAAAGATCGGATTATATTTGTTATTTTTTAATTAATTTCTTAGAAAACTAGTCCATAAACTTGAAATAACAACTTTTTTATTTTTTAATAACTTTTTTTGGTTAATTTTCTTGTAAAAAATTATACGACATCAATCTTTAGACAATTCTCTACATAATGAAAAAAAATATACAATTTTTTTTAAAGTTTAGGTCCAATTATGTTGTTCGTACACGTTGATTTTTAAAAACAACAATTAAGGCCAATAAAAAATCAATAAAAAAAATATTCAGAAAAAAATTACAAAAAATATCCTCATCAATCTTCATGTTGTTAGCTATCTTTCCTCAAAAGGAATTAGCAAAATAATTTTATTTGGGTCAAAAAGTGGTGTCCATACACATGCATGGTATGGTAAAAAAAATGACTTTTAAAAAGTGGTTTTTATATATCCCTATCAAAACTTGATTTCTATCATCTGGGTATTTTAATAAATTACATATTTGGAAACTAGATTCAAAATGATAAATTTCATATTAGCGATTTTTGTAAAGATTCATTGTGTAAGTGCCTAAAATTTTCAGTCCAAGTGTGAAAAATTATGAAAAACAACAAAAACACTTACACTTCTTGAGCTTTTTGTGAACCCAACTTCTTGCATCAACCCATATAAGATAAGTGAAAGAAATTAAGTTAATAAATGGAATGAAAAAAATGGATGATGAAACATATTAATTTTTTATTTGGAATGTTATATTATGGTTTTGATTGAGTATTAAGGAAAGGGCTATGACCCTGAGAGTATAAAACAAAACAACATAACCAAAAAGAAAAACTAGCACAAAGTCTAACACAAAAACCTACAACCTAAGGAGGCACACATGCCTAACTAAAAGTAGTAAAACATATCAAAATAAGCCCTCAAGAAAAACAAATCCAGGCACATAGGCCAAAGATAACTAAAACAAAACAAAGAAAGAAAACAATAGGGAGCTAGAGCAGACATCATTCCTTAGGACCATTTATGAGGTCCCAATTCTCCTTCAACATGTTAAGGGAGTCCATCCAATCCTTATTTATCTTGTCCTTGCTACCTTTAGCCTGAACAATACCCTCTTGGTTCTTTCTCCTTTTATTTTTGATTTTAGACCAACCTGAGATAGACCCAAAAACAACTCTTTTCATCATGCAATATGTTATGGAAATAATGCTACTAAGAGAATTTTCCATAACCATAAGCATATCCATTACATTATCATTATCAATCTTAGATTCCATTTTAGAGACACAACCTTGCAAGTCATTTATCTACCCTTTAAGATCTTTGAGAGACTCTATGACATTATAACCCTCTTGCCTAGTTTCCACCCTCTCTTCATCTTTGTCAATATTTTCTACATCCTGGCCTGTATCCATCTCATTTATTTCTTCCACATTTACCTTTTCAGAATTCAACCCCTCCTCACTATTATTTTCTTCTACTTCCTCATTAACCTTATCCTTCTGATCTTCCTTTTCATGCATGCTATCTTCCAAAATTTCCTCCTCATAGTGAGGAAAAAACTCCTCCTCCTCCTTGAAGACAAGATTTTTAAAATTTTGTTTATTAAATTTGGTTTGATACCCAACACAGGCCAAACAAGCAAACCTATGCTTTCCCAATTGAATAGGACTAGAAGACCCTCCAATTTTATCATTCTTATGAACAAGTTTGAAATCATCCACAATTTCAATCGTTTCTCCTTTTGACCCTTGACTCATATTGGTCTCCAACTTCCTCTTTTTGTGGACATGAAGGTTTGAAGAGGGTTTTCTCTTTTCTAGGGTAACTTTCAACAACTCTTGTTCAAAGGAAGCAATCAGGGCTTCAAATTTTTTCATAAAACCCTTTTTAGGTTTTGATGTAGACCCAAGAGAGTTTGTTGGAGACCGATGGGATTTATTTTCAATTAACTTAATCTCTAGTGGTTTGACAACAAAGGTAGGGCAAGATTGCGGGGTGGATGAGAGAACATACTTATAGAGGGTTAAAATGAGGCCCTGATGAAGGGGAGGAGAATCCCCCTTATCAATGCAATGATGAAGGGAATACAATAGAAAAAAAGGAATATTTATCCTCTCCATATGGCTAATATGGTTGAGAATTGGGAAATGATACCCATGCACTATTTTAAATCTTCCTTCTAAAGTAAAGTATCTCATAACATGAAGACTTAACAAACCAAAAGGAGCAGGTAGATTCTCTTTGTTAAATCGATTTTGAAATATTTATAGTTTATCACTTTCTTCAAAGAAATAACCAATAAATCTCTGCTAATTTCCATTAGTAATATTCACTACCTTAATACCTTTGCAGTTTAGCCCTATTGCAGCCCCAATGAGTTGGGGAGTCACCAAGAATTGAAGACTACCAATGGTGACCTGAACATTCTTCCATGAATTGCATAAATTAGAGGTAAGAACATCATTATAGCCTTGCATTGCAAAAAAGAAAGGGGTAAGTTCAACCTCAAATATTCTCCACAACTCCACATTCTAGTGCAGCAAAATGCATGATAATGACTATGAGTGTTTCCTTAGACCAACCATGGTACTCCAACCAATCTTCTGAAAAAATAACTTATTCTCCAATAACCTAGTCACCATAATACACTTGGGGAGAATGGTTTGAAACTGAGTCTGCAATGTTTACTATTGAAAGAAACCTTACAATTTAAACTAGTAAAATCATATTTCCTTCTATGAGTTAGGCGAGTAATAATTGTCGTAGGAGAAATATGGGTTAGTTTCAAAAAGAATGAATTAAGCCATTAATATATAAAACACTAAAAACCCATCAAATATTAGTCATATAAGCCTACATACTCAATGAAATTAGCAAACAATGTCATAAAAGATTCAATTAAAAGAATGACAACACATAATTCAAAACAATTGAAACAAGAAAGACATGCAAACCTTCAATCCCATTCAGGGATTATGCTCTAAATGAATGTGGATTTCTCTATTAAGCATAAACCATGTTGTAAAATCTCAAGATTGATGAATGCGACTCACAATTGATGCTCAATTTCCTCAAAACAATGAAAATGCTTAAGCTCATGAAAATTGTGAATGATTTTGATAAGGAAATGATTTGTTTTATAGATTTGAAAATATTTGATCAATGGTGGAGATTGAATCTCAAGATTAATGGATGAGAGGAAATCAAGGAGATCAAGAGATGAAATTGAATGAGAGCCCAAAATATCCGTATTTTTATGTAAAATTGATTAAAGACATTTTGGAGGGAAAATATCTATTCAAATTTGAATTATGAAATATCCTTTTTGGAGGGAATATGCCATTTAGATATTTTAGAGGGAAAATATATTTTGAAAAGGGAATATTCTCTTTTGAAAAAAGAATATTCTTTGTACAAGGGGAAAAATTAGGGAATTAAATAATAATGAAAAATATTTAATTGTGAGAATTAGAGGAAAATTAGGTTTTTTAATTGAATAATTTAAAACTATTTAATCAAGTGGGATGAAAGAAAATTAGATTTAATTAAATCATAAAAATTATTTAACCATGGTGGAAGGGAGAATATTGAATTTAATTTAATAATTCTAAATTATTTAATTAGGGAAAATTAGAAAGAAATGATGAAAAATGTTGAATTAATCTAATATTCTTAACTATTCAATTAATGAAGGAAAAAGATAAATTCAATCAAATAATTGGAAATTATTTAATTAAAATGAGGTAATTGGTGATAATGAGGAAAATGATGTTAGAAGGAGAAATCGAGATGTGTGATACGTTCAGACAATTTTAGGTGTCTACATTGTGTCCCTCTTTGAGACAATGTACCTGTTACGTTGTTTTAAAGACCTGATGTTGCTTGAAAAAAATTAAAAAAATTAACTCGATGCCCCATTGTGCCCCAGCAAATGAAGGAAGGATGGTAAGCTACCCCCCTCAAGAGATCGATTGAATTTTTTTTTTTTAGGTTGAGATCTTGATAGGATGACGAGACTAGTTCTACTAAAAAGAGGACAAAAAATATGTCCTAGAAATCCGAAAAAATTGATTAGGATGGATAATTGAGTTTGAAAAAACATGCTAATAGGGTGGCCAAGGGAAAAAAACCTAGGTTTTAGCTGTCATATATATGCATTTGGGTTCAATTTATCCTCATTTGTACACTTTATAGATTTATAGAGCTTTAAGTCCTCAAATTTCACACACACCTTCTCGAGATGGCCTTCGTTCCTCATGCCCCACACTATGTAGACTGAGTGCAAGAGTTCCAATGGTCCATGAGAGTAGGCCCCACAATATGTATCCAGTTATTTCACTTTTTCATGTAGTTTTAGGCATTCAAATTGATAGATAAAGTTAGGGAAACAAACATGTCGATCCATAGATCAATGCCTTTGTAACCTAACATGCCACATTTTCAATTATAGAACACTTTTTTCATATCTTGGCTCATTCAGGATATTGTATTGCTATTGTGATACCTTGTTGTGGTTGTATAGTCATAAAGTGATGTGTTTAAAAATATGTTTATGGCTAAAAGTGGGAGAATGCCATGCTTGAAAATGCGGCTGCATTTGAATGTCATACATTGACACATTTGCATAAAGTGACACGTGTTTTTGCTTAGCAAATAGGTTTTTTTAATCAAAACTGATAAATTGATGTCGTGGGTTCTATGCTTGTAGGAGGTTCTACATCCCATTTACTTCTGAGAGTAGAGATCTTAGATTTTGGATTGGATGGCCCTCTTGGGTGAGACTGAGATAGAGTTTTAATCATTGATCAGTCTCTTCTACTTTGTGTAAATGCTTGAAATCCAAACACATAGAGCCATAATGACTACACACATAGAGCGATGGTGCTTGGAGACAATGACATTCCACCTTTCCACTAGAGAGTGTAATGTCACCCTAAAGGATGTTTGACAAATACTAAGGTACATATCGAGGGTGTATGTGTTGTTTATGATATGGATAGAGGTGTTGAGTCTCTAGAGAGACTACTTGGTGATGACAACCTGAAGATTGAGGATGGGTAAACTGGCATGTGACCCTATATCAGAGCAATTGGTGACATAATATTGGTTCTAGCAAGATTGATCATGGGTCAGATTCTGCCTGAACGATGTTCCAGAGGATTTTCTATTGGATGGGGATTTTTTATTGAGGGAATGATTGAGGATGGGACTACATTTGCATGAAGACCTTGCATCCTTACACACTTGTATCATGACATGCACCAAGTGGCATACCAAGTGGCCACTAGTCTATCCATAAGTCATATTGCTCCACGTTTGGGCATGTGAGCACATAGTTGTCACTTAGCCTATTGGAGAGTCCTGAAGAGTAGCAAGAGATCCATTTATTTACATCTATGCCTCTATATTGACACATAAGCAAATGGGATATTTTCACTTTTGGAGAGGTGTGTTCGACGATATGGATCAGTTCACTTGGAGACTATGGCTACAATGTGAGGTCTAGAAAAATCCTTTCATCTAGCAAATTGTCACCATACATGCTAGATAATTGGGCGCACTCCTCACATCCTTGAGAGGTATTTACCAATTCAATTTCATAGAAATTTCAAAGAGAGGCAAGATGTACCTATCAATGATTATCACATAGTCTAAGCTCACACAGTGTAGGAGATCCATGTGGACGATATTGTAGTCCCATAGGTTGCATTGATAGAGTTCAAGAATATGGCTTCCTTGGCATGGGGATGGGTATGTGGAATCAAGGATGCAGGTACCACATAGTACTATGATGCATTGTGTGTCCAAAGGAGACCCTTGATGTTTACTCATATTGATGGTGTGATTGGAGCCATAGGGTTTCAAAGGAGGAGAGATGTAGATCCTGGGTGTGCTTGACATATGAGAGAGAGAATAGGTAGAGGAGCTTGAGGAGATGATCAGTAGTAGGTGGAAGAACAAGATACACTTGAAAAAGATGACCCACAACAAGATGATGTGCCATAGGTAGCCCCACAGTAGTAGGAGGGTAGAGGAGATTACCAGGATCAAGATGTTTGATTGGCATTAGAATTGTTAGAGAGAGACTAGAACCACAAAGAGAAAGATAAATATAAGACCAAGTGGGATGGCCTAGAGGCTCAACTGATCTAGAGGACCATTGAGAAGGATCATGTCCTTGTAGACAATGATCAATAAATTATTGAGAGAGATTAGCGCATGACTAAGTGGGATTTTGGGATCACCCACCACTAGCAGATGAAGGTGTAGGTAGCTTAGCTCATAGTTGAGAGAGATACAAAGCGGTCTAAGAATCATTTAGAGATCAAGTAGGGATCTATTATTAGTATAAATAATCATATGCAGGAGATGTGATCTATCATTTAGGAGGATACTTACTACCACACCTTGTACTGGGTGGTTGTACCTAGAGAGCATATATACATGAGATTTTCTATGAGGAGCAATATGGTTGGAGGATCTAGAGAATTTGATGGTGGATCAGTAGGATGACCTTCTTAGTAGATACAAGGACAAAAATAGCCAGAAGGGTCCCAAAGGTAGTTCGAGTAATAGTGGTAGGTTATGAGCCCACTAGCTCCTTATCCTCTTCCCGATAGAGAAGAGCGTGGGAGCTCTGGATAAACTGATGTATAGATGGTTTTTTGATGTACCAATTATTGATGTAGAAATTATTTATTGGCTTTTGAGAGCCTTGTGTACACATATTTTTTCAATGTACATTATCATACTACACATTTGATTTATGTATCAAATGTTTTGTATCATGAATTTTTCATTTTTGATGATATATGCAATGAGATGATCCTTTTTGATGCAATTATGATATGGTGTTATGAGATGCCTTAATCTATGATTTATATGGTATATGGATGCTTTGTTGTATGGATGTATGCTCATGATGATTAGGATGGATTATGATGATGATGTATCATTATACATGTTACTAATGATATGTGGATGTAGGGTGTATGATATGATATGCTAATATATGGTCATGATTATTATTTTTTATTTTGATATAACATATGATGATCATCCATGATGGATGGTATGATATGCTATTGATATTTTGTGTATACATGATATGTTGGTGATTTTTCCAGCAGAACCTAACAATTCTCTAAAAAGTTGCCAACTCTTATAATGAAGAAGCTGCAAGGTTAGTGGCCAACACAACGTGCCTAGGATTTTTTCATCCTTACTCCTTCACATTTGGCTCTGTTAAATCGGGGAGGGTAATCCCAAATATGTCTTCATGAAATGTATCCAATTAATTACATATTTATACATATATTGATTCCTAGTTAAATGCAAATAAAACCCACCCCACTGAAGATTTGGCATATCCTTTAAGTGAGTGACTACTTTCTTGCTACGAATCAAAGATACTTCCATCCCACATAATTATTTAAAAAAATGATTTTAAATGAGTATTGTTCTTATTTTAAGTTCATGGTTAGGTATGCTATTTACTCATTCTTCATGAAAGATTTTCTAATAAATAGACTAGAGTCTCATCTATTAGGCAACAAAGTCAAATATGTAAGAATCTGTAATACATGAACTACTCATTTTAGAGATAGGTGAACTATCTTCATATTGCTTTGCATATTATGAAAATTCAAAATTCTTAAAATAAACACTCACTCCTTACCAATCCTAAGAAATTTCTTACAAAAGTCTATACCCTCTTCAAGAATTTTAATCAACTCTTTGAGTTAAAGCTGAGAACAAAATCATACATTCAAATGGAACCATTTGAATGATAAATGATAACACCATTAGCATTTTAATTCATAACTCATGAGAAATATACATAGGAGAGTATTTGTTTCTAGACAAAGATTTGTTTCTATATCAGTAGCTTATATAAAACTGATTTAAGATTGTTTCATAGAAAACTTCATACCCAAGACAATCTCCTAGCCTATTAATCCATATTCTATTCAAAATTCCTTTTCTAGATTAGCATTCACCCTAAGACCTTATTGAGACTTAAAAGTCTGACCCCTGTAATGAGCCTAGGAATCCCTTTTATAGAATAAGGGAGCAACAAGCATCAGGCGCAATAACATTTACATTTCATTTCATTTCAAGATCATTTGCACCATAATTTGAGACGTTCAAAGTTAGTTACATGCAATAATTATGGAAAATGGAAGAGTAAAATACCACATTCCACATCCCCTTCATGTAAACATGCCAGCTCCTCAAAAGGAAGAGTCGATTATAGCACAACATCAAATCGCCATTCCTGTCGACCAAAGAAGATTCTCCACTCGCAACCCCAACAAAATCCTACATACAACCCAAAGCTAGGAAGTCTGACACCTCTCCTATACACCAGCCCAAAAATTTTCCATATCAGCTCTAGAAACAAGAAATCAATGAATTTTGAATAGGAAAATCTTGACAAAAGGGCCATGGTTTCATAAAAAAAAAAATGGGGCAAGGTCATCACTCTGAGTCATCAGCCTCAAAGGATACTAGCCCACGCCTTTCTAGTGGTGGAATAGGAGGAAACATCACCACCACCTCATTGAAATCATCAAATGGTACTCGGGAGAGGAGATAATAATCACCCTCTGAGTTAGTGTCACCCTCATTGTCTGGAGGGATATCAAAAAACTCACCAAAAGAATTAAGTCCTCCTTGATAAGCCTTATGATACTTGCACCTTTTCTTTGTCTTATTTTCATACTGTAACAGCTCTTTCCTTTTGAACTTGACTAATTCTTCTAAAACAATTCGGTTCCTCAGGCAGTAGTTACTCCTAACACCATACTTCTTAAATTTTCTGTGTCCCCTTCTATCCTTTGGTGTATCAGGAGCTCCCTATGTATCAACCTCACCTCTGGGGAATTCTTCTCATACTCAAGAAAACTCAATCCCCTAGACCCCCTGATTGGCCTAACAAACTCTCTTGATTTACTCATCCTTCCAATGACGAGAACCACAAGACAACTACTAATTTTTCTCTCAAACTCAAACTCAATGCAATTTCTGAATGAGAAATATGGATATCCATCCTTCTTATAATGAGCCATGCAAGTGTGCCAATCATTAATTCTTCAAAGAAATCTTGTGCATGCGAGCTGACAATAGTCTGACTTGATCCTTTTAATCTTAACTATCGATCATGTTTTAAGAGGTTTATCAATGAGTAGCTTACAATGCAACCACTGACAATTAAGATTTAATTGTTCTTTTAATGCTCCTTTAAACAGAAAAGCTCGGAGTAGGTAAAAATCTACTTTGTACATAGCATCAATTAAAAATATTCTTACTATAATTACCCGCTTACCCGTAGGAATTATTTCACTTGTATTTATTCTTATCAAAATAGCAGGGATTGATCTTGATTTGATCACAAAATATTGGTTCATACATTTCCATGCATTGTTTTTACCTTTTCCACATGTATCATCAACTATTAGGACCAACAATCAAAATCTCAAGCATATGCCTTAAAGAACAAGGTTGAAAATAGTGTAGTTCAGAAATAGTATCTTCTCAACAAAATTTGGAAGTATTACAATTTTATTTGAGCCCACCAGAGCCTTTTAGAAAGTCCACATGGCATCTTCCTGCTTGCTCATTAGAAGATACATGACATGGGTGGGGCCTTCACATGATGGCGGTGAGTAGTCAGGATTGAGCCACATCACCAACAATTGACCATCGAATTCATCCCTTACGAAACAAACCTTCATCCTCAAAGCTTAGCGAGTCCCATAAAAATGAAAGGTGTCACATTGCCTGCTAACCCGTGTGACCATCTTTCCTTACTACCGTAGACGGATGTGAGCATGAGGAACAACCCTGATGAGAATACATGTCATGAAGTTTACCATTGATTTTCCCTAAGACAACATCCATTTCCATGTGGAAATAATGGTCTCATCATCAAGTATTACCACGTGGTCATCGCCGGCTAGTCCGTGTCTTTAAAATAATATGAAATAAATCAAGATGGGTGCACAAGGAGTGGTAGAGATATGGTCGTCTTCAATTTCTCAGCTGTTGATCTTCTTTGAAAAGCATCAGTCGTCTTCACCAAGGAGACTGGGCCCACCAACATACCAAACACATGGTCAAAGCCCGCCAACCCGTGTGAATAAAATAAGAAGAAATAAACCCGTGCGGGAACAGGAGGAACGGTCGAGATTAATTCCCCCGATCAGGCGGCTAACATGAAGCTTTATTTATGGATATGTTGCAGCTGCTGTGAATTCCTCTTTTTGATTGGAGATCTTTGTATATTTGAAATGTTCTTTACATCTTCATCAGGTTCATTTGATAGAGTCACCACCTCTCTTCATAGAGGACTAAACATCAAGCAATATGTAGCTCTTTAAAAAAGAGACTCTTTTTGAGTGTTCTCCCACAACAAAGTCACACATTCATTCCTTGAAATTTACTGCAACACAACTACTTTTGGATCTAACAAAAAAAATTCTCAATATCTGAACTAGATGTTCAAATTCACCAAATTCTCGATTCTATGATATTACAGTCTGCAACTAGAGATTCAAAGTTTTTTCCTAGTAGATTCGCCATTTTTGTTGGTGATTTTTCTAGCAGAACCCAACAATTCTCTATAAAGTTGCTAGCTCTTATAATGAAGAAATTGCAAGGTCAGTGGCCAACACAATGAGCCTAGGATTTTGTAATCCTTACTCCTTCACTTATGGCTCTATTAAAATGGGGAGGTTAATCCCATATATGCATAGTTTCCGTGAGATTGGTACTGGTATGGGTACAAGTACGACATTTTTTTTAAAATAGGAGATGGGGGTACTTGGAGACACCATTTTTTTTTAATATACAAATTAATAATATATAGAAAAACTGAAAATATAATGACATTGAACTTTCAAAACAATAGCACTAGAAGCCTTCTTCATGACCCATTTCTGACATGTCTTTAGATTTTTCTATACTTTGATCATGTGTACAAATGTTAAGAGTATGTGACTCTTGTTCCTTGGTAGTGATATCAAGAGTATGAGACTCTTGTTTTGAATGAAGATCATCTACGAGTCCATTCAAAGAAAGCATCTCATGGGTAGATGGAGGGGTATGTGTCATGTGGATGTGATCATCTCGTATAGATAGGAGAGTGTCCATTATATCATTGAAGTAGCTTGGAGATACAAATTCTTGATCTCTAATGATTTTAGAATTGCTTTCGACATGCTTTGGATCTAGTTCTTGACATGTGTTAATTTCAAAGAATGGATTTATTTCTTGGATACCTTCATTAGGCATAGGAATTTTCTCAAATGTCATGAGGTCAAAGGATTCCCATATGTTTTGGAAAGGATCATTGCTAGACCTTGGTGAAAGATGTTGATCATGCTTTGGAGTAAATTCTTGAGATATGTCCTCTAACTCATTAGCTAATATAGAGACATTTTCAACATGATCATTGGTCGAAGGATCTTGATCATCATTTTCAACGATTGTGGTGAGAATCTGTTGCAATATTTTTTGAGGGATTAATTCCTACGTTTGCTGCTGATCCAACAACGCTTTTTGTTGGTCATGTTGTTGTTGTTCCAACAAAGCTTGTTGTTGTGCTTGAAAATCCTGCAACGCTTGTTGGTATTGCAGTTGTGCTCGGTATTGTGCTTGTGCCTGTTGAGCCTGGTGCTGGGCTTGAGCTTGAGATTGTGTTTGTTGGGATACTTGAGCTACTTGTGCAACTTGTTTGTTTCAGAGCACCTTTTGATGAGCAGCTTGCAACATGATGGAGAATGAATTTGTCATGTTGTGTTTTGGCGGTGGTGGCGGTGGATTGGGAATGGTGTTGATTGTTGGGGTTTCTTGAATGGTTGCCATCTATTGTTACAATATTGATGGAAAAATGAGAGGATTTGATATGATGCTTTGGTTTATGATTGGAGTGTTGCTTGGATTCGGTTGATTGACGGCTGGTAAAGGGAGAAGGATCATGCCTTGATTGTTTGGTTGATAGATTTGTAAGTTTTGAATTTGATTGAAATCTAACAAAGGGAAAAATGTTCCAAAATTTAGATTGGTAAAACTCACATTTGTTGTACCATTGAGGTTTGTAGGAGATAATGATCCCATGTATGGATTGTACAAATGCAAGTTTTAAAAATCAATTGGCATTGTAAGGCTTGGATAGTCTGGTTGACTTGGATTACTCATGATAGATGAATCGAGTTTATATTCCATGTTCTTCTTGTGTTTTGACCTTGTTGACATCCAAAGGGTTTAGGACCAATTATGAGATGAAGGATGAAAGGGGTGAATGATATGGGTGTTTTAACTTTTAGGAACTTTGGATCAATGCTAAACTTTAGGACTTGGTTTGATTTGATTTTGATTGATGATAGTTTGACTAAGTGTGTTAAGTCAAAACAAGATGCTTATGCACTTGTAAACTCTAGGAATTTGTGTTATCCTAGAGAAAATGTGTACACGATGATAATTTGGCTAGGTGTGTTAAGCCAAACAATGTGATGTTGATTTTTCCTAAAAGTCTAGCATAAGTGATGTTGTCAAAGTTCCCAAGAATTTTTGGTGAGATGGGATTTTATTGATGTTTGGATGGGGTGAAGTGTTTGATTTGATCCTAGATGACCCTACGAGGACCTGTTTACTAGACCAATATATTGAAGAACATGCTTTTCCCTAAAAGTATTTCAAACCAAAAGATCAATGTTTGTATGGAAACCAAATGAATCAAAAGGGACCAAACACATGTGTGGTTCAATTGTCTGTTATCTTGCTTAGGTTCGGTTCTTTTTACCACAAAAATTTCTTGATTATTCTTTTCAAATTAAATGTCCAATATCCTATTTTTCTTTCATCCCACAAAGTGCATTATGTGGAAATCAAGGAAATCAAGGAAATCAAGGAAAAGGTTTCCTAGTGTTTAACCTTGGTGAAAAAAAATGATGATAAAATCCAAGCACTTGGATTCGTCAAAGGATATTTGTTTCCTCCAAGGGGTTTGAAATTTGGATCTCTTTGTGGATGTTTTTTTTTCAATGTTTTAGAACCAAGAAAAGTGTCTCAATAACATGCACAAACCTAGGCTGAAAAGATAGTATTTGTTGGGTTCCCACTTGGACGAATCCAGCTACGCATATTTTGTGCAGATGATAAGATGCTTGACCACACAGGATCCCCCTTACAGTGCACTCACTTCTCGGGTCAATCAAGCATTAGTACCCATGAATCTCCCATGGCATACTTTTTATCTCTACAACAGAACTGCATGTATAACATGAGGCGGCTTCAAAGGACACGACCTTTTGCACCAACAAATAGACAGGATTTGGCCTTTTCTAAACAAGAGGTTTTAATTCGGACATTTTTTCATGGGGGACTATCCATGCGGCGATAGACCATTGCTACCCTTCTCTTTGGAATAATCCTTGTGATTCTTGAACTTTCCTCAAGAATCCACACTTATATACCGGTTGGAAGTCGCTTGGCTTTAGCATGTTCCTGGTTGAGTCATTCCCTTGGGTGATTAATTTTTCCCACAAGGCAGACCCTCTAAGATAAACAATAGAAAACTAGCATATCCCATAGTTCAATCAACCTTTTTTGAAAAACAAAGGGAGAACACTCGCAATATACCGTGCTCACACTCGCATGTTTGGTTCAATTTTAACTCCAAAAATGAAATGTGGAGGCAATTATTTTATTCAACTTAAGATCACCAAAAGAACTTTTGATTCTCAAGATCGCCGTGAGGTGCGAGAGAAGCGCATACGCCCCTTTAATGATATTAACTTGAATAAATAATTACAAAACAAAATAGCACTTGTTCATTTTAATTCCACAAAGCAAAATGAATTCTTTTTAGAGCACCAAATTTAAATGTGGAAGTTGCCTTGTTCAATTTTTAAAACTTAAACCAAATCTAGTAGATTGTTTCTAAGATTCTTTTTAAGTCCTTTTGTAAACTTATGAAAAATAAATTTGTGTTGTTCTTTTTAATGCCCAAAAGAAAAATTAGTGTTTTCTAAGGCATGAAAGGTAACAAATCCTTAGAAAGGGATTATAAGTTCTCCCAAAGTGTTTAAAAACACTTGTTACAATCATGTGAGATTTTTTTTTTCTTTCATTTGCATGCTCCATGATCCTTTAAAAACCTACAATACAAGCTCCAATTTTTAGATGAAATCAAGAAACAAGAAGATATGAGGGTTAGATAAATGATTGAGCATATAAACCCTAAAATCTAGATCAAGTTTTATGGTGTTTTGATATAAGGTGAAAGTTTGAAAAATTTAACTCTATTAAAGTTGATAAACACCTACACCATTGGATAGCTTATGAAATTCTACCCCATTTAAAAAAAAAACCTTTGAAAAAGACCAAAAAATGACCAAGATACGACCATTTTAAGTTTGGGTAAAAAAACAAGAAATCAAAGGCGACGCTGTTTGGAGCAGCGCTGTTTGCAAATGCGATGCTGTTTGAGTTTCAAGTGGTGCTCTGGTGAAGTTAGCGGCTCTGTTTGGAAAAATAGAGACTGAAAATGTGGTGCAATTCCTTCCACCGGCTCTATTTGACTTCCAACGACGCTGTTTGACCTGGAAAGACAAACATATAAAAAATAATGAAATTTAACCAAAAAAACATGTTAATTTCTTTAAATCTGCCCTCCTTCTAGTGCCAAAATGTGAACCCTAATTTCAAACCTACACATAAGAAAAAAATAAATATAAAATTAGATCAATATGCAAGGTTAAAACAAGGATTCCTCATGAAATCCATCTACAATGCTCAAAATAGGAAAATAAAGAAAATATGAACAAAGAAAGCAATGAAATCCTAATTAAGCATGCAAAATCTTGATCCCATGGGGGAGTTGGTGCCAATTGGTATGTCGAAATCAGCCCTTTCCCAACTCCTTTGTAAGCTTTGATGATTTGATCCGCTTGATGGTTGAATTCCTGCATAACCTAGCTAAGAAATTGATAAAAATAGATGAAAATGGCTATGCTTGAAGATGGATTTGAGTATAATAAGTTTACTCAAATTGCGGATGATTTAATATGAGGAAGAGTATCTCATTTATAGATTTCAAATTGGAAGAATGAATTAAATTGAGCAATGTGGGATCATTCAACATCCAATGGCCAAGTGCCACTTGTCAAGATGTGAATGGTTGAAGGTTGAGCACATTTTGATCAATGTGCAAGTTTGAATTTTGAATTTGATGAAGTGACATGTTTAGGGGGGATGAAAGAAATGTTGTTAATGTCACTTGGCTCAATGCAAAGGACATGTAAGAGGTCTTAAATGCCTTCTTGGAAGGACTAAGTCCATTTGAATTTGAATTCAAATTTGAGGGAATATTCCTTTTTTATGCCATATTGAAAGAAAATAGAGATTTAATAAATCAAAGTAATTGATTTATTGTGCAAGTTGCATTCTCTAGAGGATGTGACATAGATTAGGATTAAATTAATCAAATATTAATTAATTTAATGAAGAATTAGGAGATGTGACAATTTAGACTTAAATTTATGAATTGATTTAAATCAAATTAAGAGGAAGGGTTTAATTAAATGATTTTGATTTATTTAACTAAAGGGGATAATGTTAGATTAAATCAAGTAATGTTTAATTTATTCAATTTAATAAGAATAATTTAGGGATTTAATCAAATAAAATGAATTATTTAATTTTAAAGAGTTTTACAGAATTAATTAAATAAAATTGATTTATTTAATTAACAAGAGATGATGATTTGATTAGATAAAGTTGATCTATTTAATTAAGAGATGAAGAGCGATGAATTTAATCAAATATAGATTATTCGATTGAATGACTAGCAAAGGAGATGATTCAAGATGAAATAGTGTTAGTAAATCAGGATCCAGTGTGCTTGATCGAAATTGTACATTTTTTCATGTCTACACATATATCTTTTTTATTGCATCCCAAAACCCATTCATTACCTCTCTATCCTCATATGGAGCCCTCTTATTGGTCTCTTGTATATTATGCCATTTAGGATTTAAGGTATAAGCAACACAATGAAGAGGTGTGTTAAGTTTGTTCCATCTTCCATGTAAATTTTCTTCTATCAAAGTATAGTGAAGGATCTTTTGCATCCGTTATGTTCTTTATTCTTTCACACATGGAATCTATTTGTTCATAAATTTCCCCCAAACATGGCTTGTTTGAATTTGCAAATTTGATCACCTCACATATGGGCTAAAAAAATTCCACAACAAATCTAACATCAACCCAAAAACGGTCATCAAGGATCATACGTCTCACCTCAATTCCATCATTTGATGTTGATTGCCTCCAAGTTGCGCATGCATCACTAACAACCGTGGAACACAAAGCACCTTTCACTTCACATAGACGGTGAAGAAGAATAAAATAAGAAGCAAACCTTGTATCACCTGGTTTGAGAAGCCTCACCTTGGAAAATCTTTGATAAATAGCTTGTGTTTGGTGATGGTTACATATGAACATATGAATTTTTCTGCCCTTTTCTATGAGAGCTAAAACCCACTCAAACTTGCCAATATCTTTGAGTGCATTATTCAACGAATGCACACAACATAGTGTCCAATATATATGTTTGTATTTCTTTTGCACCAACATGCTTGTTGCTTTACAAACAGGGGCAACATCTGTAACAATTTGGAAAACATGTGGTGCCCCTATCTCCTCAATATTGTCACATGACTGGTTAAAAAGACACTCTGCATTTTTTTATTGCCTTGAAAAATCTAATGCCTTCAAAAAATAAGGCCCTTTGCTGCCTGTTAACATGATATTAAGTAGTGGATGGTTTCTAGTATTCGTCCACCCATCTGTCATAATGCTACATCTTTTTGAAGCCCACACTCTTTTCAATGGTGCAGTTTGTTGCTCTAATAATTTTTTTTCTTTATCAATTAGAGTAGTGTGAAGCTTTTCATACATAGGTGGTTTATATCCAGCTGGTGCATTGCTGATTGCTTGGACCATATTTGTATAGAAAGGTGATCAAGCAACATTAAATGGTATTCCATTGGCATGAAAGAAGTGTGCAATTGTTGCATCAACTGCTTCTCAACCTTGCACATCAAATAATCTGCCAATGGGGTTTGAGCTACAATGTGTGTCCTCTTGTGAGAACTTTCTGCTGCTACATCTCTTGAAGACACATTCACCTCTACCTCTCTATTGATATTCTGATTTTGATTTGTAGCAGTTGCCCATGTTGTTGAAGCGTGAGAGCTCATATTAGAAACTTTACTGTCAACCCTTTCTTGATCCTTCACAACCTCATATCGATCCACCTCATTTATACAAGGATCAACACCTTTTCTAGGTATGTGAAGGAAATGAGCCCCCACCCTCGTGTAAGTACCTTGCCATGACATTGGGCATAATTTACATGAGATCGTGGTTGTTCCACCTGAACCCTTCGGCCCCTTAACATGATCAACATACTTCCATTAAGGATACAAACCTTGTTTGTTTCCCTCACTCAACATGCTTGATTCAAAATTTCAATGATATTCAAATTCTACACAAAAACAAAAAAAACAAAAAGACATCATGATTAGAGTTTAGACACAAAAATAATAGAAAGAAAAATTTAAAAAATTCACAATGCACACAACATAGTGCACACTCAATTGGAAATTTATTGGGACTTGGCTATTGGCATATTGCACATTATTAATTTAATTATAGTGCAACTGTGAAATTTTTCAATCATTAATATCCAAATGGAAGATTGTTTAAAGTTTATTGTAAAAAAATTATTGTGAAATTTTTCTATTGGCATATTCCAGATTGTTTAAACTTTTAAAAATTTAAGTTTACTATTTTATAATTTTATTTAGCTACACAAGTAATCTCCACAAGAGCATCACCCTTGTTTAAAATCATGGAATCTATAGATTCCATGATTTTAAACAGGGGCGATGCTCTTGTGGAGATTATTGGTGCAGCTAAATAAAATAATCTGAAAGTAGGGCTTGCATTGATATATAAAAACCGAGATTACTGGTGTGGTGTTGGGTGTACGAGGTTCCTAGGAAAAAATGAAAATTAAGAAAAATTTAAAACAAGCAAATAAGAGGAAAAAAATAAAAAATTGACTTACCAAAGCCTAGTTGCTCTCTTCTCCAGCCGCACGATTAAACAATGAGGCCCGAGACTTCAAAAAAATCACATTTTTGACATATTTGTGCGTTATTTTCCATGTTTGACCCTTTGACTGGTGGGAGACTTCGCGAGAGACGGTGAGAGACGTCATTTTTTTTTGGAGACTTGGGAGATGACCGAAAAGTCTCTTGGATGGAATGAGGCATTTGTGGAGATCGATACAGTACCAGAGATGCGTCTTCATCTCCGAGATGCATCTCAAGGGGTAGGAGATGTGTCTCTCGGCTACTATGATCTTCATGAAATGTATCCAATTAATTACATATTTATACACAGATTGATTCCTAGTTAAATACAAATAAAACCCACCCCAGTAAAGATTTGGCATATCCTTTAAGTGAGTGACTACTTACTTGCTACAAATCATGCCTGCAATATGCTATAAATCTAGTTATATACTATCTGAGAACAAAAAATGTTGGTTCTATAGATTCTATAAACCTAGTTATATACTATCTGAGAATGCATGGTTTAAAAAATAACCAACAGATTCTATAAACCTAGTTATATGCTATTTGAGAACACAAAATGGAGATAACTTCTGCAATATTTTTTATTGATTTCCTCAAACTAATTGATAGTGTTATAAAAATTTGTACATTCATTTATTGTAAATAAAACTCCAACTCACAGCTAAGCATTCTCTATTCCTTTCCCCTAAAACCAAAAGTTCTAGAACATGTACAAATGAGAAAAAGAAAGAAGATATAGAAGAAGGAGAAACCCTAAAACTACATCTTCAATTGACATCTGGAATAATTCTCCTCCATTGATCTGCAACTGCCTTTGCTTCCAGAAGAAGTTTCAATCTGCTCCCAAATTAATGCATCTTGCATTTGCTACCCTTCTAATAGAAAAATATACCCTTCATGATGATTTTCTCTATTATTCCCTTATTGTTGAAAATATCTTTGTAGCTGAAAATATCTCCATGAAAGTCTTCATTCCATTTTATCCATGTGTTGAAAATCACTTGTCAATTATCCCTGTGGTAAAAACTTTCAGCTTTATTCTATGTGAGCTGCCAATATTCTGCTCCTCTGTAAAATTTTTACTCTGCTCTCCCTTTTTCCCATGAAAACTCTTTTATCTATTTTTGCCCTTTTATCTCACAATTTACTTTGCTCCACCTTTCAATTTTCACCTTATGTTTTATTTTAACATTTGAAGGCTTTAAAATCATTTACCTCATAATAAAATATTTCACCCGTGGGCTGCCCAACAAATAATTTTATTTTTCTCGTGCTTTACACTTTTCACCATACATTTAAAATCTTTTCCTTTAAAAAATGAAAGCCTTAAATCATTTTATTGGACAATACTTTTTAACACCATTTTAAAATTTTATGGGCCCACCTTAGCTTCCACCAATGCCGATTCTCCCGCTGCTATTTGATGACGACAACATGAATCTTCTTGGGCTCACAGGAAAACCAGATTTAAAGCTTTACAATAGTTAAAAATGTATTTATTAAAATCCCATATCTCTTCTCTCGCTTCCTTGCTGCTCAATGCCAATGTTTTCCCTAGATTTCATTGGCTAGCGGGCAAGACTTGTTTCTTCCTTTGCATATTCACTCTGAGCCAGTGTATGATGAGATTCACGTGCTAGGATAAGAATCCACAAGCAATTTTAATGCGTTTTTACTGTGAGTGCAAACTGCTAAAAAATTGTGATATACTGGGTGATTTTTCTGAATGAAAGGATGTTTTAATGGCTGTAGACATCCAAAAAAATGGCAAAAACAACAATGAAAGTGTTCCCAATACATTCAGATAAGTCCAAGCATCATTTGGAAAGTGAAAAGCACCATTTTCAGCACATATACAACTTCAAAAAACTACCCGAGAGTCAAAAATGTAATTGCATTATGAAATCAGCTCCTTCCACAAATAAAAGTCTCTGCCTCATAATAAAAAATGTGTTTTAAACACATGAAAACAACAACAAAAGATTTCCCAATGAAGCTGTCCCCCACAAACTATCTCTCAGCATTCTCCCTGCTTACTCGGAAGAAAATGTTGCCGTCAAAGTCAAGTCATGGGCTCCCGGGGAAAGCAAAACAAAACATTTAACATGTTATGCAAATGTTGCAATAAATGTTTGCAATGAATTATATAAATTTTGGAATATTTAAATCCCCACCCAAAGCCTCCAACTTTCTTCCTCGCTTCCCCGTAAGTTTTCTATGTGTGAACAAAAGCTTCCATGGGTTGGCAGGGAAGCACTCAGGAAAATCAATTTTATAAAGTTAAACTTAATAAAATTCAAATATTATTTAATTTTTCCCAATTCCTCCCTTTTTCACGTGCAAATTCACTTTACTAATATTTAAAATATGCAAAATATTTCAAACATTAGTTTTTGCAACATTATAATAATGTTGATTTTTTAATTCCAATTGCGGTCCAAATATGAAAAATTTATTGCGAGCAAACTGGGACACCTGGAGCCACAAAAAAATGCATAGAGACATAATCAATTGTTTATAGAAAATCCATTTCCTCAAATTTTTCCTAGCCCTTAAAATTCAAGTACATCCTTTGTAAACTGGCCCTTGGGACACCTTTGCCGTGACTGAAATGCATTAAAATAATGTATTAGATGACGTCAAATTTTGATGAGAAAGGAGCTGGAGATTTTTCAAGCCAAAAAAAAAAAGGGTTGTCTTTATATTTGCAAAATTGACACTTTATGGAACACCATTTTTGGCCCTGTCGTGATCAAAAAATGATTAAATAACCCATCGAAACTTATCCCGAGACCTTGAAACTGAGCAGTCATGTAGAAATTTGACCCAAAAATAGAGTGAAACAACTGTATTGAAAATAAAGTCATGAGGTGAATGATATTCAATATCAAAGTGGCCTACTCAGACTTTTGCGCAACTGTTCCTGTTTAAAACCAATTAAAGCTCACCAAGTTGCCATTTTGAAAAAATATCAAATCTTCTCTTAGGGAACTTACACTGGACACACTAGGTCATTTGGGTCCCTTGATTATGTGTGCAAGAGGTCTATCCTTGAATCATCATTCTTCACCAGATATTAAAGGTCAAAATTGACCACCTTGAAAAGTTCTGAAAATGCAAGTGTGAAAACATAACAAACTACATTTGCTTTTGGCCTAGTAAAAATATCAAATCTGATCACGAGGCTTTGAAATTGGACCAGAGAGTACATGAATGTGGAGATAATGGAGAGCAACAATCCATTTGTCTTAACAATCAACTAGCTTCAAATTGTGACCCTCCAAAGTAGGTCACTCAGGCAGATTTTGCAGAGGCAAAAATTCCAATATAGGCATTTCAAATTTATAAAATTTGAAGGTGCCATCAGGATAGTGATGCATATTTTTGTTATGTCATAATAATTGGATATAAATGTTAGTATAATGAAATAAAAGAATGGATGCATGATTAGATAGATATAAAATAGATGAGAATGATGAATGATGATGTTGATTAAGATACCAATAAATCTATGATTATTTGATGGATTTTTTATATTTTATTGGACATGCGATGAGATAGGATAGATGATTTTTATTTTTCTTTAGGTTATGCTAATTAACATAGAGCAATCCTTATTTTATGTATCAAGTAGATATTGCATGGAATTTGACTCTGCAAACAAATACGAGTATCCTTGTTCATACTTAATATACCAAAACCATTAATTTATCATGTGAGAGAATGAAGCCATCAAAGAAAGTAGACAAATACATAAAATACATGGAGAAATTAATATACATTAGCCATTGTATTACACAATACTATCCCTACACACAAAGCAAGTATTCACCAAGGTCTAAAGGATGTTCATGGGAAGTCTTCAACCGACATTGAGGGAACACATTTCCTTGATGAAATATCCTTCCTTTTCTCATTTGTGTACTGCATTGTGTGAGTATCAAAAAATATTAGATTTATATGGGGATTTTTCCCCATCTTCATGCCTTGATAGTATTAGGGTTGTGTCTTCTTCCGCGGGGTTGAAGAGAAATCAAGCGATAGCTAATGTAGTAATTGTTCCTTTAAAAGTGAAGAAAATATGCTTGGGTCACAACATAAGAAGGTCTTTACAAATTTATTTGATTCTTACTCAAGTTTACTCTAGAAATTATTGAAATATAACTCAATCACCTTTTGAAAATTCGACCGCTTCCTGACAACAAGCTATACCCTAGTTGGTATGGTGTGTCTAAATTATACCAATACCATCGAGTGCCCAAACATGAAACCGAGCATTGTGTGCGTCTGAGAGATGCAATTTAGGACCACATATACAATGGTAACATCCACCTTGATAGTAAAAAGTATAACTCCAAAAAGTTTGTTGCCAAAGACAATAACTACTTAGAAATCTACATAGATCTCTTCTCACCTCACTCTTACAAATTTATTACTACTTCTTGTACACCACCTAATGATGTCATGTATGTGAATTTGGTGTTTATCACCCCAATCTCTCCTCTAAGTTAGAAGGCGAAGATACCTAACATACATTTTACACCTAATGACGTGCCCTACTATGGAGAGTATTCTCCCCTCTACATTTTGGCTTAGGTCAATGGTAATGTCATCACTGGTGTTATGGTTGACCCCACGAGTGGGGTCATTGTTATAGCTAAGGAGACACTCTTTGTCAATGGCCTACATCGGGTGAGATATGATGAGTGCAAGGATACCATCTGCATGCATGATGGTCTTTCTCTCTCCCCTTTGGGATCCATCTCTTTGTTGTTCCTTGTGAGGGCTAAACCTGTCTTTATGATATTTTTTATGGCACCAAAGTTCGACTTGTTTAGAGTGAGAATAGGCATTCCTTGGCTAGTTTTATAATCACAATCACTTTTGTTGTCCATAGGTGCCTAAAATTTCCTCATGAAGGCACAATGCAAACTATCTAGGATATTGGGTACAAACCATTGGTGTCATGTGGGGGTTTCTCTCTTGACCATTTTTGGCCTACTCCGGTGGGACCCATGCTACCCCGCAATGACTTGTTATATAAATCATATTATAAATACAATATTGGGAGCTTCACAACTGATTCACTCTCACCTCCTTCTTCTTCTTCAATCCCATTTCAACTTACCCCTATGCAACAACGAGCTTCATCTTCTAGGCATTCTTGAGGGGCTAAAGATAGGTTCACTCCCTTGAGTAGCCATCCCCATTCTTTCAAGACCTTACAACCTCTAGTGGTTTATTTTGTACCTTCGACTATGCCTAGCATAGGAAAATGAAAGACCCCCACATTGATGAAGTCAAAACCCCATGTCTTCGAACTTCCAATTCTTCTTGACATTCCTCAACCTACTATCTATAGTAGGGGTGAGAAATCCTTTTTGTCTAGTCCTTCAACTGTGACTCTAACATCTCGTCCCCTGAGGGTTCCTCTTGTTCCTCCCCCTACTTAAAATGAGGAAAGGCACTTGTGGCTGAGGTAAGAATCGTGCACCCATAACTTCTATTTCCCCTCTTGTGGAGCCTATCCGTTCATCATTATGGCTACGAAGATAACTTCACCAGTTGCTTTGATGTCTTCTCAGGCCCCTGTTCTTGGTCCCCATCTCTGCCAAAACCAACTTGTGTGTGAGCATAAGCATCGTAGACATGCAATGAGAAGGGAATGTGATACCACTTAGAAGGTTGAGGGGTAAGCCTTCCATTTAGTTCCTTAGTATTATTTCCTTTTTGATCATATTTCTATCTTGCTTCCGGTCCCTTCAAGAGATATGGATGAGCCTCACCCCAAAATGGTGTAGGTATTCATTGCACCTTCTATGGAATCACCTCTGATCACTTCTATGCCTAATGTTCCTTGACTTGTGCAACCCATAGAAATGCCCCATACAAAGGCCATGTCTAGTGTGTCCCTATCTACTCCTCCCACATCTCAACATCTAGCATTCTATCCAAGCGTATGCTTGAGCAGGACCCTATGTCTGATTCCTACGACAAGAAGTTTTCTCCTACTTCTCTTTATTCTTCTGTCCTTATCATTGAAAAATACCATTATTCACTAGAATTTGTCACTGATCCTCTTCTAGAGGTTCACATTGAGGCTTCTACTCTTCCAAAGTATATAGTTGAGTCACTACGATCCTCTCTAGAGAAGTGTATGTTTGACTCTTTGGAGGATATTATGAACTTTTCAACTACTTTTACAAAGTCATTGACACTTTACGTATAGGAACTAGTAGATGGGGGATATTGAAGCAACCACATGTTTTTCCCTTGTTGTAAGAAACACACTTGGTATTGCTTTAGTTATTTTTCCTTTTCAAGATCAACATACCTCCCCCATGCAATCTAGATTGGGAGGAAGATGAATTGCTAGATATAAGAGATTAGATAAATACCCTTCATGTATTTGGATTAGAGATTTTTTGCTTGTTTGTGTTCCCTTGTACTTTCTTGTATATGTTTGTAGTCTCTTTTGGAGGACCCAAGATACCCTTGTAGGTACTTGGATATAGGATGGACAATCTGTCATGCACTTCTTCTATTTGTATCATCATTCTTCTCTTTGTAGTACTTTGATTTTTGGCATTTGGGGATGGTGTAAAGTGTTGGGGGTATTTAAGCCTTCTTCAATGTTGACCCAAAATTTGATTTTCACTTTGCCTTCATGTGTTCCTTCTTCATGATCTGGCACATTTGGGGGCACAATGAAAATTCATACACAATTATATACAGATAATGTTGATATGAATCATACTAACCCCGAATATTTAGATCCTCTTATCTCTCTCTCTCATGTATCTCTTATGATAGGACCTAGAATAACTCTTGTTACTTCATGTAACATAAGGAAGGGTAGGGACTATCACATTCATATTATAGATCTCTTATCTTATGATTCTTCTTAAAATATATCTACATTCAGCTGTCTTATCCATCATCTAGCATAGGGGTGGCCCACTAGACTTTGTCTTTATGGATGTCTATTTCTCTTTTCTGTGGCTGTCCTACAATGTATTTTGTAGCAGTCATAGGTCAATTAGATTGTCGTATGGTCCCTAACATAACACAATTTTCTACCCATACATATTGGTGTTGTCTTGTGTTTGTATAATTTTTTATGTCTAAATTTTTGTTTTTTTCCTAACATGTTCATTTGTAGCTAACATTTTTGTGGTGATACAACTTAATCATTATATGCAGGACCGACTCACATATCTTCCTTGGGATAAATCCACATGGACAAAAGACTTGGCTTCCCCTTAGCATCCTGGGTAAAACACTCTCTCTCTTTACTTTAGTTCAGATTTTCTCTTGAACATATATGCTCACTAAAGTGGGGGAAAAATATTATGTTGTAAATTACATCCTATGCAATTTCATAGTACATACACCTTCCTCTTTAGATAAACTAAAATAATTATGCTCTCTCTCAACTTAAAACCATTTCTCACGATCTGGCATGCCCAATTCCTTGATTGTTAAGTCTTATTTTCTCACAAACTAATTTGTGCCATGAAGACATCTATGAGTGACACTAACATCCTACAAAAATCCAAGACTAAGGTGGCTATTGAGATGTTACACCTACCGCATTATGGAAGTGTAACACCTTTTCCAACCTGCAAGCCTTTTGAGAATCACTTGGGTAGGTTGCCTAGACCAAAAAGTCCCTCTCTTTTACATTTTGAAAGTAATTTCTTCATTATCCAATTTGGATTGTAGATAGTCTTCATTCTTTCTTGAGATGATTCATTCTTGCTCTCTTGAAGAAACACACAACTCTCTTCTTTTCTCATTTTTCTCCACCATTCTACAATATTTTCATGGGCATACATAACTTTCTCCATTTATCTACATGTACATATTGCAAAGAGCTCTTTAACGAATTTCGAAGTAAACTCCATTATTGCAACATGAGATCATCTTGTAAGGAAGCTGTAACTCAGATTTTTCGGATTTGTGGAAGATGCTAAAGTTGCACAAGATTAAACATCAATTCTAATCTAAATAAAACAACAAAGAACAATAAGTAAGCATGATTAATCTAAACTAATAAAACTAGAATGATCTCATCGAATATGCAAATACTTCCTCGATTGATCTCAATTGCCCTTCTCCATCTTGCTGTATTGTTATTCTTGCCCTCAGATTTTTGTGTTTGAATGCAAGCATAACTTCGTTGAGTGTCTCAGCAAAATATCAAAGATTGTTTCTTCTCAAAAGTGTATAATGATTTCAAGAGGAGGAATAATGATAATGATAGGCCATTTTATAGATTTTGTGTTTTCAAATGATCGGCTCAGATTGAAAGAGAGATCGACGGATGAGATTCATGAATGCCATGCGATGAGTTATGTGACAGATAGAACACGAGTTAGAACGTGAGTTCAACTGTAGGTAAAGACTAATTTTAGAACATGAGTTAGAACATGAGTTCCAATCTTCATCTTCAAAAAATAAAAGAAATAGACTTTGTATGCAAAAGCCAAAGTTAGAAGTTGGAGAATAAATGCATGATAAATGCATGTGAATGCAAACTTGAGTTAGTTAATTAAATAAAGATATTTAATTAATAAATATAGATCATGCATATGAGTTGGAACTAGTTAATCGACTAGTTGTGATGGAGAGTTCTCTCATAGAGATAACTCGAGTCAGACGATAAGTGCATGTAAGAGATAACTGAATGTTAGAGAAATGTGACATAATTAATTAAATAATGAATTAAATGTTAATTTAATTCAACATTCGAAATATGAGACTTTTAATTAAATAAATAAAGTAATTTATTTAATTTGGCTATTGAAAAGGATAAAATGAATAATTAAATAATAAATATTTAATTATAGATGAAAAGGGGTTAAATGAATAATTAAATAAAGATATTTAATTATAGTTGGAAAAGTATGATAAAGGGGAATTAAATAATAAATTATTTAATTGATAGATAAAGGGGAAAGAATTAATTAGTTCGCAACATAATTAAATAAATATGATTTATTTAATTAATTAAGTTGAATAAAGGATGATTATGAATTAATGAATTAATTAAAAAGGGTATTTAATTAATAGAGGAAATATGTGTTAGAAAGGCAATTAAATAAGTAACATTATTTAATCAAGACGACGGACTATAGAAAATTATGTTGAAATGTGTACTCGCAGGCCTAGACCAATTTTCGGTATCTACAGTTTGCCCCTCTTTGATACAATGTTGGTACAACGTTGTGTCAAAGAAAATATGCCCGGTCGTGCCCCTATATGAAACAAGTTAGGGTATACCCCAGTGAAAGGGAGAATGACGAGGAGGTAGTGGTATGCCCCCTCGAGAGGATAGGTGGGTTTGAAGAACATGAGTGTGCTCTCGAAATGGATAGATAATGGTGGCGAAGATGCAGAAAAGAAGAAATGTTAGCATGGATGATTTCAGAATGTTAGTAAGAAATAATTAATGTTGGTTAATTTGAGAAAAAGACATAATCTTCGATATATTGCCAAATACGCTATACTTGCTTGTTATCATCATTGGGCGGACATGACACAAATGGATGGTACACACTATGATATGAGATAGACCATAGTGTACAAAATCATCCATCTGCAAAAAATAGACAGTCGTAGACAAGGAGTGTCTTAACTTAGAATAAGGACAAGATACCCCAGTCGTTTGGTCAAGACAAACCACAGACAACAAACAAATAAAAGACGGGTCATGAGACGTCATTGCTCCTCTAAATCCTTGATAGGACATCCTTGAGGAAACTAGTAACATGATTCAAAAAGCCAAAGTTTAAAAGACAATTGATAGACATCAACCAAAGAAAAAGAATCCTGAGACATCGTTGCTTCTCTAAATCCTTCAAGGGACATCCTTGAGAAAGCTAGTAACAGGATCTTGCACAAATCAATAAAAAGATAAGACAAAATAAGATATAAAGTCATAAAGCCAAATAAATGTATTCGCAAAACTTGATCTTGTGGGATTGTTTGATGTTGATGTTTGACATAGCGTAATGTTAGAGAATGACACATACCGCCTAAGACGTTGAGTCTGGTTTCGACTTGGTGACTTCTGTATAAGGCATGACAAAGCTTGGTTTCAGTAAGACACGTGCCGTATAAGACATTGGAGTCTGATGACGTTGAGGTGACAAGCCACATGAGACTATGACAATTTGATGACGTCTGTTGACAAGAAAGACATATCTTGCTAAGACATGGGTTGATCACTTTGACCATGTGTTTGATATTGACTTGATGACAAGTTGAGTGTGTGCGTGTAGACAGTGTATGACATGAGACGATACCTTAAACTATGATATGCAACTTGTGTGATAGTGATTGTGAATGAACCCTATTGGACTGACCTAGTGTGGTCTCGAGAGCTCATCAATTGATTAGCCTTGCCTACGTTGTACATGCAGAGACCTCGTAGTTCGACACAACCAATGACTTTGAATATACAAAGAGTCATGATTTAAATGTGTGTGATACATGACAAACCTAGACTGATAGACCTAATGCCTCGGGGGCACATCGATTGATGGCCTTGCCTACGTCCCAGTCGCAAAGGCAACATAGTTCGACTATGACTACGACTGACTTAACATGACTGACTTGACACTGTTTTCTTTTTGGTATTTTCTAACATGTTTTGTGATTTTTTTGGATTTTTGAAGTTTTCTAATGTTTTTGTTTTTTTCAGGACATTTTCCGATGGTGTGATGCTATGTACAAGGCGTTCATGGAATAGAACAAGGATTTGCCCCCAGTTGGGAATAAGACTTGCGAGATGGAATGGATCATATGACGGAATGGATGTTTAGATGTCAATCGTTCCAAATGATGGATATGACAACCATTTATTATGAGTGATGGTGAAAAAGTCTGATTAGAATGATGGTAGATGGAAGAGCGAGCTTGACTACACATGGCACCTGTTTGCCAGGTTTTCGCCATGGTACTTATCCATAGCGCCACCGAAGTGGTTTTCACTAGTGGACGGATTTATTTCTCTTTACTGTTTTGATTTTCTCAAATTTTTTTTTTTTTGGTGTTACAAAAACGCCTGTTTGCCAGGTTTTCATCAAGGTAACCATTTTTTTGTATTTTTCCAGATTAAGACACGGATTCTCAGAAGCTAAGCATAGAACCTCTTTAGATGCAGACTGTTGATAGGTGACAAAAGCGGATCTCCTTCAGGAGTAGATAGTTGGTACACTCCTGACCCAAAGGCTTCTGTGACAATGTACAACCCTAACCATTTAGGCTCAAACTTTCCTGGTTTCTCTCGTTTAGCTTGGTTCTTTGGATTCTCCATTAATACCAAGTCACCAATGTCAAAATATCTATTGAGAACCTTCCTATTGTAGCTCCGACGAAGACGATTCTGATATGCTTGTAAATGATCTAATGCTTTCTGTCTTTGTTCATCTAGTAATTCAAGCTCTTGTAGCCTAGAGACACGGTATTCTTCATCGTCGACATGACACTTCAAAGATACCCTTAGAGAAGGTATTTCGACCTTTATAGGTAAGATAGCTTCGGACCCGAATACGAGGGAAAATGGAGTGGCGCCGGTGGGAGTGCGGATGCTTGTGCGGTAAGCCCATAAGGCAGGATTAAGCTATAGGTGCCAGTCACGACCAGCGTCATTGACAGTCTTTTTAAGGATTCTAACAATGGTTTTATTAGATGCCTCAGCTTGGCCATTACCTTGTGGGTAATACGGGGTGGAAAAATGATGCTTGATGTGGAATTCTTCACATAAATGGCGTACTTCTTGGTTCTTGAATGGGCGGCCATTATCTGTGATTATGGATTGTGGTACACCATACCGACAAATGATATAGTTAAGAATAAACTTAGATATTTGGGTGCCAGTGATGTAGGTCATGGGAATGGCTTCAATCCACTTGGTGAAGTATTCGGTAGCGGTAATGATGAATTTGTGGCCGTTGGATGATGGTGGGTGTATCTTACCTATGAGGTCGAGTCCCCATTGGGCGAAAGGCCATGGTGAAGTAATCAGTTGAAGCTCCTGTGTTGGCGCTCTTATCAAGTCTCCATGTATTTGACATTGTCTACACGTCTTCACAAAGACGTATGAGTCTTTCTCCATAGTAGGCCAATAGTAACCTAGTCTCATAATCTTATGGGCTAAGGTTGGACCACTCGAATGGGATCCACATATACCCTCGTGCACTGCTCGCAAAGTTGTTTGTGCTTCTTCAGCATCGAGACATCTCATTAGGGCGTTGTCTAAGGTGCGTCTATATAGGGTTTCTCGATGATGGTGTACTTGGCGGACTTACGGATGAAGGTTCGACATTGGTTATTGGACAAGTCTTGAGGTAAGGTTTGATTTGTTAGATAGTCGAATATTTCTTTATACCAAGGAGATGTAGGACCAACAATGGTACACACCATCATAGTATCGGGGATATCGTAAGCAGGGACCAATAGCTGTTCAACCGGAAACTCGAACTTGGGCACGTTACTCAGAATATCCAACAAGGAACCCACGGTTGCCATAGCATCTGCAGCTCTATTATGAATGCGTGGTATTTGTTGAAAAGTTATATCCTTGAAATATTGTTTGAAACTATCAACCATTCTCTTGTAAGGGGCAAGCTTCTCATCCTTAGTTTCGTACTCATCATTTACCTGTCGGATTACCAGTTGAGAGTCACCAAAGACATGTAGGCTCTTAATGTTCCATTGTGCTGCCATTTTCAAGCCGTCACTAAGGCTTCGTATTCTGCTACATTGTTTGTACAAGGGAAAGCAATCCTGAATGATTTGGGAATGGTATCACCTTGAGGTGTGACAAATAAGACACCAGCTCCTGAACCACGATTTGTATGTGACCCATCAAAGTACAGTTTCCAGTCGGTTTTAATGTCAATGTTGAATAGAAATTCATCTGGAAAATCTGCCACTAAGGGATGATCTGCTTTTATAGGTGCATCAGCTAACTGATCTGCAATCACCTGTCCTTTTATAGCCTTCCTCTGACATACTCAATGTCATACTCACTAAGTATCATGACCCATTTAGCCAATCGGCCTGTTAAAGCTGCCTTACTTAGAAGGTATTTGAGTGGATCAATTTTTGCAATTAACACTATTTGTCGATTGAGCATGTAGTGCCGAAGTTTTTGGGTAGCAAAAACTACCGCAAGACAGGCATGTTCTATGTTGCTGTAATTCAATTCATAGCCCACTAAGGTACAACTGATGTAATAGACCGCTCTCTCATGACCTTGATCATCTTTTTGTGCGAGAAGAGCCCCTAATGCTGACTGAGTTGCTGAAATATATAAGATCAAAGGCTTTCCTTCTGTAGGTGGCATTAAGACTGGTGGAGTTAGCAAATAGTCCTTGATTTGTTGGAATGCTTCTTGGCATTTAAGCATCCACACAAATGGTACTCCTTTCTTGAGTAGATGTTGAAATGGATGAATCTTATCTGCCAGTTGTACTATGAATCACCTAATTGACTGTAGTCTGCCCTGTAGAGTTCTGAGTTGTCCTATGCTGACTGGAGGAGGCATTTCTATGATAGCTCTTACCTTCTCTGGATCTACTTCAATGCCTCTTCGAGAGATGATATACCCTAACAGTTTCCCCGATTTGACTCCAAAGACACACTTCTTCGGATTCAGCCTGACATTGTAGTTCTCTAGCCATTGGAATATCTTATTTAAAACCTTTAAGTGAGCTTCTCTTGTTTCTGATTTTGCTATAATGTCATCGACGTAATCTTCCATGAGAATGTGTACAAAGTCATGGAAAATTGTAGTCATTGCGCGTTGGTAAGTAGCTCTTGCGTTCTTAAGCCCAAAAGGCATAACGTTCCAACAGTATGTGCCCCATGGACACGTGAAAGCTGTCTTATGTTGGTCTTCAGTTGCTATTTTAATCTGGTTGTATCCCGAAAAACCATCCATGAGGGATAGCATCTCATACCCCGCTGTAAGATCCACTATCATATCTATATTCGGAAAAGGGAAGTCATCCTTAGGACACGCCTTGTTGATGTCTCTAAAGTCTGTGCAAATTCGAATGCCCCCAGTTGGTTTAGTCATGGGTACAAGATTCGATATCCAATCTGCATAGTCTATTGTCCTTATGAATCCTACATCCAAGAGTTTCTTTAGTTCTGTCTTGACCAATAGAGCAATCTGCAGGTGCATTTTTCTTAACTTTTGTTTGACTGGTTTGATGCCTAGCTGCAATGGTAAATGGTGCAATATTAGATCTGGATCCAACCCAGGTATGTCAGCATACGACCATGCAAAGTTTATCTGTCTCTTTTGGAAGAAGTGCTTAAACTTAGGTTTTTCTGTCTCTGTTAAAGAAGTTGCAAAATATACCATCTTTGGATTCTCTTTTGTACCTATGTTGACTGCAACTGATTCTTCTACTAGCATCGGTGACTTTTCCAGTTCAACGGGGAGAATATTTAAACCTCTATCCTTGGGTGCCTCAGGGAGGTTTTCGCCCTTGGATACATCCTTTATTTTGACTTTTTCTTCATCCAAAGGTGCCTTTCGGTTTTCACCTAGGGACTCATCATTGTTCTTTTCATTGTCTTTTTTCTTTTTATCCTCATTTTTGTGACTAGAGGTGTAAATAGACTCCCCAAAATATGCTTTATCGTCCAAGTCTATGGTAAAACCAGCTTTATGATCCCCTCTTGGTATGCCTTCTCGAAGTCCCATGAACTCAACAATTGCTTCGTCGTTCTCGAATGTGTCTAAGATAGGTGTACCTTGTTGATCCCAGTCTATAAGTTCGGGATATATGAGGGGCATGTCATCATCGGAGTTTTTAAAGGTAGCCACTGACAGGGTGAATAGTGAATGGTTGACATGGTCGCAGAAGTTCTGGACTAACTCTTGCTGGGTCTTTTCCTTATGGGTAGGTAAACGTTGATGTGGGACCATTGCCTGGGATAGGTCATTAGAAGATGGTGGTTCAGGTGCCCAAGATGCACGATCGAGTTTTTCCCAATAATAGATCTTATGCCATTCTTCTTTGGACAAATGTTTCTTAGGACAAGGACTAGATGGTTTGGGTATAGGTTTCACGTTTAGGTCCAATTCTCCAAATAGTGCATCTATGTTCATGGTGCTGGTAGATGAAAGGGAATCCCATTCACCATCGCTTGAGTAAGGGGATTCATCAAAGATTGGAGGGTTGTCGTAAAATGGGGGAGGTGGATCATGAGATGTCTTGGTGTCTGCGTAAGCACTCACTTCCTCTTGAAAAACTGACGAAGTACTAGGAAACACAATTCTAAGCGGTTGACACCCTAGCCCTAAGTATTTCAGTTGTGGGTGGACAGTAATCGGTTCCGTCCTTCCATTTTGATGTAGCCCTAACCCACTATGCCCGTCATAGCCTTCCTTTTGCATTATCTTAAAGCCTTTTGCATATTGGTTCTTAGCTATTTGAATAGATGGGGAGGGGTATTCATGTTCTTCTTGATACAACCAGGAATCACCTTGGTCCATAATTTCCTCGCTTAGCTCTCCCTATTTGATCAATGTCGTTGTAGGGGGAACATTGAATATGACTATTGACTGTATTCTATCTGCCATAGGTAGGCCATATGCCTTAGGTGGAATTAGTTGACTGACACAGTATGATGCCTTTATACGATACTCGCCAAAGCCCTTATCTTGGATTTCAAGTTTAGGAGTAGTTGATGGAGGTGTGAATGATTTGGACTTAGTGAGATGTGATGAATCAATGTATTGGTATGAATTGGATGATGAAACTTCTTGATTAACTGGTACTTGGTGTTGTGGAATTCCCTTTAGGCTAGTACAATACTGAAACGAATCTAGATCACCATGAATAGTGATCTCGGTGCCATTATGTGGAAATTTGAGACATTGGTGATACGTTGAAGGTACAGCTTTTATTGCGTGTATCCAAGGTCTACCTAACAACAAATTGTACGGAAGAGTGAGATCCAAGACTTGGAAGCTGGTGTTCATGATTGCTAGACCAATTCTGATAGGGAGTGTGACCTCTCCTTTGGATGATCTTTCCTCATCATCGTAAGCCTTGATGACTATACTCTTAGAGGTATCTACGCAATCTTCTGAGAATCCTAATGCCTTAACCAATTTTAGGGTACATAGGTTCAAACCTACTCCTCCGTCTACCAAGACTCATCTGACTTTGGTTTCATGGACTAAGACTTCAAGATGTAATGGGTCATTATGATCAGATTTTTCTGTCGAGTAATTCTATTGGGAAAATGTAGCATGGTGTGAATTGGTTAAATATCCCACCATCTCTTCAAAATGATTGACATCTAAATCAGTAGGGACAATTTTGTTCTACAAAGATTTATCGAGAATGGCTCGATGCTTAGGTGATAAGGTCAATAGTTCCAAGATAGATATTTGCGCAGGGATTTTACTCAATTGATCAAGAAGGTTGTACTTGAACTTGGAAGCTTGTGTAGATGGCTCAGAAGAAGGACCTAGAATAGTGATCTTGGTTTTGCGTGTGTTGACACTACATTCTGGAGGCTTCTTAATGGTGAAGGTATCGACATCCTCATCTGCAGCATGGAGGCTATTTATAATCTTTCCTTTTCCATAGTCAAAATTGGTGTTTGCATAATTGGTTGATGGATCAGTCTTAGGTCCCGAACCGGAGGCTTTTCCTTTTGTGTGGTCATGTAATGGGTCCTTGAAGACCTTATGATCACTGTTCTTGGTATTTTTCTGTCCACCGACCTCTATGGTTCTGTTCTCCACAAAGTCTTGGATAATGCCCTTGAGTTGGCGACAATTTTGTAGGCTGTGTCCTTTTATTTGATGATATTCACAATGGGCTTTGTCATCCCACCAGGAAGGTTTAAATTGTCCAGGATCATATTCTCTTGGTTCCAACGGTTTGATGAGATTGTGTTTAATCAATTCTTTGTAAATAACCTCGATCAGTTGTCCTAGAGGAGTAAATTCACATGTTGGAAATCTTCTTTGAGGTCGTTGTTGCTGTGAATTTTGGAGATAGTTAGCCGTTTGATCTGGATTATCCATTGTGTCTTGATTTTGGTTGTATCCTCTTAGTGTGATAACTGGCCTTGTATATATGTTTTTAGCATCGACAATGCCATCATTTGTAACATTCTTGTTTCTGGACCAGAATTGTCTTCTATCATTTGCCGCATTTTGATTTTGGACAATAGGATTCCTACCTGGTACCTTTATTTCACCTTTGTCAATAAGGCCTTTCTCAAGGATGATGCCTTTCTGTACCAAGTCTAGGAATGAGGTACAACAATGTACTCTTAAATCACTCTGTAGTTTTGGATTGATGTTCTCTAGGAATATCGTGACCTTTTGTTTCTTTGGTATCTCAACTGGACATCTGCTAGCTAGACTTCTCCACCTCTGAAAGAAAGTGGTGAAAGTTTTGCCATCTTCTTGTGTCGTGTGGCACAAGGTTGCTATTGTTATCTCATTGTCTATGTTGAAGGCGAAATGTTTGACAAACTTTTCAGCTTCACCATTCCCAAATGTTGCATTTTCTAGCTCCATAAACACTAATGTAAGGTGGTCATTCAATGTTGTGATATGCTTCATGACCTCACATGCGTTTAACCCCCACATTGATGCGTTGCATGTATACACATGCGGTGCACCAAACCACTAATGCGTTCATTTTTATTAGAACCTCCTCTAGCTTATGCGTGAATCGGCATATGCATCGTGTTGCAATCAGATGCGGTGATTGCGACTGCATATGCATCATTCACGCTGCACCGCATTTGCTAACCTAACTTTCTACCCCTCGAAAACCGTGCAAAAACATAATTTTAAAGGTTCATTTTCGCGTACATACCGGTGGTCCTACGTCGGCTGGCCGTCTGAAGGTCCGGATCCGATAACCGCGATGTTTAGCGAAGGGAATGGGTGCCATTTCGTCAGCTAGTCAGAGCAATTTCTTCTATTCTTCTATCTCCTCTGGGTGCAAATGAATTCCAAATACCCCTAATTCCTATTTATAGGTGGGTTAAAAGTGGCATTTCTTCTGAATTAATCTACTGGCCACGTAACCTTTCGACTTCCAATGACCCGTGTTCATCTGTATCAACTCCAAATTCAATCCCGTCAACTCCATAGCATTTCTAATCATCAAATTGACTTATCGGGAATATTTCCTGATTTTTTTTGAAACTTTCAAAAATTTGTCAATTTTCCCGAGGGGGCATACCTTAACTTGTTTCATGCTGAGTCATGACCGGGGCATATTTTCTTTGACACAACGCCATACCAACATTGTATCAAAGAGGGGCAAACTGTAGATACCGAAAATTGGTCTAGGCCTGTCAGTACACATTTCAACATAATTTTCTATAGTCCGTCGTCTTGATTAAATAATGTTACTTATTTAATTGCCTTTCTAACACATATTTCCTCTATTAATTAAATACCCTTTTTAATTAATTCATTAATTCATGATCATCCTTTATTCAACTTAATTAATTAAATAAATCATATTTATTTAATTATGTTGCGAACTAATTAATTCTTCCCCCTTTATCTATCAATTAAATAATTTATTATTTAATTCCCCTTTATCATACTTTTCCAACTATAATTAGATATCTTTATTTAATTATTCATTTAACCCCTTTTCATCTATAATTAAATATTTATTATTTAATTATTCATTTATCCTTTTCAACAGTAAAATTAAATAAATTACTTTATTTATTTAATTAAAAGTCTCATATTTCGAATGTTGAATTAAATTAACATTTAATTCATTATTTAATTAATTATGTCACATTCCTCTAACATTCAGTTATCTCTTACATGTACTTATCATCTGACTTGAGTTATCTCTATGAGAGAACTCTCTGTCACAACTGGTCAATTAACTAGTTCTAACTTATATGCATGATCTATACCTATTAATTAAATATCTTTATTTAATTAACTAACTCAAGTTTGCATTCACATGCATTTATTCTCCAACTTCTAACTTTGGCTTTTGTATACAAAGTCTATTTCCTTTATTTTTTGAAGATGAAGATTGGAACTCATGTTCTAACTCATATTCTAAAATTAGTCTTTACCTGCAGTTGAACTCATGTTCTAACTCGCGTTCTATCTGTCACATAACTCGTTGCATGGCATTGATCAATCTCATCCGTCGATCTCTCTTTCAATCTGAGCCGATCATTTGAAAACACAAAATCTATAAAATGGCTTGTCATTATTAGTATTCCTGCTCCCGAAATCATTATACACTTTTGAGAAGAAACAATCTTCGATATTTTGCTGAGACACTCGACGAAGTTATGCTTGCATTCAAACATAGAAATCTGAGGGCAAGAATAACAATACAGCAAGATGGAGAAGGGCAATTGAGATAAATCGAGGAAGTATTTGCATATTCGGTGAGATCATTCTAGTTTTTATTAGTTTAGATTAATCATGCTTACTTATCATTCTTTGTTGTTTTATTTAGATTAGAATTGATGTTTAATCTTGTGCAGCTTTAGCATCTTCCACAATTCTGAAAAATCTGAGTTACACTTATAGAGATTTCATCCTATGCTAGCCCAAGCTAGGGTTACAAAGAAGGTCGGCCACTAATCAGGTCAGCCCGGACAGCTCACAATAAATCACCACCTTGCATTGAATGCATAAAGTGCCTCCCTTAAATCAGCTTGGGATCTCTACAACTCTCGATTTAGACTGAATAAACTTCATAGGCTACTTCCACCATTAATTTCTCACTCATGTGAAGCAAAAGAATGCTAATGTGTGCAGAATGTGAGTTTAAATATGGGCCCTGATCAAAAGTTGAGATAGGAATCACGAATGACTCTAATCGAGTCAAACCTATTTGAATCTACCTCATCACATGCCACTCAGATGAATGAACAATGAGCATGCTGAAAAACCTTCCGTGTACATTTAAGTTCTACCTGCCCATGACCACAAAATGTACTCAGTTGTATCCTATGGATTTCACAATATCTTTAAAGTATGCTCATCCTCCTCTCGGCCTTTCCAGCAACAACCTGCTTGATTAAACCTACATTGAAAAGGCCACAATAAGTATCAATTATAGCATCAAAATCCAAGTTAGTCCGTAATAAACAACATATTCAATCACCAAAGAGATCAAAATAGTTATCAGAATCCCTTAAAATATCATTAAAACATCCTTTTTCAAAGTTTGGAATTTTCACCCCTTCGAGGAATTCAGGTCAGGAAGGAATTTCGGGGAATTCCGGGCTAGGCGGATTTTAGTGATGAAAGCACAACCGACAATAAAAAAATCAATGACTCAACGTCCAAAACGCAAGAAACACCTGCATATACTCCTACATTTTCCAAATCAATCATGTAATGTAAAACCGTAAACAATCAATTCATGCATTCTTTCATTTCTTGATTCCTAACAGATCCTCATAAAATTTCGTCGAGGACAAAAATCTCCAAAACTAGCAAGACTCAACACATCTCAAGGAAATGAAGGAGGAACGGATTTTCAAGATTTTCCTAAGGCAACAGATTCTCGTGAAGTCAACATAATTCTCATGTCCTTCATTAACAAATCCAACCTGCCAACTCCCCCAAGGTGATCAAAACTGCAATACTGCGAGCCACCGCTAACCAGGTGTGAAGCCTTCATGGGATAGTGATATATTGCACAACCACGACCTGGCTTGGAGGCACCCATGGAATCATGGTACTACCATGCTACTGCAACTCTACCTACATACCCTCATGGTATGGTGGTGCCACCGCACAACCGTGACAAGACAGCCAAAGACGCAACTTGCGAATTTGATGAGGCGAAGGAAATCACAGAGAAATCTGGGCGAGACAAAATTCTGCAAAGCATTGAAATCTTTGGAAATAGTGCAAAATCATTAACGTCAAGTTGTTTAGGCAGTCGAGGAAACCTGACAAGGGAGGAAAATCTTGAAAAATAGGAAAAAACCCGAGATTGACCCAAAGACTTAAAATTTTCAAAGTGTTACTTGAATAGGGGCACTTTACAAGTAGGATAAACATTCAAGGACATTGCAAAGTAACCAAAACCTAGAACCAAAGGACCAAAGCACCAAAGACCAAAATATTGAGATTTTCAAAGACAAGCTTAAAAGGCAAGGCCACAAAAAAGAGCCAAAAGACCATTCAAAAGAGGGTCCCTACTTTCAGTGGGGTGTGTGTGCAAAAACTACACAACAAATGGTGACTCCACTGGGGAAATGCTCCAGAGCATTTCAATGACAATCTAGAATTAGGAACCCAAAATCTCTGGTTTCATCCCAGGCATCAGGTTACCTACATACAAGGTTTCAAAAATCACAAACAAGCAAACCTTTCCTATACTAGGGTCAAAGTTTCTATGCATGCATTCATTTCTCTTTCTTCAGTTGCAATAGGGACCAAAGTTAGTCTGATATGGCTACATAAGGATTCCAAATCCAAAAGCAACCTAGATAAAGCCTCATTTCTATTTAGGCGTCCATAGCCCCGATGAGGTTATCACTATGAACCTTAGTAGCATAGCTCTACTGCCAGCCAGATGTCCATAGCCCCAATAGAGATACTAGGATATCCCTGATAAGGTGAATATTTCTTTTGATTTTCAATATTTTCTCTTTTCTTCTTTTTTGATATTCTCTTTGAGACCTTTTAAACTTTCCTTTTCACCTTGCAAGCAATGAATCCCACACTCAGGTATGAGAAGCACAACGGCGCTGGAGCAGAATATAAGATTTTTCACCCAGTCAGACCTCATAAAGACCACATGCAACCTTCAAATCTTTAAGATTTGTGTGAAAATACAAGACCCAAGTACATTCAAGAATTCTAATTAATCAAGTGACTCCAATTCTAAGCATATGCAACATCAGATGAAGGAAACCCACTAGTTCAATTGACCCTAAAAAGATGATTAGAGTTTGTAAAAGAAATCCCTAGAATAGCCTTGGGCAAGGAACCAGTTATGTAGATGCAAGAAGCCCAGAAAAAAGCAAGAAGACACAAAGCAAGAGTAGAGTAGAAAGAAAAACCAACCAAAGAAAACCTACTCTAACCAAGAGTAGAAAACGAGCAAAGCAAAAACAAAAGAAACCCTAATCTAACCAAAGCAAAAATAGAAAAACAAAAAGGAAACATAATCTACCTATGTACAAGGAAAGAGTTGTAAATAGCTCAAGTCTAGAAATAATGCTTCAAATACTACCCATTGATGGGCAGTGGGATATTCTCTCTAGTGAGGGTTTTCAAATGAAAAGCATTATCCCCCAGAATCTCTGCAATCTAATAAGGGTTGAGCCAAAGTTTGTCAAATTTTCCATGCTCCCCTTTTCAATCATGGGCTTTATCCTAGTAGAGAACCAAGTCAGAGATTCTAAATGCTTTCACCTTGTCTCTCCTATCAAACCATCTTTTCACTACACCTTGATGTTTGGAAAAATTTTCTAGGGTTTCATCTCTTCTCTTTTCAAGGTGTAACAGTTCAGTCCAGAGGGCTTCACGCTTATCCTCTCCATCATAATCTTCATTAATGAATTGCAAGGTAGGGATCTTCAGCTAGATGGGAAATAAAGGTTCCAAACCATACACTAGGTGATAAAGAGAAGTTCCTAGGGATGTTTTCTGTCTAGTACAATCTACCCAAAAAGAAAATCTAAGATGGGTGTGCCAATCCTTGGGGTTCTTCTCTAGTAGCTTATAGATGATTGTTAAAACATTCTTGTTGGAAGACTCAACTAGACCATTACCTTGTGGACAGTAATTGGATGCAAATTTTATGATAATTCCATGATCATAAGCCCAGTTAGAAAGCTTCAATGATGCAAATGCAAGACCATTATCACAAACTAATTCCAATGGACAACCAAATAGAATAATGATACCTGATTCAGTGGAATTGATTACCACTTCAGAAGTACATTGTTTGCATGCAAGATCCTCAATCCATCTAGTAAAGCAATCAGTTACAATAAGAATATACATGTGGCGTGTAGAGGAAGGTGGATTGATTGGACCTATAAAGTCCATTCCCCATTGTGCAAATGGTTTTACCTCTATGACTGGCTAAAGTGGAAGGGTTGCACATTTCTCCTTACTTGGTGCAGTCAGGCATACATGGAAAGTCCTCACATGGTTATGTGTGTCCTTGAATAGGGTAGGCCAATAATAGCCTACCCTCAAGATCTGATTTTTAGTGGAAGGTGTTGAGCCATGGCTTGTGCCATATCTGTCATGAAATTCAAGCATCACTCTCCCAGCTTCCTCCTTCCCTAGGCACCATAAGTAGACACCTTCATGATTTATCTTATATAGGAAAACTCCCTTCATCATAAAACTATCACTCTTCAAACAGAGAAATCTCCTTTTTACTTCATTAAGGTGTTCAGGACATTGTTGGTTCAACAGATAGTAGATAATTTCATCATACCAATCTCTTGGAGACACTTCTTGGAGGTGATAATGTTGAGCTGTGAGGTTAGGACCCATTTCAGCCATTGTCTTTGTCAGTCCCTACCCTCTCATCAATTTCATGGGCTGGATCTCAATATCATATTCCTGTAACATAGTTACCCACTTGGCTTTGTGTTCTCCAAATTGGTTCTTCATCAACAACAGCTTAACTGCAAGATCAGGTACTATGGAAAAGACCTTTTTCTCAGTATATAGTGTCTAAACTTCTTCATTGTTTGGACCAGGGCATAGGCTTGCTTTTCCACATTAGGGTATCTCAGTTCCGCATCCTTTAAAGGGGCACTCATAAAAGCTATGGGATGTTCATCCCC